>JACXIX010000017.1:3973752-4374455 GCA_014737535.1 Bombus cullumanus
GGCACATATGTTTTTCGCGGCAATTGTTACAGAACTTCCTTTCCGAAATTCATATAACACGAGATGTCGAAAATGGATACGCATTTCACTCATGATTTTTTACTGCTAGAAGTCACTGTGTTCACTATATTACGATCTTATACCCACGAAAATCTGCTCTAGCCTGTTCTCGATCAGCCAAGCTCAAGTGCATTGGTCCCTTATCGCCGTATGTTTATAAATCGACACATGAAATGTATACACAAAAGTCAAAAGGCACGAACTTATGGGATGACCTAATACTATGAAAAGCGAAAAGAAGATAGGACAATTCACATGTGCTGTATTTACGAAAGAATTGTCGTTCATAAATGACAATTAGACTGCGGACTATTTTTGCAAAATTCCTATTTTTGCAAAATTCCTATTTTTGCAAAATTCCTATTTTTATAAACGCAAGTGGGGACGTGGAACTTTCACGCGAGTTTCATCTGTTCATTGTTCTTAGAAAATAGATGTACGCACACGTGTATTGTACTAGCGAGGAATGAAAGAAAGGAAGACAAAAGGAAATCGCCAGGAGACGAGCGCATCGCGTATGTGTCGAATGAATGAATGTGCAATAAAACAGATTCATTGCTGTTTCAGATGTACAAGAGAATAGAGCGCTGTTCGTTAATATTTCAAGTTATTACTTTATATATAAAATATATATTCTTCTGTTCTAATAAATTTTGTATTTGATAAAACATTAACAATTGTCGCGACGAGTATTTTGTACTTTGGATATTTCACGTATTTTTGCATTGCACGTGAATTTTCGTATCGTCGAACATTCGGCAAACGAATAAAAATCCGCGGTCTAACGATGATAATTAAACATCAGACATCCACGCTGATACAATCTTTTTATTCGAACAAGACGTTGAAATTAGTACAAAGTAGTGTAACACCAACTGTATTTGTACCTAACGTTTTTCTCCTTTCTAATTTCCCTCGATACCTCTAAATCGCGTGCTCGACTTACCAGCTTTACTCGTTAGGGATGGTAATTACAGTCATCTTCGTCCTTTTTTATTATACGAGCACGTTGTTAAAGGTATTTAAATGTAACAGACCGATGCTTACGTATATATTAACGCCTATATTTTTGTTCTCGGATTTCGCGAGATATCCCGAAAGATATCTTCAAGTACGTGCTTGAATTTTTTTCCCACTCGTTGACACGATAATCCGTCTCGATCTTCCTTTTCCTTTTCTCAAATTTCGAAGCGAATTTCAGATCGCACAGCTAACCATAGTAGAAGTATCACTATGAGCATATTACGAGCAGTAAAATTTCCCATAAACGTATAACCATGAGCGGTGTAATTATTGGCTGATAAATTATCCTGCAAGAAGATAAAGTTTAAACAAATTTGCGACAGACCAAACGACGAAATCGTTCTTGTCCAAAACTGCCTGCAAAAGTTCTTTCTATATCGACACGATCGAAGCCTTTTTGTATTCTATTTTCTTTTTCTTTTCTACTTATACTGGGTGTTTTATTTATTTCGGAGATTATGTTCGAAAACGAAACATAGAAACACATCTACTTCATCTACAATTTACGTTAGCGTTTTCTTCACGAAATCGTGCAATTATTGCACCCTCTTGCATCTGACATTTGACGACAAAAGGGAGTAATCTAGCGTCCGAATCCGATCTATCTGCATCGTTGAGTCGATGGCGCTAGCACCGGATGTGGATGTCCGCCTTCTCCGCGTTGTCACGTTCGCGCGTTTCTCGTTTCGACCCAACGAATCCAAATAGACACAGTCGTTCGTCTACCAGAACCAGTTTCCCTAAGACCAATATCCCTATGCCGTCGATTACTGTCAACGTTATTTTCGCTTAAAGTGAAATTTCGTTATAAATCTTAAGCTCGGCGTAGCGTAAATTTAACAGGGAAAATTAGTAGAGTGAATTTAATTGCCTGTTAAAATGCCCGAGCGAGTAATAAGTTAGCAGAGGAAATTGAAAATACGAGGGTCAGGATCTGCTGTAAAATCGTTTGGTAATAAATTCAAATGGAGAAACATTATACTTAGAAGTTAATTATACCTGTAAAAATATTGGTTTAATGGTTATTTACATTCGTGGAACAATTTCAAGTTAATCGTATTTGTAGAAAATGTGGATAATCTGGAATAATGAAGTTGATAATGGATAAGTCTGTGGATAGGTCTGTGGATAATGAAGTTGAAAGATCGACAATTACGTGGAAACGTTTTACGAGAGAATATAAGATCGTATTTTGCAAGTTACATTTTAAAGAATCTTATTTTTATTCTTACTATTTTCTTCCAATATCTGTCATCTGATCTTATATTCTTCGACACTGGTTAACATTTTTCTTTTATATCGCTTTTGATGAATATAAATTGAAAGATCGATGCGCTGAGAAAGTTTTGCATGTCGCTATATGTACACGACTGTTAGTATTTCTTTAACAAAGTTTTGAGAAATATCTTCGAAGCGCGGACGTTAATGGACAAAAAGCGAATATCGAGCATCCTGAGTGACATTTAGAACGTAACAGCATGTTATCCACGTGGCGAGTACTGTTGCCTTTCTTGCAGAATGTATCGCCATTAGGAAGCAAATGGTGCTTGTAAAAACAGACCTTCTGCGTGTTCGACGATCACTATCGCGATGAACGTACTTACCCTTGGAACCGGTTTCCCGGTCTCTGTCAGGATTACAAAGGTATGTCGAAGTACTATGATCCTTTTTTATCGATTCTAGGTCGAGATCCATCGCGTGGCTGTAATTGGCACGATAAAAAGAAAAGGAAGAAAGAAGAGAAAATAGAAGATAAAACGTTTTAATCGTGTCGGTCAATTATTGTCACGATATAAGGCAATTTTTGTTTTTGTTTATTGGAATTAGTTTGAAACACGTTGGAATTATATTGGATTTGTCAGCAATTCGTATCGGAATTATTTTCGTACTCGACCTTCTTGCATAGCACTTCGCCAGCGAACTGTTAGATCTGTTTTCGGAATAATATAAACATGAGTTAGTTTCTCAGGTTAAGATACCATGGTATAACCGTTGCCCACGCATAATTAATGGATCACTCATCTCACATCTCGCGTTCCATATAATTCAAACTGTTTTCCCTGGGTTTGGTTCAGAGAAATGTACGGTATCCGACGTTCCTGCTTTCAGATACGATCAAACTCCACGCTGTTTGTTCGTTCGTCAGATGGTGTTTGAGAGAACCGTGCAACCTAAATCACCATGTGCCATTTTATATTCGCGGCGTGGAATATCATGAATAGTACCTGAGGGGAGTACCTTTCGGATATAAGTCAGGAGAATTTGAAAAAAGGGATGAAGATTGCGAAAGGAAATTGAAAGAATTGATAAATGTCATTTACGTAACAGACAAACGAGAGAAGCGCTGAATATTTGATTTTCACTGAATTAGATTTGTGATAGCAATGACACGACCGTGGTAGTAGTTAGCCGTGGCCTTCAACGACCTTGGGAAGAAGCAAAGCGACCTTGATAATTGCTAACGACTCGTGAGTGACTTTCAGTGCTAATATCGCGATGTCGATGATGGTTTAAGAACTTGAAGCGACTTTGAATAGCGATGATTCGACTTTGAAAATTATTGATAAACCTGAGATGACCTCGAGTGTTAAGGGCAAGCGATTTTTTATGATCTCGTCGTTAGTGAGAGAGGTATACGCAAAATATAAATTTGTTGTTTTATTAATTTCACGCTCTTTTTCATAATAGTTCAGATTCTCATTCAACCTCAGCATACGCTGCATTATTACGTATAAAGCGCATGTAATATCGTGGTAATTGTTTTCAATTTTCAGTTCAGCCTAATATGAAATATTAGCTAGCTTATAATTCTCTGTCGAAAATTTAAAAAATGCTACGTAACGATTCACTTCCGTGATTGTACCGTTCAAAACAATTTTTACGGTAATTAATTCTTTATCAAAGCGATCTTACAAAGTCTTAAGGAGTTAGTACTTTCAAAGAAATATCCCGTAGGATATAAATTAAAATGTAAATCAGAATTATACAGTCAGAAATAACAGGAAGGTAAAAATATTTGATTCGTGTGACTTTCGGACGATAGAACAATCGATTTTCTGCTATTAAATTTCTTCGAACAGAGAATGAGGAAATTGTCAGTTTGATTAAATATTTAAGGACTGCGTATCCTTTTGGCCGCTAAGCTACATAAATTTTTGACTGATGAGAAGATACAGTCTCACTTTCGTTTGTTTATTTTCCAATACATACGCGTGGTTTGGTGCAACAAGTGCCAATGGGATATTTTTGCAAAAATCAGTTAAACTCTACACTAAGTTTGTAAATAATTGTGTACTCTGTATAAAAAACGACAATTTCAAATTCTATATGGAAATTACTATAACGGCACTGTATATACGTCAACATAGACATTTCTCATAAAATAAAGTTTCTGCTAAAAATACCAAAGTCAACGTAAATAAAACAAATAGCATGTTCTTTAATTCTCTTTCTTTGTATTAGAAGAGAAATTTGTAACAGCAGAAACTTGAACATGAACTTTTTAACATATCTCTAAGTGCTAATATAATTTCTATTTGTTTATTTATTTATGAACACCGACGTTGATATTTCCTGCATCAAGCCGCGGATATAATAATTCGCGATAGGGAAAGAGTATCTTTTAGTAATAAACATTCCGTTCAGATATTTGAATATTCGAATAACGAAGGCTCTACCGTAATACAGATCGTTTTTCTTCTAAACGAACGTTTCCATCTTTTATTTCTTCCTTCGTAGTCATCGTCGTAAACCACCAAATAGCCAAGGAAATTGCGTAAATTGCACAAATTGTATAAATTGGAAATTATTCGTGCAATCAAGTATCGCAGAAGCTTTCTTTCCTCAACTGGGTTCAGCAATAAAAGTTTAGGCGAAGTTCGTTCGTCGAATCGATGTTTTATTCATCGTCTGGATCACATTAAGCCATGTTGCGTAGGAAACAGCCGTAGAGATCTCGAAAGTCGGCGAAATTTTCCAGCCGAACTTCCTGCACGTTTTATAGAAAGAACCCTAATATTCTCTTATTCTCAAGCCATTCAACTAAATTATCCAAACAGTATCAATTCGATCTCTCTGGCGCGTTACAGTTTCCCGGTCGACTTCCTGCAACGAAAGCAGAAAAACAGATTTGATCCTAATGGCGACTGAATGTAACGCAGCTATGCAACTCACTCGCAAAGATTTAACGCGTCGAGTATAATAAAGCTCGCTATTACGGAACAACGAATCAACCTTCTTCTCAACTAATTACGCGTAATTTGTTAAGTGTCAGGGTTTCCCATACAGCTTTTTGTCGTCGCGTGGCAGCGAAACATGCGATCGCGGTAGAATGTGAACACGCTTTACTTTAATTTAGAACGCAAGTTCACACCTACGCTCTTGTCATTAGGTGGTATTGACAAAATCCGCAAATCACTTAGTTGCCAACCCAATAGAACACCAGAGCATAGTTGTAACAGCGTTGGACGGAAGTACTTGCGTTCTAAATTAAAGTAAAGTCAATACCATTTAATAAAAAAATCCGCAAATCATTTAGTTGCCAATCCAATAGAATTCCTGTTAAGTCTTTAACAAAAGAGGAATTGTATCTTTCATAGCGGTCGATTTTCGTTAAAAAATAATTCTATTTTTCCCACTTGCTATACGCATCCCCTGTACTTTTCTGCCTACGAATTGATCGTAAACGCGACAAATTTCGCAACATCGCCGACATATCTCGCATATCGTGTGCAGTTACGTCATACACGTAACCCCAATCGAGCGTGGTGGTTCCGATGCGCGCGTCCTTCCCAGTTTTCGTTGGCTCGTCTCGACGAATCATCCAGGAGATTCACCCAATTCCCGAGGTGATCGGCCAAGGTAGTCACGAACACGCTTTAGCATACACGTCGCGCCGCGCGGCGAAGGTTATTCAACCCGAGCAGATCTCGTTCGTAGGCAACGCGGAGTAACGGGTTCCCGATGACTCGTGCATGAGGCGCCTCTCCACCTTGCCGGATTACCCGGTGGTCAGGCTGCGTGCACGCCGGGCCCACCGCTTCTCCAACCTTCGAGTCGTAGATTCAGTCAGCCGTGCACCATTGTCGAAACATCGTCCTGCTGCACGACACTCGCGATTCCTCACCGCGTCTATTCCTTCGCCGATGATCCTAGTTTCGTTCCGCGATCGCTAGTTTTGTCTCATCTTCGTCGAACGTTCGAGTTTCAAGTCGGTTCGAACAGTGTTTCTCCGTTTGTTTTTCAGTTTGACGAGTAGTTTGCCTTTTGTAGTGTTGCGTTCGATATTTTCTTTGGTGTAGCTTTCTGCTTTCCTTCGTATCTCGTTATTGCGCGTGTTTGGTGATTAAATGCGGTTACCAGGAGGATTCTGAGATTCAGGTAAGAGAGATTCCAAGGTTTCAGACGGCTTGTTCTTTGATTTCGTTCGGCGAGAGTCAAAGGAGCGCGTGCTTCGTGCGTTTCGCTGCGGATTCGCTCGTCGATTTATGTTTATTCAAATTCGACAGGTTTCCGTCTACGGTGGTTCGTACCGGAACTGGTTTCACGCCATAAAGCAAGCAATTTAGATTTTGTAATGGCGAAACTTGAACTATTTTACAAGATGATCGTGTTCGCGTAATTAACTCGCTTTTCTCTCGAGACGGTTTTAAGCGCCATGCTGGAAGAAGGAAGAATTTCCTTCATCGAGAAGAAGCTCTCAAAGCAGTTTCAAGATAACAAAGCTAAGATGAAAGAGAAACGCAAGAAATATTCTCTTAACGATCGAGTCTCTCGAGATTTAAACTGACCAACCTGTGATCGATTTTCCACTTTCTAGAAGTCTATCAACGTTAATCTCAGAATACGTAATTGGTACTCAATTTTTCGCAAATCTAATTAATCTCCACACAGTTGTCGGTTTAATTTCCTTGTCTCTCAGTTATCACAAAATGCTAAACGAGCTATAGAAAAAATCATCGACGTAAGGACATATTCGTCCCCATTAGTCTCGTCCCGATTTTAATTTCATTATCCAATTTCCATCATTCTACGTTCGTTGTACACAGCTACGACTTATCAAGATCATTGCCAAACGTGGCAGAACATTCAGGAATCCGTCGACCTGGAAACGCGACGACGGCCACGGTCCATTCGGAGGAAATACCGTGACGAAGCATCGCTGAAACGACATTCGCGATTCGCGACACACGTATCAAAAGTATTTCGACTTAACGGTACGTTCGTTGTAATCGAGCTACGAACACTCTCCGGCGATTTGTAGTGGCCTCTGACACGCTTGCCGGCCTACACCGTTGGCCATAAATATATCAGGACACCTAGTGATTACGTTTAATGGAACACCGAAACGAATTTTACTTCGCCTCGTAATACTTTTCCTTATAAATAGACCGCGTGTTTTTATTCATCCGTAGGAAATTCGAAGATACAAAAGTGGACAGAATGGGTGCAATATAAAATATCGAAAGTACAGTACCGGTTATAGTATTTAGTAGAACAATTTTCTAACTGGCTTTCATTTACTTAATTACCTCCATAAAAATATGAATTTGCATAAATAGCCGTAGTATATTTATTTTATAGGATTCGTATGGTGGCGGACGAAAGAAAGGTTCACAGCTACGCGGTACGAAATGTACGAAAACTATAATCTTACGAAATGCGTTTATATTTGACAAGAGCAACGAACGAACGTGAAATATACTGCAAAGTAGATTATCGTTACCAACGTGGCAGAAAATCGTCAGTACGAGCGTTATTGACGCTTATAGAGCACCGTACTTTTACGCTCTCTTTCGTCCACCACTGTACGATGCGAATCAAATAACAGATTTATAACAAAATAACTGGAAAATTAAAAAAAAAGCAGTCGATAACGTTCGATCTGTACGGAATGTCTGTCAATGTCCTGACGTTTATGGCCGGCTGTGTACGTCGGAGGATGCACAATGTGCTCACATCGACACATTTAAATGGGGGGGGGGCGGACTAAGAAGACTGATAGTCCAGGTACCGTTACCGGACACCAATATCAACGAAAAAGATGCAACGGTACAAAATAAAAGAAAAAACACGGTGCTTTTACGGCGTCCGAAGAGAAACCAGCGGGGAGCTTGGAACGCGCTGAATGTTGGACAGCGATTGAAAGGAGAATGTGGATGTTAGTCAGACTCGGTGTACACGACGAACGCTTGGGTTTAATTGAGATGGAATTTCGGCTACTAGGATTAGGCTGAACCGGTTATAGTATTCGTTGAGGTATAATTAGAATTTGGATGGATTTTGGTGTTTTTTAAGTAACCGCTGTAGTATTCGATTGGATGGAACTAGAATTTCTAGAGTTTAAGTTTTCAATTGCTTGTATTGGTTGGCAACTAAGCGATTGCGGATTTTGTCATTAGGTGGTATTGACAAAATCCGCAATCACTTAGTTTCCAACCCAATAATATTTCCAAGCTGAGGTTGGTATTTTTAAACATCTCCAGTGTCTGTTCTAAATGTTCATCTTTAATTTTTAAGCATTTGGAGTATCCGTTAGGTTGTATAAAATTGATGAAGAAATAGTACAAAAACAAAAAGAATTAATTCAAAAAAGGAGGAAAGCAATAAGAAAGAAAACTAAGAAGAAAGAGAACGTCTTTCCAAAAAGGATTATTCACATTTTATCGGAAGGTCTCGATTTGCATAAAATAAAGGCATAAAATAAAATTGAGTATCAAACGGTGTGTTCGTTCGCGTCTGTGCCGCGAAACGACCGCAAAACTTCTCATTTCCATGCGATCGGCATCGCGGAACGAACGACCAAGACGTGGCTATCGAATACGAACGATCACCTCGATCGAGACCTTCGTACGCGAATCGACGATCAAACATTCCCGACGTGTTCCGCTCGAAAACGATCGAACCACCTGTTTCGATCGTCATTGCGTCATTGCTCTGTAATTTATCGTAACGTACATTCATTTTCGGATACGTTTCGTTAAATGATCGTTCCACTGATTCATCTTACGACGTTGGCTCACCTTCGATAAGGTCGAGGTTAATTTCTGCAGGAAGAAGCGCACGTGCTTCCTGGTAAAGCTACTAAAATTATTCCATTCGTGATAAACTCTGAATAAAAATCGAGTGGATTATTGGGTCGAGGATAAACGTGGTCCTCTATTCTTTTCTTTATTATTCCTTTTTAATGCTTCGTTTTTGTAAGCAGAATCTATTTATATCTAAGATATTAGGTTGTCCGAAAAGTTTCTTTTGTTTTATAAGATGATAACAGTTGAAAAATAATTTCTGTTTTATATTATTTTATTGAATTAGGTGTGATCCATTTCGTCATATTTCTATTATTATATTCGTGCATAATTCGATAAACTGATATGAAACAAGAAACATTGCGCGTCTATTAATTCCTTATAAAACGAAAGAAACTTTTCGGACAACCTAATATATTAATCGACGATATATTAAGCGAGAGAATGTTCAATTGCAGAAAATCACAGGCAAAGCTAAATTCCAATAGGAAATTTATATCTTCGAAATTTTGAACACTAAAACACTGGTTTGCTACACGTCAAAGCGGACCATTGCAACTATATTTCTAAATATTAACGTTAAACATTGCAATGTTTAACATTGAGATTATTTGCGTTTATAAAGGTTTCAAAATTTGTAACATAATTTTTTGGATTGTACAACTAAAAGTTACAAAATCCATGGTTAACATTACTCAGGCAGGAAGATATAAATACGGACGAGTTTTACGGATGAAAAATGATTAAATGTACCGTAGACATTACGCAGACAAAAAGATACAAATACGTGGGTAGATGAAACCACTATTTCTCGTTTTGTTTCAGTGCAAAAATGCGGATGAAGCTATTACAGATCGTGGTGGTCCTGTTGCTGTCAGGATCGGGCAATGCCAGGCCGCAGAAAACCGGTAAGAATCAACGTTTCTCATGAACATCGTTACGATTATCGATAAAACGTGGATCGTTCGAGGAAAAAATATTTATTTCATACAGGAAACGTTAAATATTTTCGCGCGAAATAGTCGAAAGGAAAGGGATATTCCGCGAACACCAGACGTTCTGATTGTCGGTTACTCGTCGCAAACAGGCTATGTACTTATTTGATTGCAAATCCTCTAAGGGAAACGTTGCTAGTTTCCACGAAACTTTCCATTTAACAAGGCGAAGTTTAAAGTCTTTAATCAAGCGACGCGCTATACAATTATCGAGGATGACTGTCTTTCGTGTCTATTAAAATGTTGAAATTATTACGATACCACGGATACGACGATAGTTTTATCTTTTTCCTAACAAGATTTCCTTTCGAGGCTTCCTTATGATGGAAAAACGTGGGGGCGGATTTTACTCCATCGTTTTCTGTATTTTGTAATCGCAGCTGCTATTAATTACATCAACCTGAAAATATACGTACATGTAGAGGATAATGCATAGGTATAGCCGTACCGATAGCCTAAATTTTCAACTTCAAATCGTTAACTCTCAGGTAGCAAATATTCAATTATTAAAAACAGATGATATCGTCGAATTACGAATTTTTGCTTGTTAAACTCTCTCCCAGCTCTCAATTCCCACAGGTAATTCTCAACGTTTTCAACATATATTTTATTCTACATGTACCCCTTTGTATTTCCCTGCTGTTCTTTCGTTCGTGAAAAGGAAAAGCTTCGTTTTATCGCGAAATGCAAATTTCTCGTTAGGCTTTGTATCTACCGAAGCTACTGTGTCCAGTAAATTCGTGTTTCACCATATCGATCGTATCGACCACGTTCCGTGTCAGAGAAAAGCGCGGCGTGTAGCACGTGATTACGCGAACCAGTCTGCACGCAGATTACACGTTCACCAGGAAATGTAATTCCCGGAGTCGCAACAGAAATTTTCTATCCGAACGATCGTCCACCTATTCCTCCTTGTTTGTTACAAAATTTTATTTCGTAACACAAAAGTTTCTTTCTTCTTTTTATCCCTCTAACTAGGCTTTTATTTCGTTGGCCAATTATGTCTGTTGCAATCTCCCAATCAATAATCTGTTGTTTTCTAAGAATTCATAACAACCGTTGTTACGAAACCACTATTCTGTGGGATAACGCGCGTGCAATGTGTTTCGATCGGATTTTATCTACAGGGCGAATATCGTGGGAAACTCGAGAAACCCAAGTGGATTTAATTAACATTTGAATGTAAATGTAATTTTCCTATGATATCGTTGCATATACTTGCCATTTCATAATTTTCGAAATGTTACATTTTTATATTAATACTAATAGAAATCTCTCTTTCTCCCTTTCATTCGAGAACTAATTAAACAATATAAAATATATATAACGTAATTATATAATATCCCCGAATAATTCTCATTTCGTGCTTCTTCAAATATTATATCTTTATTTTTCTGTATTTTCGAATAATATGTACAAAGTGAAAGTTTATTTCGGAAATGAATTGACTTTTAATTAATTTACAGAAGGATCGATTCAAGTTCAGTCATCGAGGCCAAACCCCGAGCAATGGAGAGGCCCCGGAGTGCCGCATACCGTTCGAGAAGATAGCAGGTACAGGTGGAATTCCGGAAGTAGTACTATTCCGTACATTAACTTACATTATCGCGATAATGTTAATCCCTCTATCGAGTCCAACGTCGAGGTAAGTGTCGACAAAACGAGGCAACCGGAATCAACGCGCCTTCGGTCGAACTCGAACAATTTCTGGAATCCCTCGAAGTTTCAACCAAGAAACTCAGGAAAGATAATCGACAAACAAAGTACAAGCGTGTTTCATGAACGATCAATTAAAAACGATCATCCAACCAGGCTTAGAAACACGTCTCGTCGTCAATCTATAGTGCCAAAGAATTATAGCACTGTTTCAGGTGATTCTACTAAAGAAACAGCCAATTGCTTCTCAAAAACAGATCAGAGATTTAATGTAGGTTATAGACGCGTACCGCTTCCAAATTCGAGAATTTCGAATCCGAAGATAGCCGCTAGAAGAAATTCCACAAAAAATGGCCCTACGCGAGATATCACGCGCGATAGTCCGTGGAGAAAGGCGAATGATATGTTGATGAATAATTCAGGATCCAATGTCGTAACCTTGAGCCAGAATTCGGAATTCTCGGGTCAGGAGGAAGTGTTTTCGCTCACGCTGGACAAAAAGGTCGAGGCCACGACTGCGTTCGATCACGTCGCGGCCATCAGGAAGATCACAAGCATGTTGACTGGCAATCAGACTACCTCTAAATTACCTCTAGAAAACAAAAACGGCGTAGACGTTGGTATTCCGTCGACTCTTTCTTTGCACGGCCATAACCCCAATCGTTATTGGAGCTCCAAGCACTCCAACAGAACAAAAAGTCGTCGTCCTCAAGGTCATTCGTCTAATTCGAACAAAAAGAATCAGAATAGGGTTCATTTAAATAAGTTGCACGTCAAAAGGAACAATTCTTCTACTCCGAATACGAGCTTGAAGAATTGGCCCAATAGTGCCATTCAAAACGACGAAGATTTTCATAATTATGATCAATATACCACGATAGAGGAGGATGTGAAGCCAGAAGAGGTGGTTGAGAAACCATTTCCGTTGAGAAATTCCACTTACAATTATCACATACCTGTTACGAATCCCAATTTTCAAGAAATAGTTCACTGGTTGAAAATCCCCGCTTTTATGACGAATGGTAGCCATATAATAGAGAGTGATCAACTCAATGGTCCAATTAGCCTCGCTTTTGACCCAGTTTATCAAAATCTGGAACCGAATAGGCCTTCCAAGCCGAATATCGTTCCACAGCTCAAGCCTGGCTTCATTTATCCTCTTCGTCCTGCGAGTTATACCGCGGAGAAGGTGCCAATTTGGCCACCGAGTGGTCCATCGAGGAACAAGACTCAGAATCCTTTCGTTCACAATCCACAGACTCAGGTTTCTCAAAACACAGTTGTTCAATTAATAAATGCAGACTCGAGCAAGCCAAATAGGACGACGCTTGGGACCAAAGAGCCGCCTCCAGGATTTATCAGGCCAATTGCGTCTAGTTCTTCAAGTCCTTCGTCCTCTTTGACCTCTTCAGGATCTGGTTCGTACCCTCCTTTTACCTCTTTGGCTTCTTCAGGATCTGGATCGCACTCTCCTTCGTCGATCCTCTCGCAACTGTATCCTTCCACTGCAACAACTTCGAAGCCAGGCCCAAACGTTCACATAGGCTTCACCTCTTACGAGGGCGACGATAAAGTACCTGATCAGAAACCTCAGACTCCGGTGGTGACCTACGACCAGAGTTGTCCCACGATTCTAATAAACACCTACACGAGAATCAATAACACTATTCAAAGCAAAGAAGGCTGTACCGACTTGAACATCATCATCAATTCCCAAGTGTTCAACACTAACGCCTTCAAGTCTACACCTGCCCCTCTGCCTGACCAATCCAATCCTGAAAATTATCAGGTTCATGTAGACTCAGACAAATATGGTAGCCAAATAGGTTCTGATACCAATTATCAAGCAATACCTATCTACCAACCCAGTTCTCCGGGATCTCAGTGGCCTCAGAACGGTTACTACGACCCCCCAAAATACCCACAGAACCAGAATCTTCAGCAAAACGACGTTTCTAACGTGCAGGTGATTCAGGATACTCAGATCAGTATTTCGAGTCCAGCTGAAGTTTCTCCTCCAGTCGAGTCTTCCGTAGAAGCAGTGGAAGAAACTGGTCCGTTAAACGACGGTACAGGTTCTTCGGCACAAGTTGGCTCAGACGTTGGTCAAGCGAACGATTCTCCAGGTGTGAATTCATTAGTTCGACCAGCTGTGACACCAGCCGCGTCGAATCCTGGCTCCTCAGGATCCACCAATATCTCTCCGGTAGGTCTAGGCACAGGATCATCTTCTACTCCAAGCCGTCCAAGTCATGACGACGACGACGACGACGACTTTGACTTGTCCCTGAGTGGTATCATGGATTCCATAGCTTCGGTGTTCACTTATTTCACGTTCGTCAATCCCCTGCATTATGGGTTCTTCAGCTTGGCAGCTGCTCCTTTCACCGCTCTCGCGGCTGGAATGCTTGGTATCGTTACTTTTATCTATCCTTGGCTGTTCCCCACTTCGTTTGGCTTTAGCAGGGCTAACAATAATAACGGGGATAGCCTTTGGTATAATATCGAAGAAGTGGTGATCCAGTCTTTGGAGAAGTATGGAAGGATGAACGAATGGAAGAGTAAGAGGAAGAAGAGGAAGAGATGAAACATCGGAGAGTTTCAGGTTCAGGTTCTCCTGATAATTTTTCATCGTGTGAAGATTTAAGTTTGGGCTTTTTGAGACGATTTAGAAACTCGTGCGTTGATATACACAGGGCAAGTTAGGATAGTTTCCGAAGAAACGAACGGTGTCGCTGTTAGAACCAGGTGGATGTTAGGAACATATGGCGTATATAGGATGATTCAATGGTGGAGTTTAAATAGGTCATATGGTGGTCATAATTGCAAGTTACCAGTGCTAATAGATTCTGCTGCAAATACAAATAGAATAACAAAATCTATATTCTATACGTTAGTTTCACAAATTACAAATTAGAGGAATAAAATTGGGCAATAGAAATCTATAACCTACAGCTTTTCATTTGTCGATTCACTAGTATTGTATAATTAGGTAGCGAATTTTTACGCATCCGTAGAAAATTTCAAGGCACAAAATATAGTTTATAAAACGAATTTCTGCTTAGATCCGATTTTTAGTAGGATTTATGAAAATATAAAGTTTCGGAAATATAAGCGGTCTGTATATAAAGAAACGAAGAAAATACAATTATTGGATCAGCCTGTATATTGCATAATTGTTAAAAACTTTTCTTATACTAGAAAGTTTTAGAAGCTCTAATATTTAATATCTTCAATACTAATATTTTAGAAAATAACTTAGATTTTATTTATTTTATTTATGAATCGTTTGAAGGGGAAAGGACATAGAATGGTATCTAGAGAATAGAAAATTAACCTCGCCAACAGTAGCTTTAATTAATTATGTTAATAAGTAAGTATACAGAGATTACGAAGAGATTTCCTAGCAATAGAAACATACACACACAGAACAGTATTACAGATGTACTTACGTTATACCTTTAATGATAATGATTTACTTTTGCATTACTTCGAATTACGTACTTTTTTTTAGAGTATCTAGGGCATTGCTAGTATTTGTGCCAGTGAATTGTAATTGAAATAAAACCATTGGAACGAACAAATTATGCGTCTCTTTCTTTCAATGCAACCAATAATTTATCACATTTCATATGTCTTTCTTATCAGCAGAATATAGTTATCTTCATATACCTAAGAAACAGACTTATCAAATCCCAATCCTATATCCCAAAAATCATTTGCCAGTAGAATAATTCCAATGAGATTATTGAAAATCATTGTATCATAAAATCCTTGAAAATTGTTAAAACAATGCAATCTATTTTAACATAAAGTTTAACAAAACAGTCCTTTTCCTGAAACATTTCACAGACTTATAGAAAGGTAAGGAACAAGCATCCATTGATCACTCTGCTAACTAAATTATTGCTATTTAATGTAATTTAAAAATATCTCAATTGCCATTTAAACTGCCAATCTAATTTACCACAAATTTGAAGCTTTAATTTTCCGAAAATCGACGTAATCTTTCAATTTTCTTTCAGTATCCATTCGAACGACACGCAACGTCACCTGAAAGACATGCACCACATCGACCAGTCCTTAAGAACGGTGGCCACTCAATTACTAAACGTGACCAACCCCGAAGAACCGCCAAAGATCCTCGACAACGTGATCAAGAGGCCCATTGCCAGTCAAAAACCAATCGAAAGGAACGAAGCCACTCCGATCAAAGAGATATACGTGAACAATGGTCCACCTGGTAATATTGGATTTGGCAGACCGATCAATTCCAAGTTCAACTACTTCGAGACGAGTCATCCAGGTCAAGCAATGGCCATCACCGAAGAGGAACTCGAAAAAGAATTAAGTTCAACGCGTCTGATGACTGCTTATAAGAATCACGCAACGACCACTGGTGGAATTTCCACGTGGATCCTTCTAAATCCACCGTCGACAACGACGAGGACGATGGAGATAGAAAAGAAGACGAAACAGCCGTTTCAAATGGAAGTGAAAATGACTGTGAAGCCAACGACTTTGATGGAGAGAGTGGAAACCACTGAAAGAGTGACAGAGAAAGTTACCATGCCCGTATCCACGACATTGGCCATGGATCAGTCTTCTACTACAAAGAAATCTGTCTCAGTCGACACGAAGAAGAGCACCGAATCGAAACCAGAGAAAATTCAAACCACAGAGAGGGTAGAGTCCATGCAGAGTACCACTTTGAAGGTTCCGCAGACTACTGCGAATAATTTGGAGAGTAAGGAGGCTGTTGTTGGTACCACGAAGAAGATACAGATTTTAAGAACGACACCTAAGCCTAAGATAGCTACCACGAAGACTACCGTATTATCTAAACCTTCTGGTTCGAAGCCTTCTAGACCTAATCAACAGAATAGGCCCAAGCCTCCTATGAGAAGAACTACTACCGTTAAGCCGGATTCTGCGAAAAATGAGACTGTTTCTACCGGCAAGATAGAGAAGGTTACTTTCAGACCGGTTCAAATGATCACCATTCCAAAGAACAAGGTAGAAAGCACCGAGAAGCCTATGTTCGTGACCAAGATCAAAGCGTCTATCGCGATGGACACTCAGAAGAGTAGCACGCAGTCTTCTGCTTCTCCCACGGCCACCAGTTTAGAAGTAACTACGACTGCTAAACCGACTACGATCGAGAATAATCTAGTGGAGGTGTCTGTGAAGCCGAAACCAGTTGGCACAAAGGTGAACAACGTACTGAAAGTACAATTGAAGAAACCTCTAGAGGAGACGACAAAGATCGAAGTAGAACCCATTAAGGTGAATGCTCCGGTGTTGAAGATCGAGAAAGTGGAAAAGAACGAGGTTAAGAAAGAAGAAGAGAAGGAAACAGAGAATCTGGACAATACCAGGATAGATTTAATGAAGTTTGACTTTAATCCTGAACTGACCAAGATCAACGTAAACACAGAGGTTTCTTCGACCTCAACGAGCACCACACAATCGACCACGTCCACTTCGACCACCAAAAGACCTAGGAACAATCCCAAGAGGAAGAAGAATAAAGTCAGAAGGCGAAAGCCAACTACGTCCACCACTACAACCACTGTTCCTTCGGTGATATCTAGTACGACAGAGAACGATTTAATAGAGGAACCAGTCGCCGAGAATGGTATACAGGAGTCGAAGATAGCACCTGAGACCAAGGTGGCTGGCAATTGGACGAAGACAAAGAAGAAGCCAGCCTCGACTCCCATTAGTATGCAGATTTACAACTTCCTGAGTCGAGAGGTGATGCCTAGTTTTGGAGTGATGTCTTTGGTGGGCTTGGGACTTGGCCTGGCTTCTTACTTCTTGTATCCGCTCGGAGGAACCGTCACTAGAAGAAACTACGACGTTGAGCCTAAATATAAGTATAATTTCGACGAATACGGTGGAAACTATGGTCAAAGGGAAGAGGAGGTCCTGTCTAAAGTTCTTCAGGGTATGACAGTTGACGAGAGCAAGTATCCTGGCTCGAAGGACTATGACAACAATTACTATAGGTACCAACATTATGACGGAGGTTACGATACTCAGCCAATCAAGAAAAGCGATCAAAGGTACCCTCCTTCATCTGCAATATATCGCCCAGAGAACACAGCGTCTATACATAAATATAAGAACACCGATTATCGTTATTCGGATAGCACGAGCACTCCAAATTACTATGACAGGCCTAAACATCGCGAGTACGTGGTTGGATCTGCCGCCCCTGGCACAGCCAACCGACAATTCGTTGTTGGAAGCATACCCAAAGAGTACCCACCTTACGAAGAGAAGATTCCTTCTTTATCGACCCCAGGAAAGTTGGCGGCTAACAGTTACGAACCTACAGAAAGTGGGCAGATACAGTTCGACCACGGTGTAAACCAGAACTTCAATTTTCCTGTGGGGTCTGCTCAAAACTACGGCCAAGTGCAGACAGCTAGGCCAGATGACACTTACGAGGAAGTTGAGATCACACCTACCGCGGTTGCTGTGGAGCATGGGCCTAGGTCTCTGAAGCTTAAACGGTCTCTCCAGGACTCGACAAAGGTATCTCCAACGGAGACACATCGTTCTAGAAGGAGAAGGGACTCCGTAATTCAAGTTATACCATCGAAACGACAATTGGAAGAGGAAGGGAAGGAGCAAGATTTGAGCAACGAAATCCTAAATATCATTGACTCAGCTATACCCGAAGAAGACTATAGTCAGAAGAAGAAGAACAAGGACGAGGAACTGGAAGGTTTTGTGAATAAAAGAAGAAAAGAGAAAGAGGACGAAAGGAATCGACTGAAAGAATCCACTACCAACGGTCAGACCTTAAAAACGAGCGCAGCCACCCCTGTGGACACTTCTACGGTTTCCACAGCGACGAAGGAGACTACCGAGTCTCCTACTTTTTCTCCGAGTTCCACGGAAAGCGATTCTGAAAGTAATACGACGAATAATCCGAAATCGACCGAAAGCACCAGCGAGTGGATCGATCTGACCACGGCGAAGCCAGCCGAGCAGAACGGTTTCAATCTCTTCAGTTTCGTGAAGAAGATCGCCGAGATCAAGTTCAGGCTCGGTCTGACGCTCCTTAAACACGCCAGCGAGGGTTTCGCCAGATATCTTGGCCACGTGCAGAAGAGGATCAACGGAGAGGAATGAATAGGCTCCTTCCAGGAGGCTGAATACAATGGACTCGAGTGACGACCGCGATTTACACTGTCACTAGGTCAGCACGTACCTTATTCTTCGAGCACGCCAGGACATCGTCTTGAAAACGGAAATCCCTCGTATCTTAACATCTGTTCGAGACTTTCGAGAGGGTGGAGACGATTTTCGGACGTTTTACGGTTGGAAAGGTCTTTCCACGAGGGTGACTTTCTGTAGAATCTGAAATACCTTCGTCGTTTGTTTTTTCTTTTTTCTTTCTTGTTGGATATACAGCGTTTTTTTTTTTTTTTTTTTTTTTAGGGAAGAAATGTTTGTTTCTGGAGGAAGAAGGTAATTTTTCGAGAGCAAGCTATTGTTAAATTTTGACAATATTGAGATAGCAGGATTGTAAGATTGGGGAAGAATTAACATTTGACTGGAATTATGTATATTTTGTATTTTTGCGTAAGAGATTGATATCTCTTGTTTTAATATTTTACGAAGATTCCTTTAACATTCTTATAATATAAATGTTTTATATTATAATTTGATATTTCATGTTATATTAATATTACATAATATTCTAAGAAGGGTGTTTCTTTTTGTTTGGAAATGAATATTTCTTCTTTGCTACGAAAATGATGAAGTTATTTTAGCTCGTAGTACCAGACAGCTCACCCTCTGTTAGTACAATACTCTGACGATGAAAAGAACTGCTCTGTCTATATGTTTTAATTAATTCTTATTGCGTAGAATCACATAATCTTTGCAAACTTTCTTAGAAATGTTGCTTTATCTATTTATGAATCTATAGTTTCATTAAAATTTCTATCGTGCAATTGGCACCAAGAGAAAAGAGGAAGAGTTGTTCCTGGACGTGAATGAGAACGACAAGCTTTAAAAATAAATGTTAAGGAATAGGATTTCTCGCATAGAATCTAATTTCCATTAAAAGATATATTCCAAGAACGTTTCCCCCGAATTACAGAAACGTTCTCTAGGGAGAGCTAAAGGTTTTGATAAACTTTCAACGAAAAGTTCTATTTTTTTATTCTCCAAGTGACTGTTTCGTTCTTCGATCGTATCTTTCGTTGGTACTTATGCTTTTTATTAAGTATTAAAGCGAACGACGAGATGTAAAGTATGTTATAAATACATATATAATTAAATAAATAAATAATAAATAAGATGCATGTCTACATAATACCCTGACATGTGTGTATATGTCATATATACGAACGAAACTAGTAATAAAAATCTAATTTTTCTATCCGCAAGAACACATTCGCTTTTCTATGAGAAAATTCAACTAAACGCTACTAAACTAGAGAACCTGATTAACGTACAAATAAAAAGTAAAGCACTTACGGAATAGATACTTAAAATTATGTATATAGATCTATCATGTACATCGTCGGATCTATCATGTACATTTTCTTAAACTCTAGTATGTTAATTTACTTTTTATATTTTCTATCCGAAGTCTATTCTATTCTATTTTTTCTAAATTCTTTTTCTTGCTAAATTCTCTTATTTATATCTTCTATTCTCATTCCTATTCCCACGAATTGCCAGAGAGTTTATTTCTCTAGATTGGTTTACCTATCGTAGTCTCGTTCCACGGACTCGATGTTCGTTCGTGGGATTGAGATCACGAATATTCGTCACTGAATCATCCTCATCGATGAGCCTCGATCCGGAAGTCATTAGGTCCCTCTTTCGTCGGCCAAGAAACATGGGTATCATCATCGCCATCGTTGCCGGTAATATCCCTGCAGAGGAGGAAATTTACTCCAACGAAATCAATTCCCTTAAATGTTAGTTTCGGATCTTAGTTTTCGATCTTCTCGTTATTTGCCGGACGTTTAACTTCCAAACTTCTAAATCGTCAGTTTCCTTTTGCTTAAATTCTACGAACTTTCAAATCTCAAGTTCACAATTCGTGAATCTTTTCTATGTAAGGAACATGATAATAAATAACAATGTTTCTCTTCGTCTCTTTAAGAATTTTGATCCATCTGTTACTTTAAATAATCGCTTCTAAATGCACAATACTATTGTTGCTATGTTATCACATTAATTCTATTTCCTACAGACAATTCCTATGTTCTGCTTCGCCAAGGTAGCTAGATAAATTAGTAACGAATGACAAACTTACCAGCACCGACAGCAGCCAATACAGCAGAGCTAGATGCTTGATTTCCTAACGTGTTTCTGATAGGTCTCTTCCTTAGAATCATCGGTACCGTTTGCCTCTCCATTTCGTACTCTCTTCGGCTCTGGTCCACGCTCTTGAACGTCTTCTCCACTTCCAGGAGACCTCCGTGCGATGTTGTCGTATTTGTGCCGTTGATCGACGGTAACACCGTCAACCTGACCTAGGTAAACGATATTTCATCAAGCGACTGCCAGTTTCTGCTAAATATTACAAAACCGAAGACAATGCAATATATATATGACGTATAGAATTTCGAAATTGCTCTCCTACAAGATACGGAAATATAAATAATTTATCATGTTTTTCGCTTATGCCTTTGGGTCTTCAATTGTAAAGAAAAAACGACGACAGAATTTTGTTCCAATATTTTCTCTTCTGCAAAATTCTCTTTTTTGCTTCTGCTCTATTTTAGATAGAATAATTTCTCGTTTTTACTAAGGAAACCTTGATTCTTCCACGGGATTTAATTTCGGGGATTACTCGGCTACGTTTCACAAACGCGCAAATGATCTTTCGTTCACGCAAGCCTGGCTCCCGTACTACTAAACGTGTTACGAATCGCGAGTTATGACGCAAAAGTGAAAGAATTGCTCTCTCCACCTTCTGCGAGTTATTATATTGCAATTATTACTATAGGCGACCTTTAGTCGACTCTGTAACTCTATTTCATTCCTCTTCTAGAGCATTTAGCAAGCGAAAGAGTCAAGAGAAGAGTTATAATTGTCATTTAGTCAATCGATAATTTATAAAAGTAAAGTTAAATTTTAACGAGAAACACCCAAAGAATCTTTCCTACGCTCAAATTTTCTCAAACGTTTTTCCAAGTATATTACAGAAACTTCTTTGATCATCTAGCCTAACCTGTCTCTTCGACGTGACCACGGCGATCGCTGGATCAGGTTCTTCCTCTTTTTTATCCACGCTCTTAGTAACGTTCTGTATTTGACCTATCGAATCTATCTTCATCGACCTTTGTCTGGACTTGGAGTAGCCTCTGTTCGTGGACAGCAATACCCATTGCCCATCCCCGTTTCCGGGATAACTCTGTGGATGATTGTTTACATATTGATACTGAGAGAATCCTGGTCTCTCCGTGGAAGGCCGTAGACGATCGTCGAATCTCGTTGGAAAATCATGCCAATCGTTACTCTCCTCCCCTTGGTTTTTATCAGCGTATCTATCCAAATATTGATAAGTCGGTTTCGTTGGTTGAGGTCTGTTCCAGTTACTTGGGAAATTGGCTGGACGATTGTCGGTAATTATGTCGCTATTTGGACGGTCTGAATAATTGTTCCAAGACGGCCTCTCAGGAGGCCACTTTTGAGCCTGAGTTTCTTCAGGCTTTTCGGTATAATAAGCAGGACGAGTTGTAGGCTTTTGCCATGGTTTCTCGTTGGTGTTCTCTGGCCAAGTTGGTTTTGGCTTTTCATACCTGCAATTCGAACGTGATGGTATAAATCGCTTTGAGAAAATGAAAACGTTATTCGATTTTGTACAATATGAAATATCTTTTCTGGAAGTTTCCTGAAGGCTGGCTTGTTAAGTCACTTGTTAAGTAGAGAATATATGTCTATCATTTCTGACGAAGCTGATTTAGTCTTTCGACGGATGGTCTGGCATATACTTCAATTAGAGTCACAATGTAGAGAATAGAAAATGAACGACTTCAGTGCAAAATCGCAGGCAAATTTACCATGGCTTATTGTTCTCGTAGAT
Organism: Bombus cullumanus; assembly: GCA_014737535.1. Classification (NCBI taxonomy): domain Eukaryota; kingdom Metazoa; phylum Arthropoda; class Insecta; order Hymenoptera; family Apidae; genus Bombus; species Bombus cullumanus. Next base: position 3,996,582 of record JACXIX010000017.1, read on the forward strand.
TGGCCTGACGGAGTAATCCGAGGCCCAAGGTTTCCCAATGCTCGGTTTGTCCCATGGTTTCACTTCCGGCCAGGGCCGCTGCGTACTTGGAGTCGCTTGCCATTTAGAAATTTTGCTTTTCGACCATGGTATTGCCTCCAAGGTAACCCAGCCATTTCTATCTTCGTGCGAATTCGCCCCGTAATACTTGTTCCTCTTCAAGGTGTCGTTCAACGTCGCGCTTAACTGAAACCGTGAATTACAGAACGGTCGGTTAAAAAGCCTGTGACCGATTACAGTCTTCGTCTCTCATAAACCAGAAAAATTCAGATTATAGAAAATTGCAATACTAAAATACGAATGTAACATCTACGACGTTTTCCAGATTTTTCTTTTCTTTTTTTTTTTTTGTTATGACACAATATTACAACCTTCGTCATTAACTTCATCAACCCTTAAACAATTATCTTACCCCGTCTTCAGTGGACGTAGAATTTATAGTATCCTCCTCGTCCTTAATATTTTGATCGTAACTCGCATTGGTCGACTGTGTAGTAGTTTGATCATCCACCTCGAGGGACAGAGCTTCGGCAGGTTTCACGATCCTGAACGGATATCTTTGATACTTGTCCGTGCTGCTCTTGATCTTGCTCGCGTACTCCTCCAGGAACTTGTTCAACACGTCCGGATTGAAGGTGGACGTCTCGAATCCGTTAATCGACTCGTCCTCGCTCCTGGGGAAGTCCTTGATCATCCTTCGGTTGCTGTTCTGAAAGACAGACTTTGCCTCCTGATGTAATGGACTTCGCGTGGCCGCGATCGGTCCGTCGAGTACCCTCGGACTTTCCCCCCTCGTCCTGAAAAGCTCGGATGCGTTTGTCTTCACTTTCGCGACGTATCTCGCGTTGCACTGCGTGCCCCTCAGGGTCAATGTCACCAGCAGCAGCAGGCAGATCGCTCCTCTCGCTGCCATCTGCAAGGATAAGACGAGACGAATGTACACGCTTTTGGTTTTGAAACGTTTCCTGCGGATATCGATCTGTTCGTGACGAGTGGACAAGCACATAAATGGCTTTTCTCTATTACGGATTAGGTTGGTTATTTATCTTTTATGGGGGAAAATATTTTGAGGAAAAAGGAGCGACTTTCAATTTGGAGTTATTAGAAGAGGCGTATTAAGGGATTTATTGGGATCCTTTGGGGAGTGGAAAGAACGTATTTTGTGGAAATAGGACATTGGGAATTTTTGTATACGAGGTGTTCAGGAACAACGTCACTTTTTATTTATTTCTATTGGAAGGGATATTTCCAGAAATTTCTTAGGATTTTTTATTTAATTAATAGGAATGTTGGTTGTATCTTGTGGACGTAAATGGGTACCTTTCCAAAAATTGAATATCAAGTAAGAAATTTGGTAAATAGCGAGGGAATACGTTAGGATTATTAAACCTGTAAATAAATTCTTTGTTAATTGAAAGTTCTTTCGCGGGACACTTTGAAACTACCAGTAGAGTGGTTTGAAGATAACTTTTTCTGTACGAAAATAAGGTTTGAGAGCAATGCTTGATAAATAGTTAAAACATTTCTAAAATCACGAAATACGTAAGAACTAACTTATGACAAATAAGAAGAGCTATCCTAACTATCATAGAACAACGTCGCAAGAAGATGAGATCAAAAATCATCGATCCTGCCATTACAGATAAACGAGAGTGGTCCATGAAACATTCGTCATTGCATTACAAACAAACAGAACCATTAAATTTAAAAAAAAGAACAGACCAAAGACCATCCTGCCTTAAAAAAAAAATGTATCGCGAAAAGGACCATCCCTGAAAAATACCAATCTGTTCGAAAGCTACCAAAAATAACAAAAAAAAAAAAAAGGTCAAAGATAGACAACCAAAAGTGAATCACGTCGCGACACTAACCGTTTTCGAAGGTCTTCGTCCAAGTTCTGCAATCCTGGCAGCGACTTTCGGCTGCAGTAAACCAACGAACGATCGTAGGATCGGTTGGAACCAAGGGCAGCCAGGAACCCGTTAGGAAACCACGAAGTAAGCAACGTGAACCGAAAAGTAGCTGAACCGCGCGTCGACCTCCACTGTTCAAGGTCCGAGATGGTTCTGTCGCGGAGACGTTGCCCTCGTTTGCTTTTAATCCAGGTCCCCACTTCCTGAACACCTGGTCCATTTTGCGTCTCGCTCGTGCAACCACGTGCTGCAACAAGCTCGTCCACGCTCCGTACGCTTGGTCACCTGGAGAACGGACGTGTCGGTCGCGTCCACCATTCTTCTATTCATCTCGTATCTCTGTTCTTCTAGCTGCTGATAATTGTCAGTTGGGCATCTACGCGAGGATTTGGCGAGCTAACTGACACAGATCTTCATCTCGTGCAGTTTCGACTTGTAGCTTTTCTTTTTTTCTATCTTTGCTATGTTGCTTTACGTCTCTTCGATAAATTACGTTTGGTGACGTTTTCAAGTTGCCTATCATCGGCGTAATAACTTTTTCAAGCTGACCGTTCCTCGTACACTACTTTTCCTCCATCGGAATTACTATCCTCCGACGGCATTTGTCCTCTTTCCGCTGATAAAACCAGGATCATGACAACGTGGGTATCACTACCACCCGACGTATAATACAGTAGTCGTTGGAGTATTTCGTAGACAAAACAGCTTCTATCTACGCTTCATTTTTTAAATTGTCTTCGTAGAAATAAATATCCGCTGTTTGGTTATCGCATAGACACGCGATACCGAACGAAAGCATTCAATCGATAAGAAACGGCCACAATATCCGAAACTACTTGGCAGACGCCTGTGCGTGACAATGGGTTAATACGTTTTTCTTTTTGGAAAAGAAGCGAATGAATTTTTAACTCGCCGATGTTTTCCAGTTCTCGTCAATTTTCAATTTTCCATACTTTTTAACGGATATCGTAAAACGTCGAGCGTTAGGTTTCTCGTAAGTTTCGGAGGATTTTAAGGAGCAGAACCATGCAGTCCGTTTCCTCGGCTCTTGTTGACTTCAAGGTGCGAATAGAATCGCGAGCATGCCAGGGTTCGTCACGCACTAATTGTTCCCAGCGTGGACAATCAACGGCTACTTTGCACGGTGGTTTTTCTGGTTATGATTCGGAATGTCAGCCGTTCACGCTGCCGGTGTTCTCCATTTTTCTCAATGAACAATTCTTGTCGATTCATAGATATCTTGCCAGTAAATACGTTTTGTTGATCGACGATCTTTAAAAACCGGTTCCTTCACACTGACACTGGTTATCGAGCTTCCTCCAGACCATAAAACTTGAAGAAGGCCTTGTACAACAAAGTTCCAACGAGAATGGCCACTCCGCGGAACGATCCTTCAAATTTAACAGAAAATTAAACTCATACTGTCAATTTTCGAAGAAATTTCTAACAAAAATGATGGCAAAAATAATTCTTGCACTGTAAAACTATTGGTTTGGCAACTAAGTGATTGCGGGTTTTGTCAATACCACCTAATGACAAAATCCGCAATCATTTAGTTGCCAAACCAATAGCTCCTAACGTTAAGAAATCCGTAGATCATCGGCGGATGAGAATGACGAAGATGAGAATGAGAATTACGTTCTTTCCGATAGTAAAATTAGATTCTAATAATGAGAATCCTTTCGCACGGATTTCTAATGAAGACAGCAGCACAAGACGAATCCTTTTAACCAGAGAATTAAACTCTGATACTAAAAAATGAATCGATTCGCAATGAAAATAGTTTCAATGTATTCAGTGGCTCTTCCACTTTGATAGTGGCGTTTTCAATGGTGCGTTAGTAGAGAAAAAAGATGGGTAACATCGATAAAAATGCCCTGCTATTGTTTCACAGACGAATTTCGTCGTCTTGCCATATGGAATTCGTTCATCGATTAAGGACACAGGGAAAAAGGAGTAGAGGAACGAGCATGACGATGTTCATGCTCGATAAATCACCAATTCCTTGCTGTTTTATAGTCAGAGGGAGTCGATCGTTTCGCTGTTTTTGCGCTTTCTCGGCACAGAAACCCCGTGAATTTTTCCCCCTTTTTTATCTCTTGTCACACCATGAAATTCTTCCACCTTGCTCCGCCAGTGAAACGTCTCTAACGTTTTCCGTTTTACGAGCAGTTTCCGTACCACGTGCCCGGATTTTCACATTTTTGCATACTCGACCCACAAACCTCCCGTTAATTTCTTTCTTCCAACAGGAATTTCTTAGGTCAGGTCAATGATTCTGCAGGATTCTCTTCGAGAATTTCTTACCTGCTCCGTTCTCGGTCCATCAAACACTTATATTTTGCGAACCGTCTTTTCTTCCTCTTTTTATTACAGATATTTTTATTAGAAATATTTTTCTATAGCGTCGCTACGAATTTCAACAAATTCCATAGGATCGATAAACGGTAAATTGATTTTTCATCGTTGGTCGGACGTGAAACCTCGGATCATCGACTCGACGTGGATTTTCCGAAGATACAAAGCGCAATGGAAGTACAATGGAAGACACAATGGAAACTACAAGATACAAAATACGATGGAAGAAGGAAAAATGCTGGAAGATTAAAAGTTTGAATTCGATATTAGGAAATTCATTCTATGAGAGATACTGAAATTTCGAGTTTAAGCTGTTGGCAATTTTCCAAGATTTTTAAAGAAACTCGGACAGTTTTCGAAGCGCTCCGAAACATTTGTTAGAAACTCGAAGAAACTTTGTATTATCCCGAAGACGAAGATCGTTCGATTCCACTGGACTTCCGATGGACGCGCAACGAGCCAGGATTTTTCCCTTCCGATTCCGGTCTGACGGTGCGGTCGCTTGGCCTACTCGAAACCGGAATTGGGTCGTTCTCCGGCGTAGATAACCGCGAAAACGAGCAGCAGGACGCGCATTGGAAAAAGGAGAGAACAGACTACTGTCAAGTGCAGGGATCGTCTACTTTCGTTGTCGGCCGACCCAAACGGAAGGGGAATATCGTGTGCAGAAACTCGTGACTCGTGTGTCGTGTGTCCTATGTTTTTTTTAATAAACCGACGGATTTTTCTAGAATTGCGGGGAACATCGAAGGATCACGAACGTCACGAACAGAAATAGCGAAAACGTAGAAAATTTTGATATCGTAAAAATGAAAAAGCGGTCAAAATTTGTAAATGAAATATTTGTGACGTTTTGCGATTGATCTGGAAAAATTGAAAAAAATTGAGATTCTTGAGAAATTATCAATTGACACTAGAAACTCATAGTTGCCTTTTTCTAGCATTTTTCTCAAGTACACTAGCTCTTTTTATCGTTTAAAAACAATTTATCTGATACTATTTTAAATAAAATACGAAAAAGTCCCTTTAAAACCAAAGACGCGCGAATGTTTATATCTGTTAGCGGAAATAATAATCTTTTGCGAATTGTTAACAGATCAAAATTATTCCACTAGTTTCTCTGCCGTTAAACGGAGGATAGTTAAACGCAAGTTGCGATTATTATTTGAGCTTAATTTACGGAAAAATGAGATTCCTTAATAAAGAATGCTTTAACCTATTAATTAAGATGTCTTTTGATCAGAGTAATTAGAAATTGACGAACGTGAATCAATGTTGGTCAAGTCGGTAAATAAATGTGCTCGTATCTGTGGTATAAAGTATGTCAAGTAATTTTGTAAATGTAAATAGAATAAATTAGAGTAATTTTTAATGAAGATGGCACGACGTTTTAAATTATTAATTAAATTTTCATTAAATTATAATTCTCAAATATATAAATCGAATATAAAACGTGGCAATTGGGTATCGACTGATCGAAATGACAAATTCTTAATGCTTCAGCTTTGTCAATAGCAATAATAATCCCGACAATAATTCCGATCATTTATAAATATATTTCTTACCGCGTATCGTAATAGATTTATGCTAGTAATTTAAGATATTAAATTACACGTATATATAAGCTACGAAGTGTAATTGATGTTTGAAAGAAAACGGAACGAAAGTTTCAGGCGAATGTTAATTAAAAGGCGACAGTCACGATGACTATTCGGACACAAAGAAGTCGTGCATGGGATTGGTATTGTACGGGTTTATCTTGTATCTAACATCTGCTTTAACCAGTTCCTGGGCACGACTTGACCTCTGTTTGAAACAAGGCCAGACTCTCGCCGCTCGCTGATAAAACTCGCCTTAGAAAGTCTTTTCACCCCTTTCCGCTCTTTGCTCAGATTCCGTGAAGCCGTGTAATAAAACATTTTTCCTTCCTATTTTACGCCTCACCCGTAGAAATCCAACCAGCTGGTCGGTTTCTTCCTTAACGATCCATTTGTTTTACCGATCGACTTCCTGTCCCTGGTTACGACACTTATCCTTGAACCTCTTCGTCTCATTCGCGAACTTACTTTTATTATTTCACGGTCGAATCGTTCAAATTGATTTGGTTGAATATTTACTTATTTTATTTACTTCATTTATTAATCAAAGGAACTTATATCTATGAATATTTCGATAGGAGAATCACGGGAGATTGAAATTTCTGAAAATGTCATTCTTTCGCGTTAGGGACAAAATCAGAGATTTTAAAATTTCACATCCATCTCTGGATGAATCTTCTAACCTACTAAAATCACCGGCTCTCTTATAGCCACGTTTCACTGCCAGTATAATACACTGCGAGTATAATAAAATGAATAATACTCGAAACACGAGAGTTTTAGCGTCTGAGAGATAGGACGACTTGAAAATGTTAAATCCACTTACGAACGACTTTTATAGCCCGATAGAACCGTCGTAATCGTAAGCCATAGCCACGTATATAGAATCGTTAGAAAATTTCACACGCGTACAATCCAATAAGCCGATAATCCTGCGAAACTACGAACACAAAGTAGACATATAGGCAAAGTTGTACCGTCTGAAATATTGCCTAATTGATCGTGATAATGTCGAGATACATAGTTGATCGTTGCAATTTCCACGACTTAACGAGCGAGCAACGGTGAAACCAGGGAAAAGTGTAGCTGGGAAACGCGCTAAACGATTATTTCTTTCATTGCAGGTTTTATATGCGGCCAGCGTGAAAAGTGTCCCAGAATCCATCCGAGAAATCCGATATAACGTGGCCGGTTACGTGGGTCTATTCTATGAGTTTCGTGACTTCCCGCGTTAATACGCGTTCTCGACGTTAAAAACCTTTCGTTATTCCCAAGTGTACTTTCCATGGAAACTGGTTGTCGATGCGTGAATATCGTCCCGACATCTAGGCTATCCCCTTTCGCGGTTTTTCTTTCTTCCTTATTTTTCCGGCCACTTTCGTTCCGACCTCGCCAAGATGTTAACGTACCGATAATGAAAACAAGCATTAAGCAGAGAGAAGACAAGCTGCTGACAATCGTAATTATCTGATCGCCTAGAAACTACCGCCGATGAACGTTCTGACGATGAACTTATTTACACAGGCTGGCGAGAATACTCGAACGCTTATGGTTATCCTTCGCGAATAACCATAAGCGATAACCATAAGCGATGAATTCATTCCAGCAATTCGAAGGTGTAGAAACGCAACGTGACTCAAGAAAGTATAAATAAAGTATACGAAGTACAGTACTTATTATAATAATATTTAGTAGATGAAACGAATTGAGATAAAGTTTGAAAATATACTGGGTGGCCGGCGAGTCGGTCGCTACGATTTTCCATTTCCTTTCTCGATTTCGACGTGAAATGTTTTGAACGAAAAGTTAGCGCGTTTTCAAGCGGCTACAAATGTCGATACAAGCAGTTTAGGTTTCCTCTTATCGATTAACTCTCGTTCGAAACATCTCTCTCGCTAAATTATCTGGTGTTTGAAATATCGTGGCTACCGATTCGCGCACCACCCTGTATGCAGAAATTACAAGATATTTGTAATATTCGTACCATACGCGATGGTAATGATTTGATAGAAGCCTAAATAGTCAAAAGTTGATAGAAACGATAAGAAAAATTCGTACGCTTAAAGTAATTTACCTCGTCGTTGATAATAAATGGTGTATTTCGATGTTAACGACGTGATAATTTAACAAAGATGTAGCTTTGTATATCTTACGTATAGGGTGACTCAGGAATAATACAGTACGTTTGATGAATCGTTCGGCAAACGGTGCAATGATAGAGTGAAACGTTTTTCTGTTCGTTCTGAAACGAGTTGGTGAACTCGAGCGAATGGGAACACACCGGATGGCCTGTGTCTTAGGACAGCAGGCTACCAGAATTCGTACCATAAATGAAACCTTCTGTACAATTAATTTTAGACGCCAAAGTGTTGCAAGAGTACGTTGTCGAAATCTTTCTGCAGCGTCCCCTTCGCCCACGCCTCAGCTGGAACTAAACGAGCACTTTGTCAACGGCAATTGGAGTAAGGCTGATGATTAAGAGACGAATTTCACCTTCACGCTTTTTAGAGAACACGCAGACTCTAGTTTCTCGCGTGTTAAAGACGCCGAATCGCCGAAGATCCTGTTTAGTGCAATAGACACACACCGCTGTAGAACATCTTAAACACATTCACCATCTTTCGTTCTACGAAATACGCCAACGCAGAAAATGGATCGGCGGATTATTACGACGAAACTGTTGTTCCTCATCTTGTTGCTATTCGCAAGCTCAGTTCGAGCGAAAGATCACGCAAAATCAAACAACCTGACTCCAAACGAAGCGGTGAAGCCAGTGGAGGAATTCGTCGAGGAGTCCTCCACCGAAGACCAATTTTCGTTGGAATCCGCGACCACCACAGAGTCCGCCACAACTGTGCAGACCTACCAGAAGCTGACACTGTCCATCGATGCCAGGAAAAACATTTCCAGAGAATTCAGACCCAGTGTACATCTAGGTGTGGTATCGTAATTTTGAGTGAATGCGGAACAGAGAGTTTGAGCGAAAGATTCGTGCGAAACGATAGTGAATCGAACGGATGTTTATCGATAGCAAGTGAGTATAGATTCGGAGAATGTTGCGCGTGCGAATTGGGATGTATGGCGGACACGTGTAAATTTGATTGAGATAAATTTGATTGATTGAGCTGTGTGTGAGATCTTCAACCCATCTTTAATCCTCCGATCTTTGTATTTCCACTTTGTTCTTATTGCAACAAACGGAAACTTATCTGTCGCTATATTCTAATATTCAATGAACCATTCGATGCTACGCTTAACAATTTTTCTACATAGGTGAAATTAAGGAATCCAGAATCAGTAATGTTCCATTCAACGCTGTTCATCATTTCAACTTCGACAATGGAGTGGATCCTGGCTCGTATCACCAACATTTAAAAGATTTCCAAATAGTCTTCCAGCCTACGGCGAAGCCTCTGCAAACTCTTCAGGCTGGTAATCGAGGCAATTCTTATCAGAATTTATTCGAAACTGTAGTTGCACCAACTGAAGAGAGTAAGAAAGATGGGACGACGCAGAATGGTTACGTCAAATTTCAAGACGACGGGTTGGACGCTGTCAGAGTCGAATACGACGACTCTTCGAAGGATCAAGCTTTCCGTCAACAGTTCTCTCATTCGGTTACGGAAAATATGGGGGCGCAGTACGATTCGACGGACCAACAAATCTTCCAGAATTTAGAGAAACCTGTTTTCGAACAGCAAACGTCCACCGTTTGGGGGAAACCGTCAAAATTGCAGGGTGAAAGTGAGAAACACGAGGGAAGCTTCTCAAAACCGGAGCTGAACGCCGATCCTTTAAAGATGTCACATTACACTGGATTTTACGATCATCAGAATCAGCAACAGTCAAATCTACAAAATTTCGAATTATTCAGGAAGCCGAGTAACGGGGTGGTCTATGTTCAGGAGTCGTCGTTTCTCACAACTAGGAAGTATCCTTATCCTATTTATCAGCCACAGCGTGGATATCATCAGGTTGATTTTATTAATGACGAACGTCCGATTTATCCTGTTAAGAAAAGGTGAGCGTTTCGTCGACTTTCCACTTTTCCTTCGCCTTTGAAAATACCTTCCAAGTTGCTACTTCTCCTCTAGATCGATGTTCTCTTTTAAACCGCGATTTTCTATTGCAATAGCCAAAAATAATTTAGACATTTCACGGCTTCATTCGTATTAATTGTAAAGATTTAATCAACGTTCGTGGCGATGAAAATTTTCTAAATACTAATCGTCACGTTAAGATGAACGAGCGTCGAGAATTTTCAAAGTAAAATTAAAAGCAACAATACCTCGAGAACCGTATCGTTTCCAGCGGATATCTTTCTCACGAGAAGAAGTACACTTGTACCTTTGTTTGTCCGTCAGTTTTGCGACGCCTAAATTATTGTTCTCTTTTCAGTCCCTGCAACAATACCAAAATTCCTGAATACATCAACATAGCTGCTTTATTATTGGGTTGGCAATTAAGTGATTGCGGATTTTGTCATTAGGTGACAATCACTTAATTGCCAACCCAATACTTCAAAGATATTATTCGCTCACGAGATTCTCTTCACAGAGTGTCCACGTGGAAAAAGATCTTCCATCTGATCGGCGCTATTCTGCCTCTCGGTCTGCTCATAGCTGCTCTGACTCCGAATGTCGTAAAGGTCGACAACACTACGTGAGTGCACTTTCGTTTCTTCCCGCACCAGAAGCGTGTCTACTGGAATTCTAATCACGAACGAAACCCTTTAGCCAGCCTAACATCGTTTTGTCCAAGTGGAGGGTCGCTGACCTTCCGGTGGAACATAAACATGCCAGATTCACGGATCCCTTCAACGAATGCGAGGAAAGATCCATTTGTGATATGATCTTGGCTGGCGGTGACGCTGGATCCACCGTGTTGCAGAACATTCTATGGAACCTGGCGACAAGGTGATTGTTCGATTATTAAAAATTAAGAACAAATGGAGGAAAGGGATTTTAGGCAAAGATCGAGTAATTTTATTTATACTTGTGATCGTGATTTATTTATACTTATGTCGTTATTTATGTATATTAACTGGATATTGGATAATTGTTTAATCGTTTGGAGTAAATTTGAGAGGAAAGTTTTCAAGACGCACGGGAAAACGTGAAATGTAATTTTAGTCGTGAGATTCGTCTACGAGTTCTTGTAAATCGTTCACTGTATGATTCTTCAATTATTTGAAAAGTTGCGAACAGAATATCGGGAAAATGTCACGTTGGGAAAATTAAAAATAGAATTTAGCGAAATATCGAACGATTTCGTTTATAAACGTGGTTGCAGGACTTGTGTAGGATTCTTGAAAACCTTGTAAGCTAAGAAGCAGCGACAAGTGATAGTAAGCAGAACGTTTTGTAGGTTAAAAATCGCTTTATTAGCTCTACAAAACGTGGTTCGTTTACTCTGAGCCGATTCATCAGTGGATTTTTAATAGCTTGTCGGCCAGTTAATGGTGTCTATGCAATTAGAAAAGTGGAACAGCGAAGGCGATGTTTAAAACGCGCGTGAGTTATCCGTTCGGAGACAATTTTTGTTTCTCTGCGTACCGAATAAAAAAAAAAAAAAGGAATAAATAAAAGGAGAGATAATTTATTTGTAAAGAACTGTTCCAACTTTTTCCAACGATTTCTAAAATATGAAGAAAAGAAAATTTCTCCTTTAATTCCATTTTTAGAAATTTGAAAATTATTTATAAATTCTTAACTGTATCGTTGTGCTTCGATGTAATGGATTTTTTTTTTTTATTGTTAGAACATCGACAACAATGGCGAAAGAAAGCGGACTTCACGATGTTTTCGAGGCGGTGAAGAAAAAGGATTGTACCAACGTCCTTTGTTAATCTCTACTTTAATTTGCGGTGAAAAATATAGAACCGGACGAGGGTAACAGTGATTCCCTCCATTATAATCGCGGATGTGAGCAATTTTCACGGTGAAAAATTGAAACCTGCTAATGTTTAACTTTCTCCGAGCGATCGTATTAAAAATAAGACACAGAAACGGACCCGTAGAAACCTAGCAGAAAGTAGCTGCTAAGTAATTACTGTCCATTCCGACTCTTTATACGTCGATTAATATTTCTATCATTCGAAAATAACCGTAACCTCGAGATTATTGGTGTAATATGAATTTTTATAGTTAGAAAGAAATTGGGAACAGCAAATTATTATTCTGCCCATTTCGCTTCCAAGAATATCATATTTATATTTTCAATAATTCGATACTTTTTTCCTTGCTAAATTTCCATTGGATTATTTCAAGAATAAAATACTCTTGGCATACAATATTTTCGTCAATTTTATAAATATTTCGATTCTTTTCTATTCAACTTCGTCAATTTGCCGACGTGTACAAACCAATTTCTTCATTTTCTATTCACGCGTTTCAATTACAAAATGTATATATTAGGTTGTCCGGAAAATGTCTTTCTTTCACAGACGCGTCTTTTACAACGATGCATCTTTATACAAACATGAAGCCTAATCTGTCGAACGTTGTGATCTTTATCTTGATAGAACAAAATGGATCGTACGTAATTCGACAAAATAATATAAAACGAAAAATATTGTGCTTCTATTATTTCCTCATAAAGCGAAAGAAACTTTTCGGACAACTTAATATTATCATTCAACGACGATATATTTAATTGTATTTAAAAGAAAATTTAACAATCCTCGATCAATATCTATCAATAACCACTCGGAAATCGAACTAATTTGTCTCACATTTTACAGCAGTATTTTCAATTGAAATATTTGTACAACGAATTATTATACACTGCGATTAGTTTGTATCACCAGTTATAACACGTTCCTTTGCTCGAGCGTCGATGAAAGTGACCAAAGGTTTACCGAACAAGGGCACCACGACCGGATGAAAGGATTATTCGGGAATTGTTGGTGCGAGTGCGCTTCTGTTCGGCGCAAGTGAAAGTAGTCACAGTGTATAAGTGGGTCGACAATATTCTATGCCAGTTCGAGTCCGGAATTTATGTCCCTGCGACGAGATACGGGTTATCGGCAAGTGCAACGAGCTTTCACACGCGTCTCGAGTACCAATACCTCAACCAATTCACCAAAATCATCCTGTTCATCTCATTTTTTTTTTTATCATTTTCAATTCTTTTTCTTGATCCTCGTAATTTGAAATTATTCGGCGTTTGACGAAGAAGCGAATTTTGAGAAACATCGTGCTCTCACTGGAAGTTAACTGGAAGATTGATCGGTTGAGGCGCGTCCAGGGGTGAAAAATACCGGATGGGACTCGAGTTTCGGGTCGACCGATTTGCTTCTCAATTTTCACTTGAGGAATGCAAGAAACACCAGCGTGAATCATTGTACTGTTACCCGAACGATTGATTAATGACACCCCGCTACACTGGATACGATAAAACATACGTTCGTTTCCTTTAATCGACGCCCTTTCACTTAATTATCCATTCGATAGTCAACACGAATTTCTTTTAATCGAATAAACGAATTATCATATCTCATACGAACTCTGTTACAACGTCCAACTTCCACGCTAAATTAATCGATGTGACACCGACGATCTCGTTTACACGAAAATTGGTATAACTTTACTTTGTAAGTTGTACCGTTGTAAATTTCATAAAACGACGAATTATTGTTATATATTCGATCGAACCGAAGTAAATTCAACCGCGCGTATAATATTTCCACGACGCTTAACCATCCATACAAAAGCCGACGTACCGAATACCAGTACGTGAGTGAAACCGATCTTCCATTTCCCACGATCGTCATCGTGTGCAATTAATGGCACACACGCGCCACATACGCAACAAAGCAAGGAGCAGAGATAAAACAAAGAGCAGAATTCCAGCGCGTGTCGATTCAGAAGTAAAACGTTTTATTCGAGGGACGGACAACCGTGGAAAGAAAGTCCAGCCAATTACGCGCACTTATCTCTAATTACCCTAGCCTCTTTCCTAATAAACACACTTTCGCGGAACGTCGTCCACCGCTTTGCGGTGGCTCGTGTGATCGTAAGATCGCGTTTGAATGGCAACGAAAGTGAGCCACTTTTTATCGACGGTTCTACTTCTGACGAGGTTATCCTCGACGAGTCGACGAGCTGGTAAAAAACCGACGAGCAGACATGGAGTTTCCGGTGATCGCGCCGGATGCGGATATTCCCTCGATACTTATGGCGATTTCTTATCGTTTAGAGAACTGTGTTAACGAGATCACTGACTTTCGTACCATAGAATGGTCAAGAAGACACGGGAAAATGATTTCTGGAAACTTGCGATTACAACGTCCGCAAAGGGATCTCACCGTTTCCTCTTTCTCTTCGTTTTATTGCCAAAGAATTTGATTGTTTGACGAAATGTTAAAAATTCTAATTGCAAGTATCGGCGATAATTGATTCTTAAATATCGAATGTCAAGCAAATGGATCATTTGAAAGATCGATGCTTACTCGCTGAGATCGGTGAATTGTATCATCGAAGTAGATCGAACGTTGGAGAAAATGGACCGTTTTGAAGATCAATACTTAAGATAATGGGTTGGTAACGGTAATTTTATATATTAGGTTGTCCGGAAAGTGTCTTTCTTTTACAGACACGTCTTTTACAACGATGCATCTTTATACAAATATGAAACCTAATCTGTTGTGATCTTTAGTTTGATAAAAGAAAATAGATCATACGTAATTCGATAAAATAATATAAAATGGAAAATGTAAATAAAACGAAAGAAACTTTTCGGACGACCTAATAGTAAGCTAAATACTTTAAGAAAATTAACCATTTTACGGATTATTTCGTGCATCTGGAATCTTGAGAAGACGCATAATTCGGAAGATTCAGGTAATGATTCAGATTTTGATGAAACTTTGCACAAGTGTTCATCAGACCAGCCTGAGAATTTAGCCACAATTTGTTTGTTTCTTACTACAAGAGAGAAATCAACTATTTTATTCGAACCAATTCTTCTACGTAGACGCTTATAAATGTCGTAAAAGATCTAAAATATGAAAAAATGGTGGAAGTAAAAGTTGTACCGTGTCTCGAGACTTATAATAAATTTGTGCGAAAAGTTTTTCAAAGAAATCATTTTTTACGCGTATTATTGTACGTGACGTATAATTTCTGTTCACGTATGGCCGAAAACGTATTTATATAAAAACGCCCATTGTCCTCTTTTTAAATAATCACGTGAAGGTAACAATGTCCATTTTTTAAGAATTGAAAGGAATCTTAATATCGACAGATTACTATATTCGAATGCTATGAAATAGGAGAAAATGGAAACAGATTCGCTAATAATTATTATACGTAATTACGATAATGATTATCATCGAATAAGAAACTCTGGCGTGTTATTTACTTAAGTTTCATTTCCACTGTAGATTCTTTACACGAAATTACGGCTGCTATATTAAATGGTGTAATTTTCGAGATTGCGGCGTTTTGCTCCATCTTATTGCGAAGGTCGGATCAATTCGAAAAAGATGAAAGAATCATTATGCCCGTTAAGGTGTTCCGCGCCGCGTGTTTATTAGTTGTCCCATTTTTACAATATCAAAATGGTAAGTGGAAACGTCTGTCGTACGTGTTAAATTAATGCTTGAAAATTAAACGTACAGTTGTCGATGAATATGAAAAACGAGAAAAATTAACGCCTCCTACAGGGACATTAACAAACATTTACTTTGCTCACAAAGAAATTTGTAAAAAGTCTCAAGAATCTTGAAAGACGAGTAACCCAAAAAATAAGGACAGCAGCGAAAAACCTGAATTTATTTGGATTATTATTTAGGCTTATAAATTTCTAATCGCTAGACCACGGATTTTTTATATTTCCCAGAATATAATAGAAAAAAAAAAAAAAAATAGAATTTAGATAGAAAATTCGTGTTACGCGCAATCTGTACACTTTGCGCTTCCAAACTTCCTGTAAACGCGTAATAATCCGCAAAAAGTCCAACGATCGCAAAAGACACGCATTGCGAAAGAAGAAATTTGTCTATCAATGTTTAACTATCAATGAACATGCGCGTCAACGACCCAGAAAATTCTCAAAATGCTCGATGCTCGATCCCGCGTCCGACACTTTCACTTTCATCCAGCTTTCTCCGCTAACGGGGCATCTTCCTTAACGGCCATCGCCGACCCTTTGCCGATTGGTGGGAACGTTTCTGAACGATCATCCTCTGAACTGTGACGCATATCTTTCAACGCTTACGAACAGCGATCTTTCGGGCGTGGGCCGTTAACTATGACGACGCGTAGGCTCATCTTCGAGGTGTGTCAAGGAAAACGAGTGCGCAACAGACACCGGGCGATATTGGAAAACCAACGAGGCCATCGTGGATCGTATCCAACACAATGGAAACGATCGCAATCGTACGCGTCTATAATTCTTAATGGCACGAGGACGCGAAATTCTATCGAAGGACGCGATTCTGCTTATCGGCTCGATACCTGTAACCACAAGATACTAACAAGCAAGGTACACGGTAAATAAGGTACGAAAGGTACACTGTGTATAATTTCTGAAAAAAGAGCACACGAAAAAGTATGTCGGTGCGTCGATAAATTTTCTAAAGTAACCGAATCGTCGTCGACAGTTTGTAAATCGTTTAAGCGGGCTTTGTGAGAAAAAGAAAGTAGCCGATCGTTTTCCTAGCTCGACAAGATATGGCTGCGACCTCTGTCGACCTTCCGGAATGTGCGCAGCATTTATGGAAATGATCGTACCGTGGCAATGCCGGAGCCACGGCATGCAGGAAATTCGTCGACTTTCGCTGTTCAAGGGCGGCGAGGAAAGTAAAACGCAGCACTTGGAGTTCTATTCTCGGTTCGCCGAGACTATGCCGTGTAGTCATTTACATGACCAAGAGCCAGAGACGGCGGTAAAATACGAAAGGGAGAGCAGTTAATGACACCGGCCACCTGTTGGCTGGCCAAGTTTCTCAGGATCGATTCTACATAACTGAATGACTATGATATAGACAGGTAGGCGATTGCTAGACTACGGGTATTTATGTAAATTTATATTTTTATGCAAATAATTAAAAGAACAGGACCGAGACAGTGATTTGTTTCATCGTTCATCGACGAGCTTTGAATACTTTATGAATTTTTATATCTTTAAACTTTCCATAAAAATCCGTGGTTTGGCGATTATTTAGCTGTGTAATAAAAAAATAACTCGTTTCATACGCACGTGGCATCTGTGGAGTGTTTCTATGACGTAGAATATAGACGTCAGAGGATGTAGAAATGGGACACAAATTTTCGATACCTCAAAATGAAATTTAGCCCGAGGGCGAAGTTCCAGTCGAAGTATACTTTGTTACTATAGGAGGAGATTATTTGAATAGAGAAAAGAATATGCGAAGTGTATAGAATTATCGAAACGATCTTCGTACTATTTATGTTCTCGAATAGGTCGATCATATTGATCGTGTTTCGTGATTCGAGTTCTATTGGCATAGTAATCGAAGTCCCTTGCCATTCTCTCGTTCTATATTTTTATTGTAACCTTTTGGTAAAAGTTTAAACGTTCCACGTTCGTACGATATCTTTTTCTTCTTGAATTTGGCTGAAAAAAATCTGGAATTCTCTATAAAACTCTTACTATACTATAAAAGATGGAAATACGATGACGTATAAGAAAGTTCATTTACATTTCGACTTATTTATGACAACTATATTTTAGAATACTATATTACATCACTATAGTGTCGTTCATTAACAAAACATAACGTTTCTATAAATTTCTAATCGCAAATTCCAACCGGATTCACTTGTACAGTTCACGAATTGTCCATAGTGAAGGATTCATTGAGTAATTTTTTTTTTTACGATAATTGAATTTCAAAATGAGTTTTACGATATCCCGAGATAAATATGTAGCTTTTAATTAGGAATGTCGAATATAAGCATAACCGTGTGATAGAATTTGGCCAACGCACTACTGCTAATGGCGTATCATAGTCGTTTATCCGCATGCCAATCTACCGACATGCAAATGAGACTAATGATACTCAACCAATGGATCGATGTAATCAGATATCGCTAACGCGTTTCATATGACGCCAGTGTTATCGATTAGCATTAGAGTTCATGTTCGATCAGGCTGCTTACAAATCGTTCATTGAATTTTTCTCTTATCTCCGTTTCGCATCTGCCTTTGGCAATTACAAAATAACAAACAAGTAGGAAAATATATTCTATAGTGTGAAAGTGACGCATAGCTTTCTAGAATGATTTTTAGAAGTTTATTGTGCTTGCTTAATTGCTGGTACGCTTTTCAAGACGAAAGCTTTTCGTTCAAAAGAGCTCGCAAAAATAAAATATTGGAAAACTTGTCGAAACACAAAGGATTTGTAGCGAAACGATTCTATGTCAAAACATCATCGGAAATATATCTAAGTTAAAAATTGGTCATTGAGAAAAGAAAGGAAGCAACACGCGTGGAATTAAAAGTTGAGGAACTAAAAAATTCAATCTTTTGTAGTAGGTCGTCCGAAAAGTTTCTTTCGTTTTATAGGGAAATATGAATGCACAACATTTTCCCTTTTATATTATTTTATCGAATTACGTCTGATCCATTTTGTTCTATCAAAATAAAGACCACAACGTTCGACGGATTAGGTTTCATGTTTGTATAAAGATGCATCGTTGTAAAAGACGTGTCCGTGAAAGAAAGACACCTTCCGGACAACCTAGTAGCATGCTGAAATCTATTAATCGAAAACGATCAAGATTATTAAAAAATACATCTAATCTTTCGTCGTCCGCAAGGCGAATTTTCATAAAAGACGAGTTGCAAAGTGTGTGTTATTTAAAAATTCAGTAATGAACAGGAGGTTACGCGGCCATGCACCGACGCGACGTTCCTCTTCGTCGTCGTCTTCATCGAATCGATGGACTTTCACTGGCAGGTCTCTGAACCCAGCGCGCCGCCGCTTCAACGACGTCTCTTCCGGTTTGGCCCCGTCGCGCCGTTCGTGAACTTGAAAACCGGACCGGCCACTGTCTCAAAGTTTCGCGAACTCGCCTTCCCTCTCCTCTCCTCCTCTCTGCTCACCAAACCCTGGTCTGCGAAACCTTGCACAGCTGTTCGTGCATTTTACCGAACGCTCGCGAGGAGAAAGTGGCGGAGGAACGTGAAAGAACCGATCGGAGTCGAGAATTTTCCTATCGCCATTGTAATTCACGCTACTGACCTTAATAACGATGGTAATCTTTGTCGTACGTCGCAGCAATCGGATATATGTGAAATTAAAAGCAAGTAAAAATGTAATGAAAAATAATGTGGAGAAGGCGAGATCTACCAAACGGCTATTAGTCTAATTACGTGAACAACACGTTCGTGTAATTAACATCGTTATAGTAAAGTATATATACATGTAACAACGTAGTGAGCATCACTGAGGAGGATTTCAATGACCTATGCTGATGGGTCATTTTCATGTAAATTCTATTTTTATTGTTACACCCTTGTAATTAGATCGTGGATGTTAGCGAAAATTTAGTTGATTTGAAGTTAATTTGAAGAATTACGGGATAATCAGGATGGTTGTCGATTATCACTAGAGTTCGACGAAGTACTGATTAGTAATGTGAAGTGGAATGAAAAAAAATCATTGACCTGGATTAGACGGATGAATCGTCGAGCAAGGATGTCCGCAAAATTTCTATTTTCGTTCGTGAATGAAAGGTGATTGACAGTCGTCAAGCTAAGGCGGTAAAGTTCTAGTTTGAATTCCTGAATTAGACGACAATCGATTTCTCCTGGTTTCAATGATTTGGAAAACGTACGACTTCCGACGGCAGGATTTAAAAAAGAACTTTCAACCGGACGATTTCTCTCTAGGAGATTCTTTCCTTTTTTCAAGTACAGATTTTCACTCTGGTAATCCGAATTTACGAACCCGAAAGGCAAAATTTCGATTTTCCGATTACTTCCGTCGCTCCAATTTAAAAACTGCTAATTTTGTTTTCTTATAAATAACTAGTAAAAAAAAAAAAAAAAAAAATACAGAAAGCTAGAATTTCAAAATCCCCAAAATCGACTTCCATGTTCATCGTCGATCGATGGATTTCTATCGATCTGTGCCCAATCAGATTCATTTCCGCCATACGATTTTACGATATACAAAGTTCAAACAAACTAGTACTGTTAAAGTATCGAAAGGCAGAGGTTCGAAATTCTTAGAATCCAGTGCCATATCCGTTGGCAATCGGTTTCCATTGACCTGTACCCGACGATTCGGAAAATGTTTCGATCAACCGGGGGAGAGACGCTGAACGTCGCGACGGAAGAAGGCGAAGGCGAACGCGGGAAGTAGGTCGGAGAGAAGTGCCGGTCCTTCGTCGGAGACACGAGGAGCCGCTGACTGAGCGCCTTCGTCAGTCTCGCGAAGATATTCCGGGAGTCAACAGGTGCGTAGGAGCAGGCCTTCTCTTTCTGCTTCTTTGAAAAAAAAAAAAAAAGAAACAACTGTCTTTGATCATCACGTTCCACGCGAATCGATCGTTCGTCAATTTCGTTCTTCACGCGTGTATCATGCGGATCTGACGACGTATCCACGTTATATTCTTCCTCCTTTTTCCCTCGTTTCTTTTTTTATTCTTTGCCTATTCCTTCGTGCGCTCTCTCTGGACACGATCTTCCCATTGGATCTTTGACCATTGGATCAGCTGGATCAGCACGATCGAAGACACGCAAAAATGGACAGATTTAAGGTATTTATACTATTTGAGTTTGCGCGTTTCTAAGACTTAGCGTACAGGTACAGAGTTTTGTTATTTTTGTTTTAATTTGACGCGCTTTAAATATTTTATATGTAACGTTGATTTTGTTCCGTGACAGAGGTCTTATAGTTCTTCATGATCTTGTGTATGGATAAAATTTGCCGTCTATCGACTTTGTTAAGTATTGCGAAATTTCTGACGTTTGATGCGTTTTAGTTGTTAACAGCTTTTTAGTATTCCTTCGTTAAATCTACGTAAGGATTTTGCATGAAACATTCTTCTAACTTTACTCCCTGAGTTCTCTGTTTACTTTGTAGTCCCTTGAAATAGTCTTGCGACTTGCTACTCAAGCTTCTCGAACGTTTCTTACTTTCGATATCTTCTTTTCTTCGAGTTGCAAGATATTTCTGCAGCACGTCGTTCTTTTCACTGCTCACATTCCTGCAATTACAAGACAAGCTTCCAATGTATCGGCCGCTTTTATCTCAAGTGTAAAAGCGATTCTTTACTCTCCACATCTTAACAAGTCTGTGGAATACGTAAAGAGGTAAACGTTCCTCTTACGTTTTTCCTCCACCTTCGTCAAATAAATCTTCGTCTCTTTAACAATGATTTCCCGCGAAACAACATTTCCAACAGGCGTTTTTGAAGCCTGCGAAACTCCATCGTATCGCAAAAATAATTCCTCTCGATTCTTGAATTATTGTCAATTTTCTACATCCTTCTTTCGGTTCTCCTGCCTCGAAATTTCACATTTCTACCGATGAACGCTCGGAAGCGATTTCGATTGAAGAATCACCGAGCAAACACTGGAGGAGGACCAAGAAATTAAATAGAAATAAAAAAGAAAAGAATAATCGTTAATTGGCAGAGAATGAACGTCGATCCGCGAGCTTTCTGGAGCGGAAACGCAATGTGACACGGATCGGGGGCATCGTAGTCCGCGTGGATCGTGCGCTTCCTTCGCCGACACATTAATTGCGTATCGTTCATTAGTTGGACGTTGCAATTTTCATGTTCCCATAAGCTCGATAATGCACGAACCTTCAATTTCACGCTTCAACGATATACGTATGTTCACCAACAGGCTGTTAGCGATCTATGATTATTTATCCTTCGTGAGTTTCTCAGCCTTACGATCAATTACCATATTCGATTTTGGATAGTTAGATCTGCATAGTTTGCAAATATTGGAATATTAATTATTTTTAAAAGTATCAGTTTTTTTATATCGCTTCTTCTACTTGTATGTCTTATTTCGAAAAAAAAAAAAAAATGGTTCAGAACTCGTCCTAATTAATTTATCTATATTACGTCCTACTTTCAAGATTTTATTTTGCGTTTAAAAACGCTTATCTTAGAAACGTCGAAAACGAAGAGAATGGGTATATTGTAACCCTATTCAACGAAGGAAGATAAGACCCGAGAATCATAAATGTTCATGAACATAATCGCGACGTCGTAAAAAGATGAATGGAGACTTTAAATTTGCAGACTTTGAAGTAATACGAATCAACGAGTGTTATACAAAAGAATATATTCATTCGATTATAGCGAAAGAAGGCTATTAAGATACGAAATATTTAAATCGATATTAATCAGCACAAAATTAATACGCTACGCTCAATTTATAACGACTTTTACGAACATCTCTACACGCCATTTCCATCGTTACGATTGAAATTAAATTCACCGCAACAGAGAAATAATGCAGATCACTCGTTTTTACATCGTCGAAACCACAATTTGCATCGAACTAAGTTCAATTCTACCTAGGCACGACTATCCGTATCCAAGTGGAAGAATAAGAAAGAACTTAAGATCGTTTCGTACCATTTGCGAACACCATTGCAAATACCATCGCAATCCACGACCAACAGAAGACCCATTCCACTTTCCTTTGCATATTTCAACACAAAGATGGTTGCTGCAAAAGGTAAAGAGTCTCCGCGAGGTCGTGGACGCGTTAAGGTCACGAGGGGTTCGATCGGTTAGCAGTTTCTCGGCATCAGCCGTTCGGCCGTGAATCGTCGAACGAAAGTCACCAGAATGGAAAAAGTGGATCGTCTCGTCTTCAATGCGTGGACGCGACGCGTGCAGGCCGACCGTGTGCGAGACGTGCCCGGGGAAAGCACGTCGTTCTGTTTCACTTGTTGATGCGAGACCAGCCTTCTCGGTCCAATTGTTAATTTTATTTCGATCCATCTTTTTCGTCGTCTCTTCGGTGCCTTCGTCTTGATCGGCATGTTCGAGAACCGCACGTACATTTCGTTCTTCTCATTTTCGTTCCGTTATTTTTCGCAAAAATTATTTTATTAAGTTATTTTAAGTTAAGAAAAATAAAACGGTAAAAAAAGGTGGAAGAGTTTGGACGAATTCCGAGATAATCGAAGACTACAAGGGAAATAACACAATTCATATTTTCCATCCATGTACGAAACAATTTTAAGATTCGTATGTTGTCGATTAATATTATGTTACTAGATTTGAATTTTTATTTGATTTTCATACCGAACATGCGTTTTTCCATCCTCTTCGTAACTTTGAAAATATCGTTAGAATAATATTAAAATATTGCTTGTCTTCATATTTATATATTTCGCTTTTATCAAAGTTCGTCGGCTATATGCGTCTTCGAATTTAACCGATTCTTGCCACTTTTAGCTACTTCATGTCGAAATATTCCTTCTGAATCGTGAAGTAACGTTGAAATAGAAAATCAGTAAGAACGTTATTTGTCGTGTTTCTTTTCTTGCGATATTCGACTAATTATTAATCTACGTGGAAATTTTCTATGGATTCTTTATCGTAGAATTGTCTGATGAAAAGATTATGCGTTTTTTTACGTGTCTCAGTTTTCATGGAAAACATACGCGATGTTTAAGTTTCAGATAGTAACTGCGAATTGAGCGATTGAGTTGTTCTTCGTGATTTTCTCTTCGTTATTTACTTTTTATTTCATACACTTATATATTTTTATACTCACTCGTGCTAACTCATGCCTCAATCTTTTTCCTCCTATTCTTGCTCGTGCTATTTCACATTTCTATTAAATCTAACACTCTATCCGACAACAAATATCATTTCGTTTTAAAGCGCAATAATCTCAATGTCGGTCGTTTTCACGCATCAGCGTTTTCAACGGATAATGTTTGTTCCAACCTGATAAAATATAAACGCGCAATGTCCAGAAAATTGCTGCAATTTGTCGATACTATTCAGTTCGTAAAGGAAATTTCAATCATCGAATAAGTAGTACGTTATCTCATTGTCATTGTCGTCAATTCGACAACTTAATCTTACAAACGTAAGTACTTCGCGATGTTCAATCGATTTATATTTCCTCTCGTTACGATTTAAACGGAGCTTTTCCAACCATTTGCGAAATTTTACTCCTCCAGATTTTTCTCCATGTCGCAGCCGCGTCAAATCGATCATCGATCGTTGCAACAGACCGTTGTATCGCCTGAACTGTATGGTGTTTCCTCGATGAATAATCATGGGATTTACAATAGAAAGTATCTAGACACTCGGTTACTGCATCGCTATTTTCTAATCTTCGCCGAAGAATCCGGGAGATTTCAACGAGCCATTAAATTTCTCTCACCGCGATTGCCTCCTGCGACGCGGTTCTCGTTTCTGTGAGGCGCATTCGTCTTTCAGCGCAACTTCCTCAGCATAATTCATTGCAAGGTCGTGTGGTAGACGTTAGCGGAAGAACATTTAGGTGCGAGACTGGTGGATCTTCATTTGCATCAAACTGGCGAAACTTTCATTCTAAAATAGCCACATTTCAAGAGAAGCGTATTGCATTTTCTTCTTTTTTTGGAAATTAATATCGACGCAGAGAAATACGATCGCGTTAATCAGGACATTTTGTAAAAATTCGATCGCAGCTGGATCGACTCACGAAATTGTAATTTCGTGGCATTTCACAAACGCACGGTGGCAATGTCTCCAAATTCCGACACAGTGGATGGTAATGCAAACTGTACTTTGAAAAGTATGGAACCGCAACTATACTCATTTTCAAAATATAAAAAGTAAAAGTACACGTGGAAAAGATTGTAACAGAATTTATCAGTTAAATCGAACGTGTAACTTTATAAATGCGCGATCACGATCGCAGATGTTCCATTCAAAATTCTTTGCAAAGTAAATTTGCAAATTACTACAGGGTCGATAGAAATCGATGTCTGTAACTATTAACAATTAACGAGTAATTTCTCAAATTATATTTATATCCTGCGATCAATCAAATTCATAAAAATTATCGCAAAGATATAATAGCAGAGTTTAGCATTTAAATCTGATTTACACTTTCTCGTGGCAATTTTTTCTATACTTCGAAGTATGTTGGCAGCAAGGCTCATTCTACTTCCTAAAACAGTTTAGACGACTTAGGCTTACTGGGAATAAAGAGGAGGCGTGAAGGAGAAAGTTCGATGACTCATAAAGCGTAATACGGATCGCATGTTATTCCTCTTTTGTTCGATGCAATTAAACACGTCTTTTTTGCTGATTCTGAACTATCCTTCGAAAGTTAGTTTCGCGAGTTAAGAATTTTACGAAAGGCTCGCGAATTCCTCGTTTCTCGTTTTATAGAAAATTTTCTTCTCCATCGAGAGTAGACATGGAAATTTTATTTGTCTGCTGTCTTTTTTTTTTATCGACAAATAGCTTGAACGACGAAATGTCAACGACTATACCTATCGTGGTTGGAACTTTTTTAGATACGGATACTTGTCGAACGAAACTAGTTTGCAATGCTACACAGAGTGTAGTATAGTTCATTCGAAATAATTTCTTTTGATCTTCGCGCGTGGCTCGTTAACATAGACACAGTTTCGACATTGCAATTTTGGTACTCAAATTTTTCGATCAGGTTTCACTGATCAAAAATTCCGACAGCGCGATATGAAAAGTGAAAGTGACCCTAAAAATCTTCGAATCACTGTCACCAAGCCGAACGCATCTCAAACCTTGCGTTTTCAGCTTTACATACGTCACTGTGCATAAGTATTTCTTCAGCTGGTGCAATTTTCATCAAAATACTACTTTATGACGATAATACGTTTGGTAAGAAAGAGATCAGTCCGATCAGAATTTACTCTGACCCAAACCCAATTGAAACTTAATTTACATGCAATGTAAGTTACCTATTCGATGTAAACTCACCTATTTCCCATTGTAGCAACGATCTGTTATAAAACGAATTTCTCATAATAAAGTCGACGATAAATTCAAACAAACTTCTCGCTTGCCACTTTTCTCAAACTAATCATACGCTCGTTAATCGCGATCAGGCGTCAACCTAATTGTTTCGCCATCTTTCATTTATTACAGACGTATTCACACCCACTTAAATAGCGAAATCATGAAACTCGCCTATAAAATCTCGACACAAAGAGTCTAAATAGGCTTCGTGAGCATAATCGAGCACGTAACATATCCCATACAAAGCTGTACGCAGACGTAACACGTAAAAGCATGTAGCTTGGGATCGAGGAGGGCACAATGGACTTCCGGTAGGCCCGTTTCCATCCAGATACACGGCCATGTAACGAATGAATCGTTACATAAACTGTATTCGTAGTTAATCCTTCGTACTTACTGTCAAAAATTAATCATCTTACGTATCGTTAATTGGTTAATTTTAATTATCGTCTAAATTGATCTAGTAAATTCGCTGCTGATGATCTTTCAGAGACCTCAGACTAGACACTTCGCTCGCTTCGATAGCATTTCTCAAACGTTTTTCTAAATACATCGACCATTGCATAATTCTGCAAAAAGTATTTCCCTCGTTTTAGGTGACGTTCACTCTGGCGTTGATGACATTAGCCGTCATCCACATCAGCACGGCTGATCTACCGAAACCCAGCTACGCTAGAACGATGCTGAAAGTATCACGAAGCCTTCCAGGCGAAACAGAGGAGCTGAAAGTACGAACCAGCGAGGGGAACGTGGCGACTTTGATCGTGAAACGTCGAGACAAATCCTACCCCGAACAACAAACAGCGAACGAGCCTGCTAAAACTCCTCAAGATCCTGAAAAACCTAATCCTGAACTAACCAACGAGAACGCCACATCGTCGCAAGTAACTGAATCGATAAAAACCGAACCAAAGACCAAAGAGGACATCAGAAGATTGGAAGAGGCTCAAATAGAACAACTCAGAACGAAACTGTCAGACTCTGACAGCCAAAGAGGCTTCTCCAAACTTGAAAACGTATCCGCGAACGAAGAGACGAACATCAATGAGAAGATTCGACCAGTCAGAGAACAGAACATCGATTACGGAAGCTGGACGCCTCTGGGTACCGATGGAAGGGCCGTTCAGCTTCAGGAATCGACGACGGAGGAATATCTGAGCTGGAAACCTCTTCAGAGTGATTTGAAGACGACTACCGAAGAAAGGACCAATTACGCCAGATTCGGTCCAGCGTTTCCTGCAGGTGGACTACTTCTGCCGCGGCATTTTCAGGACAGGTCGGAGAGGAAACTGCAGTTGGCCGACCAGAGCGAGGAAAAGACTCGCTACACGTTTTTGCCTCATCAGATTCGATCTTCGAGAACGAATATCGGAGCAAACGCGTCCAAGAACAGAGATGGCAAGAACGTGCCGCCAGAAGTAATTGTCAGGTCGGAGATAAACGTGAAATCAAATCCAAAGAGGTCACCTATGACGCTGGATAGGGACGGTACCCCTGTGATTCATGGCAAGAGGGTTCCCGACGAACCTATCGATAAGATTCAAACGTGGCGCAACGCACGTGTGATTAACAATAAATTGATACACGATGCAGGATCTACGGACAACCTGGAAGCCTCCTCGAGTTTTTATCCGGCGGAGAATACTGTGGAGAGGCAGAGGTTCGAGAGATTCTTCAAGAACGTTAACAGGAGGTATGTCGAGGGTATAAAGACGAAAGAACTTTTTGTAATCGAAAAATAGAGCTGGCTTCTGTCGCATACGTTGAACTAATATTATTGGTAGTTCAACCGATAAAATTATTAGTAACTGAACTTGTTTATTATTTTGTTAGTATTGTTATTATTATTGGTAATAGCAACAGCGGTAGTACGTAGTAGCAATTGAACTAATATTATTAGCGACAGTTTACAAGTCACGGGTTACGAGTTAGCTACTTGGTTATATATGCTTCGAGGAAATACACGATAAACATCGATATATTTTTCGTCAATTTGTCCGATAGATACGGCAAAGACTACGAAGAGGATGGGAGAAACGTGTTCTTCGAATGGGATCCAAAGAACTACAAGAACGAAGCGTTGAAAGCAGAGGTCTACGAAGCAAGAACAGACAATTACCGAAGCAACTCTCACAAAAGGATGCTACACCCTGACGGCGTGTCGATCTATCCAGTCTCGCAGCTCTACACCCCGGAAAGTCAAAAGATCGCGCCAGTCGCCTTGAAGCCTGGCGCCAGGGCACCGGTCCTTCAATACGCTCATCCAGAATTGGGCGTGCAGCCTGCGAAGATCCTAAAAAACGAGAAAAGAAGGCCGGACAATTTCCCGGAGAACCAATACTCCTTTACCGAACAAAGGCAGAAGAAGAAGTACGTCTTAAACGACAAGAACATCGTGGACACTTACACGACGAAGAATTATTACCCTAATCAGCATTTCTATGGTCTGAAGAGGCCGAGCGACGCGCCATTTTGGGTGAAAATCTCGGAGAACCTGAAAAACCAATTCTCCAATGGCGTGGAGAAGGTTTCACAATTTACTCGACCAGTGATCGATCCTCTGGTGGAAGCTACGCATAAAATTTCACAGAATTTAGGTCTTTCGAACGGCAAAGAGGCTGAAGACAAGATCGGCACTGTTACTTCCGGTAGCAGTATCCTGATTCCAGCTCTGGGACTCGTGGCATCGGGCGCCGCTCTCGGAATCGGTGCTGTCGCTGTTGGAAGATACCTAGACGTTGATGTTCTGAAGAGATCTAACGAAGCTCTAGGCAGCGAGGTGGAATATCAACGAGCTTTGGACGCTAGTCGGCCTTTGTTGAGGGAAGCGGATCGAGAAAATAATGGCGGAGACTCGGAGCAGGTAGACAAATATAGCGGAACCGTGTACTTCCTCGAGAACGTAACACCGAACGGAGAATTGAAAGTCGATCGCGATGGTGGAAATTCGAATAATCGGAACGGAGTTTTGTTGATCGTGGAGGGAAATGAGAAAGCAGAGAACCAAGAGACTAAGCCGGAAATGGAGGAGAATAAGCAGGCGACAGGATACTCGAGAAGGAAACGAAGTGTCGATTATTTGGACATTTTCCAAGCGGAAGGCAATTTAAAGAACTTAATCAGAAATAAACGTTTGCAACGAAAGGGGCCCGACTCGATCAGCGAGATCGTAGAGATCGATCTTCCTTCTCGCGAAGGTAGCATCGACGTCACGGAGTTTCTTATTCCAAATAGGAAAGCGAACGACCGAAGTAATTCGAAAAAGAACGGCGAGGATTCTGCCATTTTGATAATCGAGGATGGCTCCACGCCTTTGGACTTCCTCCAGAAAAATCTGGCTAACGATGTGTCCGATAAGAACGATTTGGCCAGCTTGGAGAGGGTCGTGGAAGCTTCTGTGAGCGACGAAAAAAATTCCGCAAACGGAAGAGGCGAAAGACGAAGGAGAAGTATCGAAAGCGATCAGGAACTGGAAGACGCACTTCAGAATCTGGAGAACGCAGAGATTGCCGAGGTAGCTCATATCAATGGTGACTGGACCAACACACCCTGTGCCAAAAGGATATTCTGCGACGCCATGATCGAAAGGGGCGCAGATGCGGTTATTTTGATGGAGAAGAAAATGGCTGGTCTTTTAGGCTTGTGAGTATCAATTTTATCTTTAGGCTTGTGAGTCAACTTTCATATCGAACTTATTATGATCGTTTGGAAAAATTATTACGACCTATAGAATTATGTAATTTGGTATTGAATTATGTTATATTATAGTTAGTAGGGAATACTACGGTCAGTTACCTATAAAGTTTTACTATGATATGTAGTTTCAGAATCAAACTATCGTGGTATTTTCCTAGCATTGTTATGGTACACAGCTTTCGGATTGAACTATTACGGTTGTTTCCAAGAATCATTTTCTTTTTTGCAAAAAGGTGAACGTAATGTTACAAAACACACGGGAAGTTGTCCGTTCGTGTGATATAATGACGGTTCTCGCCAATTAGCATATTATTTTGTAGCTGGCTATGTTTGGTGTGCGGCCTTTCGGTTTCGTAGATCTGAGAAATGCCGATAGACCTCTTTTCTTCCTCTTCGCCGCTTCTTTTAGAAGAAACGAGTCTTTTTACGGATACGTACTCCTTCTAGAGAAAGGAACGCATTTTAAAAGCTTCGCCGATTCGTCTAAGAAGATGTATAGATTTTTCAAGAAAATGGTAATCGGTTTTACAGAATGGAAATCCACTAGAGAAAATACACAGTGGAATGGACAGTAGAAGTACAGTCCATTTATCTGAACTTGTCTGGCGACGAACGATTTACAGATTGCAGTCCATATAATAGAATTACTTCTACCTCCTACTAGGAGATCACGCTCAGATCAATGATTTTTCAGACCAGCAAAAGTTCAATTGATCGAGTATTAAATAAACTTTCGTTCGGGTAAACCGAGTTCTACTGTACGCGAATCGACGTTACTCGCGTGTTTAATTTACAAGAAATACATTGAACGCTGTATCATCGAATCATCGGAAACAGATAACTTAATTTTTCAAATATTCATGAGTGCCCAGTGAAAATCGATTGCACGGTCGTGATTTCCAGTGAAACTATGCTCGGGACGAGCATGCAGCTATCTCGGGGTAGAAATCGTTTACGATCGATAACCAGGAGCGAGGAATGAAACGTTCAGATTCGAGATCAATTTGTCATCGTTTAATTTTCTATCGTTTTGTTGCGCGGGGCTTTTCCCGTGACACGCGCGTACATAGTCTGGTTCGTGACGAAGGTACACGACGTGTGCACGCGCTCGCGCACGCGTGTATGCACAGAGTGAAATTGTGCTAAGAGGTAAAAGTCGAATCAGTCAGTAGGACGTCGCCGGCGAAAGCTGGGAAGAAAGTTATCTGTTTCTCGCTATGGTTCCGTCCAGCCGGCGAGGTTCTTTGATTTTCACGACTCGTCCCGGGATAATGGCTTTGTTTGAACTGGTTTCAAATGGAAAGGAAATTGCAGACACTATTTCGAGGATTTGAAGAATCGATCTGGACTATTCTTTAGACAGAGGCAGACTTTTTAAGGTTCTTTCTCTGTTTCAGAAGCTTAGAAAATCTACATCTGTTTTACCCGAATATCTACATACTCGTTTTAGAAAAAGTTAAAGATCAATGTTACAAACGGTATTCATCGTCCTATGGTATCATTTAGTTATTTCATGTGACTTTCGTACGGCTATGAAAATTTGACAGGAATTTAAATTGCCAAAGTAAAATGTAGAATCTGATAAAAAATGTCAAATCATCGTGAATAATTTCAGCCACAGCTGGTATACACAACTTTAACGCTACATAGCCTTGCAAGGGATTAATTTCCCCATTTACTAATCACATCTACTCGATTAGACTTTCTAACTCGTCAATTTCACCAAAACAACTTCGATTTATCGTCACAATTCGATAGGGTCAACTTTCGATTCTACCATCTGCTTGTCATCGTCTTTTTCATTTGATCCTACGATTTATTAACGATCCAATTATACGTCGTCCCGTTAGCTATCAATTACACCGTGCCTATTGATAGTCTGGCAAGATCACGGTCGCCTCGGGCTTTTTCTAACGAATTGCCGTCAACCACCAGCCATTAATCGCCTGAATTTGTGGGATGTTCACAGAATTCAGCCGGGGGCAGCTGTCCAAGTGTCCAGTCATTTCCAGCAGGTCATGGACGCGATACGAAGACACGATTGTTCGAGCTTTCTGTGTCCCCAGGCCAGGCCAGGAAACGTTTTCTTCTAGACAAAAGAAAAGAAAAAAGAGAAAGAAAGAGAACTCTTCGCTTAGATTCCTCTTGTAGATTCGTCGACGGACCGTGTACTTGCCCCCCGTCCTTAGCCTCGGAGAAAAGCGGAACTGAGAAATCGTTAACTTCGCGACCGGTGAAAGCATTCGCCGTATAGTTCGATTCGAGTGATTCGGGATCCGGCGATTCGACTCGCACGTTGATTTGGTTTTAGAGACGTTTTCGAGAGTTACTTTCAATCAGAGCACGAAAAGTGGGAATTTTTATTCAATTGGAGTGCGAACGTTTCGATTATTGGGATTCCATTCGAGATGATAAAGGTTTGGCTGTAGTTTTTACGAAATTTGATGGCTGAGACTCGATAGCATGATTAATTTGTAGATCAAGATCTAAATTATTGGGATTTCTTTGAACGCGTAATAGAAACTGCATTTTGTATCGAAGTTCGGTCGAATTTTGTTTCCTCAATTTGATAAAAATAAGTAGAATCTGGATGTCTTCGAAAGCATAAAAGAAGCTTGACTTATGACAAAGTTCGTTCGACTTTTAGTCAATTTAATGGCACTTGCATTCATGTATGTATGTGATTGAACATTTATTTTAAATTTCTGAAGCTCAGCAAAGTTTTTAATTGAAGAACAGAGCGAAAATGGAATCGCGAATAATCTTTATGAAAATTGTAAGGAACATTGCGAACTGATCGTTCAACCAAAACTGTACATATTTGCCACCTTATTTAATATAAACTTAGGCTGGTAATTTAAGAAACTAGAGTTAATTAATTTCTATGAAACTCGAAACGACATAGCTCAAACTTGACCTAAATTATTCGATGCTACTAGATTGCACTGTTTCAAAGCGATGATTTAGATAAATCGTTCGAATTACGTTTTAATTAGTTTGGGTCAAATTTGAGCCTTCATTGGGTCCTTTTCAAAGGAATGGATTTGGCTTGAGAAATCTGGATAGATGGATTGATTTCTTGAGAAAAATCGACACACAAATTACTAATCAATATGTATAATATTCTTAAGCGATATATTTATTTTGTTTCTTCCATTTTATTGTTTCACCTGCCTAATGGAAACAGCCTTAATTTGTAAAATAGGAATAAATTATACTTTCTTGCAATACTTCTGGTAAGATCATTTATTCTCTCGTTTTACCGACTGCAAATAATTATCTGAATGGTACATTACTGTACCACATGCAAGAAAATATTTTAGCCAATTTTGTATACAGATTAATACTAATATGGAATAATTTATATAGAAATCCTCATCTATCTTTTATTCCTCTGATCTAATTTGCTCCTAAATAATGTTGGTATACGTGAGTTTTCGTCTTAATTATATGTCCATGATTTTCTTCAAAGACTGAACCTTATTTTTCCCATTTAAAACGAAAATAAGATCGAGACACGAAAAATAAAAGAACCATAGTAATAACTGAAATGAAAGTTGATTAAAGCAAACAAAAAGTTAATTAAAATAATTCTCAAGTTACCTTTATCCACGTACTGCAAACAAGTGTCTATCTACAAATGTGATCCAACGTTTCGTATCCAATTTCAGTAGCACATAAATGCGAATAAAAACGTAGTACGTTCCAAGGTAAAAGTTTCTCAATAAAGGCAATCAATTATTCAGGGAAGAAGACAGAAGTTAGTCAGTAAGCACTTAAGTCGAAGACAGTTTGCTAGCAGGTGAAGACGATCAAAAAAATTTGTCTATCCTCGTAGACGCGAAACTTCGAAGCTTGCACGCTTCCAAGTTGCAACATTTTCATATGAAAAAAGGTGATGAGGTGGTTTTTCACCTGCCAAGACGGGCATGCGCACGTCTTCTTTCGTGTAAAGAACGAGAAATTCATGACGGTCATTTGATCGTGCAGCTCGCGTGCGTGTACTTCTAACGGACTTCGACGCAGGTACACATTTAACGATAATTTCCTAAATGTTACTTAATGTTAATAGAAAAATGTCATAAGAATTAAATTATATAGTAACTCTCCAATTTCATCTGGGAAAGTATACTCTAGTTACAGAATCATCCTAGATATTTATAAAAGCTATATCAAACGAACTTTCACGGTCAGTTACATTTCATTATAAAAGATATAATCATTCTATAGAATTTTTAATATATGTTACTCTACAATGAACGTAAGATTTTATGCAGAATTTTATAAAATTATTATTTTAGTATTTATATACTCTCATAAGAGTACTTTATCGGAAGAAACAAAGCTTATTACGAATGAATCCCATAAACAATTGAAGAATTTGATAAAGTGATTAAAAAATTGAAGCGTGTGTACAACTCACATTTTGTATAAATGACACCAAAGATTCTGCTGTTGGTGATTTCCTCATTGCTCCCAATTTGTCATCTTAACATTCCTGAAAAAAATATGAAATGCAAAATTGTATTGTTTGTTTTAAAATAACAACAAGATGATGACATTAGTATGGCTAATACACTCGTTCTTTTATTACATAATATAGGAGATCGTAAGATTTTTTATTTTAAACAATTTCTGGATATTATATTCGCCACTTGAACAAATTTCTCAGACAACATTCACTTCCAGCAATAATTGTAATTATTGATGAATTATTTCCTCCACGAAATTAAATTTTTTTATTTGCAAATATTGATGCACATCGGTGAAAGGAAGACAGTATGGACTAACAACGTTGCAAATGCGCGAACAATCCCTGTTTTTCTTTCATTTTCACGAATGTTGGAAGTAATTATGAGTAATTACAGACGAATAATCGTAATAGCCAAAATTAGACAACGTTGAGAGCGACACTGAACTATATATTCACGAATAATTGATAGCATAATAAGGACTCTGACTGAGCAAGGCGACATGCGCTGTGAAAAACGTCCTGATAGTTTTTGAACGTGAGAACAGGTGGTTCAGTTACGAGAAAAAAGGCCCCTATGGATACCAAACGAGGTAATTTTAAATATTAATACAAGAATATTCGAAAAAATTGCAGTGCTTGCAGAATTTTTTGTTTCATCACCTTAAAAATAAGTATCTTTAGAAATTATATTTTTAAGTAATATATCATAGAGAGAAAAAGAAAAATTATAGGCATATTTAATCTTACGATTCTGAAATATTTTTTAAGTACCTATTTATGATAGATAGAGATATAGATTTAAACAATGTATACGCTTGGAATTACAACCTGCTGAAGTTTATGGGTATCTGGCCGGAAGAGAGGAAATGGAACCGATCTTCCAGTTACCTAGTTCTTTTACCATTTATTACGATGGTATGCTTCGCGTGTGGACCACAAACTATTAACCTTTCGATAATCGCGGGTGACTCTGATCTGGTGATCGAGAATCTATCGAATAACATTACCTTTATGGTTTCGATTATAAAAACTTTGACTGTTTGGATCAACGGCATACGTAAGCATTTCAGAAAATTAATAAATATGGATTTATCATTTTTTTTTTTTTAACTAAAAATACTACCAAACATGCAGCTTATAAATCTCATAGTACTGTTCTATTTTATCATTTTCTCTTATCCGTTCACTTTACGTTCTAAAATATTGTTTAATCTTATTCTAATTGTTACACAAAAAGATCTATTAAGACGTATTCTATCTGAAATTTCCTCCTGTTCCAAGCGTTAAAGTCTCTGCTAGGATATATGGCCAATGACTGGGACGCAGTGACGAATAATATTGAACGAGAAACAATGGTGAACACCGCGAGAATCACCAGAAAGATTACAATAGGAAGCACATTGATGGTCAACATCGTAATTCTCGCTTTTGTGCCTGCACGATTGTCTAGCATGAAAAACAACGATATTACACTATTCCTTCGTGGCTACTACCCGTACAACACTAGCATCAGTCCAAATTTCGAATTGACGATGATCGCTCAATACGTGGCTGCGATTTATGCAGCGAATACGTACACAACTGTAGATGCCCTCGTCGTCCTACTGATTTTCCATGTCTGCGGACAGCTTTCGATTTTGAGGCAAGATTTAGGGAAGATTCATTCGTACGATAAGAAAAATATAGACATAAAGATGCAGAAGATCGTCGAAAAGCATGAATATATAAATAGGTTCGTATTAAGGAAATTTGTTATTTTGTTGAAGATACTAGGGAACATATACAGCGAAGAGAATAAATTAGAATAAGCGTATGCATGGAATGTTAATTTTCGATGTTTAAGTTCATCAATGTAAAACCATTGTATGTTTGTCTTTTATTTTCTTCGTCTCAACCTTTAAACTCATAATGTTTCTGTCATTTGCTAACTATTAATCTTGTCATATGTACAATTAAGGTTCGCGGGGAGGATAGAGAATTCCTTTAACATGATGCTTCTGTTTCAAATGCTGTGTTGCACCATTCAGATATGTTCTCAGTTTTACCAAGTTATTATGGTACGATGAAAAACACCTTTTTTCAAGTATATAATATATAAAAAAATTTTTAAAAGTATTACAAAATAATATATCATTTTTCTCATAACTTAATGTGCAGTCGTTAGGAGAGAATACAATGGAACACATGATTTTGCAAATTTCGTTCCTGTTGATATATGTAGCTTACGTGATGTTGCAACTGTTCCTATATTGTTACATGGGAGAAAAACTAGCAGCCGAGGTACTTTTTAGAAAAGGAAAATGAACGAATAGTCATATCTAGAGGTGGGAAATTATTCAGATTTTCAATTCTTTCAGAGTACAGAAATAGCTAACACAGCCTATAATACCAAATGGTACAATTTACCTCCCAAGAATGCAAGATGGCTTGTAATTATTATGTGTCGTGCAAGGTCTTCACCCTTACAAATTACAGCAGGCAGATTTTGTTCCTTTACTTTCGAGCTCTACTGTCAGGTAAGTGTAAATGAGTTATAATACAATTTACAGGTAGTATCTTTGTGTACTATATTTTCGGAAGTGAAGATGATTTTCGATCTTTTAACTGGACTGCTGTATATTGTTCTATGTCATATGAAGGGGTTTGTGGAGATGATGGGCTTAAAAAGTTGCATGTCACTCTCGTTTCTAGAAAAATACTGCAAGTATAAAAAAGATGATGTACGCTATTATATCAGTCATAGGAAACTGTAAAACTTTTCCCTGATTGTTTATTTCTACTACATAGCATAGGGAAAATACCAAGAAAAAAGCTGACTAATAAATCCGTGAACACCCTATACGTCTAAGATTTAGCTTAGATATAAAATAAGTAGATGTGTGTAAGCCTTTAGATGTAACACTATTCTCAAACAAGTTTCGGTGTGAACAGGGACTAGAAAAATATGTAATGCAGATCTTAACATATACAGAACAACCTTCTTTTTGTGTCCAGGTCTTAAAAACTTCGATGGGGTATGTTTCTGTTCTACACGCAATGAAAAATCAATAACAGACGAACCCATACATCTATGCATTTTACAACTGGCCATCAACTTTATAAAAGAAGCGTTACGAAAAAAATACTTTACTATATATCTCTAAATGATAAATTATATCTCAAAGCAACGAGAATTAAAATGGCGAGACAAAAAATTAGGCACTGTGTAAAGTAATAAAACAATTAATTATTAAAGAGATTCCTCGAGACCACGAGTGCTTCTTGGGAAACCTTGAAGATATAATTTTTCCCTCCTTTTGCACATCCATACTTTTCGCATCACATTTGTTGAGAACAAAGAAAAATTGGCCACCATTTGCTTTGCCGCGTACAGATAAAAAATGAGCAGGCTGCCCCGTTTGCTGGCAAAACAATGTACGTTTGTGTAGTTTAGTGAAGCTTGGTACAATTCTTCCTGGATCCTACGCCAACGAGTTGATGATCCTACTCGATACACGTATACTTGTAATGCATAAATGCTTTTTGCTGTTCCCATTTTATACCAAGCTACTAACACACATATCAGCAAAGGTTTACAGAAAGTATGTGGTCTGAAGTGACCGCAGTCAGGTGAGTACACAAGTTAGGGGAAGGTTCGTCGTGTCATTCGCATCCCCTATGCAGGGTTTATAAATTCGTGCATCGATGCAAGTTACTGACACGTGTGATACGGGGACATGATTTTCTGTGTCTTCAGGACAGACCAGTAATACGCGTA
The DNA here is from genome assembly GCA_014737535.1 of Bombus cullumanus. Classification (NCBI taxonomy): domain Eukaryota; kingdom Metazoa; phylum Arthropoda; class Insecta; order Hymenoptera; family Apidae; genus Bombus; species Bombus cullumanus. The sequence continues at coordinate 4,034,378 of JACXIX010000017.1, forward strand.
GCAGCATTTATGGAGAGTATAAGGGCAGGTTTTTCCAGTGGGTTGACATTAGCATTTAGCAGTTCCACATAATTCATATTATGCATAATACGCATAACGTGGTATTTCTGCTCTCCTTCGAAAAAAAGACGAAGCTAAGAAATGTCTTCTTTTAAAAAAAGAACTTACCGTTTGGATTCCTCCTCTAGGTTCGGTTAACCGTGCGCTTGCCCCTCGTCATTAGCTTTGGAGAAAATCAGAACTGAGAAATCGTCGAAATTGCGGCCGGTGATAGCATTCGCCGTATAGTACGATTCGAGTTATTCGAGACCCGTTTGTTTTCTGGATTTATTGACGTCTTGGACATTTATCTAGAATTAAAGCACAGAAAGTGAAAATTTTTATTCAATTGGAATGCTAACGAATTCGAGGTGATATAACTTTTAATAAAATTTGATGGCCGAGATTGGATAGTAGGTCTAATTTAGTGATCAAATTTTGCAATATTTCTGGCAAGACTATCCGCCTATTATATCGACTGTAAATAATTGTCTAAATTGTATATTACAGTGCTGTATGCAAAAAGTAATCACATTTATGTGCAATTTAACAGTATTATATAAAATAATTTATATATAACGACAGCTTTTTTCATTTTTTGACAATTTTCTACCTTATCTTTTTAATTAGGAAGGTGTTTTCTTATTCTTATTAATAAAGGAACCTCCATTTGTCTTTTATTTTCCTGATCCAATTTGTTTCCACATAATATCGATATGTATGTGTTCTCGTCTCACTTACATGCTAAAGATTTTCTTAAAACATTGAAACTCTATTTCCCGGTTGAAACCAAAACAATATCGAGGCACGAAAAATACAAGAACCGCAGTAATAGTTGAAATTGAAATTGATTGAAGTAAATTAAAGTTAGTTAAAAATTTCCTACGTTACCTCTGTTCATGTACTGCGAACAAGCCTCCGTTTACAAATGTGAAGGAGTATCGCATCGAATTTAGGTAGCACATAAATGCGAATAAGAACGTAGTACGTTCCATGGTAAAAGTTTCTCAATAAAGGCAATCAATTATTCAAGGAAGAAGACAAGAGTTAGTCAGCAAGCACTTAAGTCGAAGACAGTTTGCTGGCAGGCGAAGACGATCAAAAAAATTTGTCTACCCTCGTAGACGCGAAACTTCGATGCTTGCACACTTCCAAGTTGCATCATTTTCACACGAAAAAGGGTGATGAGGTGGTTTTTCACCTGCCAAGACGGGCATGCGTTCTTCTTTGGTGTAAAGAACGAGAAATTCGTGACAGTCATTTGATCGTGCAGCTCGCGAGCGTGTACTTCTAATGGAGTTTGACGCAGGTACACATTTAACGATATTCTCCTAAATGTTACTTAATGTTTCGCAAATCTCACGGGATACTATTCATTAGAAAAATGTCATAAGAAATAAATTATATAATATCTTTCCAATTTCATTTGGAAGAGTATATCGCAGTTATAAAACTATCCTAGATATTTATAAAAGCCACATCGGACGAATTTTCACGGTCAGTTACTTTTCATTATAAAAGGTAGAATCATTTTATGGAATTTTTAATATATGTTACTCTTCAATGAACGTAAGATTTTATACAGAATTTTACAAAATTACACTACTTATCGAATAGATATTTTAGTACTTGTAAGAGCTCTTTTATCGGAAAGAACAAAGCTGTATTACGAATGAATCCCATAAACAATTGAAGAATTTGATAAAGTGATTAAAATATTGAAGCGTGTGTATAACTCACATTTTGTACAAGTGCTACCGAAGATTCTTCTGTTGGTGATTTCTTCATTGCTCCCACTTTGTCATGTTAACATTCCTGAAAAAAATATGAAATACAAAATTGTATAGTTTGTTTTAAAATAACAAAAAAATGATGACATTAGTATGGCTAATATAATAGTCACTCGTGCTTTTATTATATATTATAGAAGATCATAAGATTTTTTATTTTTTACAATTTATGGATATTATATTCGCCGCATAAACAAATTTCTCTGACAACCTTAATTTCAATTGGTCAATTGGTCAATTATTTCCTCCACGAAATTAAATTTTTTTATTTGCAAATTTTGATGCACATCGGTGAAAGGAAGACAGTATGGACTAACAACGTTGCAAATGCGCGAACATTCCCTGTTTTTCTTTCATTTCCACGAACGTTGGAACTAGTTATGAGTAATTACAGACGAATAACCGTAATAGCCAAAATTAGACATAAAGTTGAGAACGACATTGAACTACATATTCACGAATAATTGATATCATAATGAGCATTCTGACTGAGCAAGGCGACATGCGCTGAGAAAAACGTCCTGATAGTTTTTGAACGTGAGAACAGGTGGTTCAGTTAGGAGAAAAAAGGCCCCTATGGATACCAAACGAGGTAATTTTAAATATTAATACAAGAATATTCGAAAAAATTGCAGTGCTTGCAGAAATTTTTGTTTTGCCACCTAAGAAATAAATGAGTAAGTGAGAAAAAAAAGGGAAATTATATTTTTAAGTAACATATCATTATGAGAAAAGGAAAAACTATAGGTTTATTTAATCTTACGATTCTGAAATATTTTATAAATACACATTTATGATAGATAGAGATATAGATTTAAACTATGTGTACGGTTGGAACTACAACATGCTGAAGTTTATGGGTATTTGGCCGGAAGAGAGGAAATGGAACCGACCATCCAGTTACTTCGTTCTGTTGCCGTGTATTGTGATGGTGTGCTTCATTTGTGCTCCACAAACTTTTAATCTTTCGATAATCGCGGGTGACTCTGATCTGGTGATCGAGAATCTATCGACTAACATTACTATCACGATTTCGCTTATGAAGACTATGGCTGTTTGGATCAAAGGCAAACGTAAGCATTTCAGAAAACGAGCATGTCAAGATTTATTATGTTTTTTTTTTATTAAAAATACTGCCAAATATCCACTTTGTAAATATTATTCTACTGTTTTATTCCATTATATTCTGTTATCTGTATACATCCATCATATTCTAAGACATTCCTTTATCTTATTCTAATTGTTACACAAAAAGATCCATCAAGACTTATACTACTAGCCATTTTCTTCTGTTGCAAGCATTAAAGTCTTTGCTGAGATGCATGGCCAATGACTGGGAAACAGTGACGAACAATGCCGACCGAGCAAAAATGGTGAAGATCGCGAGGATCACTAAAAAGATTACGATAAGAAGCATACTGCTGGCCAACATCGTAATTGTAGCTTTTTTGCCTGCACGATTGTCTAGCATGATATACAACGACAAAGAACTGTTTTACCGTGGTTATTACCCCTACAATACTACGATCAGTCCAAATTTCGAATTGACACTAATCGGTCAATTAATGGCTGCTCTTTATGCAGCCATAACCTATACAACGGTAGATACTTTTGTCGTCCTGTTGATTTTTCATGTCTGTGGACAACTTTCGATTCTGAGAGACGATCTAAGGAAGATTCATTCGTATGATAACAAAAACGTAGAAATGAAATTACAGAAGATCGTCCAAAAGCATGTATACATTAATAGGTTTGTATTAGAAAAAATCGTTCTTTTATTGACGACGGCAAGAAAAATAGAAGAAGCACAAAGATGAGTGTGAATTATAATAAGGAGAATCATGAAATACTAAGTAACGGAATTAAAATTCGAGAATTTAAAATCTTTCTAAGTCCATCTTTTACTTTCATTGCCTTAACCTATAAATGCATAATGTTACCATCTGACAATTATTAATCGCATTGTATGTATATGTAAGGTTCGCCGAAACGATAGAGAATTCTTTCAACATGATGCTTCTGTTCCAAATGCTCGGTTGCACCACTCAGCTATGCTCTCAGACGTATCAAGTTATTATGGTACGAAGAATAAAACATTTATTTCCAAATGTATAATATATTGTCGAAGGATACAACGAAAATTATTATAATAACAAAATAATATATCATTTTTCTAATAATTTACTTTCTAGTCACTTGGAGAGGAAGCGATAGAACATATGATTTTGCAAATTACGTTCCTGTTGATATACGTAATTTACGTGATGTTGCAATTGCTCTTATATTGTTACATGGGCGAAAAGTTAACTGTCGAGGTACATATTTTTTATAAATAGAAAATTAATTAATCGGTGTTTTTGGCAAATAAAATTTGCAATATTTTTCAGAGTACGGAAATTGCCAACACGGCATACAGTGCCGAATGGTACAATATATCTCCCAAGAATGCAAAATGGCTTGTAATTATCATGTGTCGTGCCAGGTCTTCACCCTTACAAATTACGGCAGGCAGATTTTGTTGCTTTACTTTAGTGTTATACTCTCAGGTAAGCGTAAAGCAGGTATAATACAATTTACGGATACAATTTTTCCTAAAATTTTCGTTACAAATTGCGACGTATCCGAGAGATACACTGACTAATTTATAATGTTGTGCCAATTTTTGTATAGAAATTGTGTCCATATGAAAAATGTTCAATTTTATTCAAATAGTTAGAATATAAAAATCCTATATACATGTAGAATATAGGTATCCTGTTTGAGAGAAGTATTAGATGATTCTTGCTTCAATTCTATCAGGACAGATTCTATCCTAGGAAGAAATGTATCGATAAAGTTTAGTTAGTAAATCCTAGAACACATCTTATGTAAGAGATAGAAAAATATCGCACAAATTGACTGCTTAGATTCTAGCATATTAAGAGAGGAAGATAAATCGAAAAGTAGAATAAATGCAGCGGTGATATATTGATCGAATGTCTTAGGATATAGAACCAAGACAAAAAGTAGATATATGTTATTAGGTTAAGAGATATAAAAGTATATACAGAGGGTCCACGTATTTACTAGCATGTATATGTGTATATGTCCCAGACGTGTAAGAGGAATGTAGATAGGTGTAAATAAATATAGATGTGAGGATATTCCAAAAGAAATTTGGGAATGAGTAGGAGTTAAAAAAATATGTAATGATATCCCATATTTACATAAACATGTACAGAGCAATCTTTTCTTTGTGTTCAGGTCTTAAAAACCTCGATGGGGTATGTATCCGTTCTACTCGCAATGAAAAATAAATAATAAACTTCTGCAAATTTTACAACTGTCTATCAACTTGATAAAAGAAGCGCTACGATAAGAATATTTTAGTATATTTCTTTAAATGATAAATTATATCTCAGAGCAACGAGAATTAAAATGGTGAGACAAAAAATTAGGCACTGTGGAAAGTAATGAAATTATTAATTATTAAAGAGATTCCTCGAGACCACGAATACTACTCACAAAACCTCTCCTTCTGCACCTTGACATTCTCCCGTTTTCTCTTTTTCTTTTTTTTAAGATATTATATCTAGGGTGCTTCTTTGAGCAACGTTAAACCTATTCGTAGTCGATTGCTCAGAGACTAATCGCAGACATGCGAACTAACGTTGTACGCGTTACATATTATCTTCATTCACTGCTATTTTCTCCATTTCTCAGCAATTATGCGCTATTTTTAAGCGAAAACTTGGACACGCTGAGGATAGATGACAGTCTGTACATCCGCACAGCTAGCTTTAATCATAGATATAAACTAGATATAAACTAGATATAAACATAGATACGTACACTTCCTTTGCAAATATTACAAAATCTTATATAATCGGATCATCAAGAAGACGATTCAGATTCCTAGATAAATTATTAAAATTAGATAAGATGGTGTACAATGTCAGCTTGTTGCGATGGTCATGTGTAACATATTGTCAGGACGATCAGGTATGAGAGTGAATGTTTGAAATTGGCACGTGCGAATTTTCTCGTATGCGGTGTCTCCTCAGTACGCGGCTACCGTACGATTTTAAACTGCGAACGAGACAGTGAAATATCCGAACATCCGCATGTAGATCACAAGTGATCGTAATGAGTATCCGTTCATTCATGTCTTTTGTTTTTCACCCGTGAATGCTATCCTTTCTTCTTCCCCGCTTGCAGAGTAATACGCAAAGCGTGTCAGAAGCTGATCTAGGAGCACTTCATCCAGCCACGTTCCCTTACGACATCAGCAAGAGTCAAAATTTTGAGATCGCATGGCCGAGACAATTCACGGGCTCGGTGTTAACCGCGATATGCTATTCTTGCTTCGACACGTTCCTTGCGGTTCTCGTGTTATACTTGTGCGGTCAATTAACTGTTCTTAGGATGGCTCTCGAGGATCCAACTTACGTGACGAAAAAGAATAATTACGCAAGCTTCTATGAACGACTGGGATCCATTGTGAACCAGGACAATCAGTTGTCTAGGTTGGTAGATGCGATTTATCAGTACGCTAAAAATGTTTGCGCGAATTAAATGAATATTAGAAAGAGATTTGTTTCGCAATCCAATTAGTGAAAAGAGATTATTTCAAAAAAAAAAAAAGAAAAAAAAAGGAAATGTTAGTCGATTTAGCAGAACGAATAATCGTTTAGGAAATAACTAGTAAACAAATTTAAAGTAGCGTTTGTTCCTAGGTTTGCCGTGATCCTGGAAGTTCGTTTCAACTTCACGATACTCATTCGGGTTATAATCTGCACGTCGTTGTATTGTCTGACTGGATGCCGTATGATAACCGTATGCTAAAGTTGATATTACATTGATATTTGTTCGACGAGGAAAGAAATTGGTACATAATGCAGGTTCTTTTCCGTTTTAGTCCGTAAATCAGGTGCAAGCGGACGTGCCAATAGTTGGAATGATATTTTTCATCATACACGTAATTTATACTGCGCTGCATCTTCTCACTTATGACCATACGAGTGAAATGCTTCGTGGACAAGTGAGTTGTTTATATATAAATAGAAAATTTGTTCACAGGTTAAAAGTTTCATTTCTTTCTTCCAAATTACGCTCCCTATACTCTAATAGAAGGTTTGCTTTCAGAGTGCTGGTATTGGACAATCAGCGTACGATTGCAACTGGTATTTACCACCGAAGGATGTCATTTCATTAATTATCGTGATGTGTCGAACGAAAGTATCGTTTCAAATAACAGCTGGAAGATTCAGTTCCTTCTCCCTCGAACTCTTTGTTACTGTGAATCAAACTATGGAACTAAATTATTTTTTCATGGACTTTTACAAACATTTAAATATGCATCAGAAGAGTTCAACATAATATTTTGTCGAGTTCTAAAAATTTCTATTGCATATCTTACCATATTGTTAGCTATGAAATATAGACTGATCGACGAAAAGTAACATAATCGTATGGTTGACAAATGTTTGTTCTCGTTTAGGGTAATAAGAAACACAGTACACTGCGTATTTTATAAAATCACACTGCTTACGGAATAAATATTTTGATATCTATTCAGAGTTCTATATGAAGATTCATATAATCCCATAAGGATACTTTTACCCGAAGGAATAAAGATTTAGTACGAAGAAATTGTACATTCGAAGAACTTGATAAAACCATAAAAAAATTGCGACGTTGATAAAACTCACACTTTATAGAAATAGTATCTCTCCCAAAGGTTTTATTGATTTCCTCGTCCTTTCAAATTCACCAGTTTAACTTCCTGAAAAGAGATAGTATGGAATCGAATAATGCATTTCACATTTTAAAATTGCAAGAAAATAGTGATATTACTATCACGAATACAATACGCATTTGCACTTTCACAACACAATATAAAAGACCACATGATAGGTATAAATAAATACGTCGCGTAGAACTATCTATACGTTTTATCACTGCAATCAACAGGGAAAGACTGCTCTGATACAGATCTGTGAAACTACCTGTAGTCTCAATGTAAATGGAAAATTTGACAGATCTGATTTTTCTAAATTAATTCTAGAGGTGCATTAAATCTAACCCTTAAACGTAAACTATATGTATAATTCTATTAATTGAAAATCTTAATTTTATAAATTACATATTTTTTATTTTATAAAATTACTGGATATTGTATTTATCGTTTAAACAAATTTCTTCGAAAACGCTTACTTTCAATAATAGGTGTTTATTACTGGTGAAATATATTTGCTCAATAAAATTGAAAAAATTCTATTGCCTGTAAACTTTGAGTCGCATCCATGAAAGGAATGTAGTGCCGAGTTAACAATATTGTAAAAACGCAATGCGTCCCCTGTTTCGCTTTTATTCCCTCGTATTGTGGAAGAGGTTGTGAATAATTGCAGATGAACACTTGTAACAGCCAAACTGTAATGATAGATCCAACTTACTTAGAGACAAAGTTGAGAACGACGCTGAACTACGCATTCACGAATAATTGATATCATAACGCGCATGAAGGAGACGCGCGCTGAGGAAAACGTCGGAGTAGCTTTCGAACGTGAGAACAGGTAGTTCAGTTATGGGAAAAAATGCCTCTATGGATATCCAACGAGGTAATTTTACAATTTTACAAATTTAATTAAACATATTCGAAGAAAAATTGCAGTGACTGCAGAAATATATTGTTTTATCAAATTGATTTACATAACGTCCTAATTGTTCGAAATAAATAAATAAGTAAATGAGAATAATATACAAAAGGCAAAAAAAGAAAAAGGAAATTTATATTTTTAAGTAATATATCATAAAGAGAAATAGAAATACTGTATATTAATCTTGACGGCCCAGAACTATTCTTTGGATAATAATAATGTAGATTTAAAATACGAGAAAAATGGAGATTATATTCTAAAATAATATTATAGGTAGTGAATAAGAAAAATTGTAGGTATATTTAATCTCACGGTTCTGAAATATCTTTAAGTACCCATTCATGACAGATAGTGATATAGACGTAAAGTATATGTACGGTTGGAACTATTACATGATGAGATTTATGGGTATCTGGCCGGAAGAGAAGAAATGGTACCGAGCTTACAGTTACCTCGTTCTTTTACCGTGTATCATGATGCTGTGCTTCGTATGTGCTCCACAAACAATTAACCTTCCGATGATCGCGAGTGACTCTGATTTGGTGATCGAGAATCTATCGACTAACATTACCATCACGCTTTCGCTTATGAAGACAATAGCTATTTGGTTCAAAGGCAAATGTGAGTATTTTTGCAAATATTATTCTATTGCTTTATTCTATTATATTCTGTTACCTATTTATATTATATTTTAAGATATTCCTTAGTCTTATTCTAATTGTTTCACAAAACGAACATTCAAGACGTACTCTGTCTGACACTTTCTTCTCCTGCAAGCATTGAGACCTCTGATAAAGTGCATGGTCTACGATTGGGACACAGTGGCGAGCGAAGCCGAACGAGAAACAATGGTGAACATCGCGATAATCACCAGAAAGACTACAATGAGAAGCACATTGATGGTTAACATCGTAGTTCTCGCTTTTCTGCCTGCACGACTATCTAATGTGAGATACAACGACAGCGCACTGTTCTTTCGTGGCTATTTCCCCTACAACACTAGCATCAGTCCAAATTTCGAATTGACGATGATCGGTCAATTCGTCGCTACTGTTTACGCAGCGAATACCTACACAGCTATAGATACTTTTGTCGTTCTATTGATTTTTCACGTCTGTGGACAGCTTTCGAATTTGAGAGACGATTTACGGAAGATTCATTCGTACGATAAGAAAGATGTAGAAACGAAGTTGCAGAAAATTATTCAGAAGCATGAATATATTAACAGGTTCGTATTCTGAAAATATTCGCTTATTGAAGATGGTAGGAAAGGTACACAGTAAAGAGAATAAATTGTAATAAACGTATTCATGAAATACTAATATCTTAAATCAAAATTCACCGATTTAAAATTTCTGTATGTTTATCTTTTATTTTCCTTGCTTTAACATGTAAGCGCATAACTTATCCGCCGTTTAGCAAATATTAATCATGTCGTATGTACACCTAAGGTTCGCGGCAACGATAGAGAATTCTTTCAACATGATGCTTCTGCTTCAAATGCTGGGTTGCACTATCCAAATATGCTCTCAGTCTTATCAAGTCATTATGGTACGAAGATAAAAGTATCAAGGAATTTTCTAAAATAAATACATCGGCTTTGATATAATTTAATTTATAGTCATTTGAAGAGGAAGCAATGGAATACGTGATTTTCCAAATTACGTTTCTGTTGTTATACGTAGTTTACGTGATGTTGCAATTGTTTCTATATTGTTACATGGGAGAGAAACTAGCAGCCGAGGTACTTTTTATAAAAGGCAAATTAGTTAATTGACGTTTTCGGTGATGAGAAATCATTAAAATTAGCAATTTTTTCAGAGTACGGAAATAGCTAACACGGCGTACCATGCCGAATGGTACAATTTGCCTCCCAAGAGTGCAAGATGGCTTGTAATTATTATGTGCCGTGCCAGATCTTCACCGTTACAAATTACAGCAGGCAGATTTTATTGGTTTACTCTAGCGCTATATTCTCAGGTAAGTGTAAACGAGTTCTAATACGACTTACGAACACAAAGTTTCTTAACTATTCTGTCATAAATTGCGAAGTATCTGAGAGCTACAGTGACCAATTTATTACGCATTATCAATTGTTGACACAGCAAAGATTATGACCTCGTGAAAAATGTTTCATCAGAAATGCACAATTTCATTGAGATACACTATAAAAGTTCTAAATTTAGAATATTAGAATCCTGTTTGAGACGAGTATTAAATGATTGCTGTTCAATTGCTGATCAATTCTAGCAGCACTGTCTACAGGCTCAGAATTATATCGATACAACTTAGGTACCAAATTCTAAAACACATGCTGTGCAAAGGACGCAAAAATATCTCGCAATTTAAATGCTGTAGGTTACATTCTATCGTATTAAGAGAGATGGATATAGTAGAAGAAAAAAGCGTACGAATATAGAGACCAAACTAAACTAAAGAATAGATATAATTAGATATTAAGAGATGAAAACATATGTACACGGTGTTCACGGTATTTCTAGACAGCGTTTTTATCGTAAACGTTAAGTATGAGGATAAAATGAATAAGGTACAAGTGTTACTGTTATTTGTAAGCAACATAATGGCGTATGTAATTCTTTTATGTGTGTGATAATGTATGTGCAAGTCTTTAGATGTGACGATACTCCGGAAGAAGTATAGGATTGAATGGGAGTTTGAAAAATATGCAATCCAAGTCTCTCCTTTCGAGCTGTGAAGCCGAAAAATAAATAAATATATGTAGGGGAGAGTCGTACGGTACTGACCGGCATACAATAGCGACCAAAATTAGTTCTAGCTTTTTTCACCAGATGTTAGCAATTTTATTTGAATTAAAAAATGAATATAACGATACTGTGAAACATATTTCGGAATCATATTGTTTGTTCCACTGCTTTCGCTGCTCTGACATATTAAACCTGTACATTGATATTCCGAATGTGAGAAGTTTTTTCTTTGTGGTGCTGATATTTTATTTGTCAGGTAAGTAAATGATTTTTACTATTTTTTATTATGTATACTATATCTAATCTATTAATTGTAATTACCTGCGCCAACTTTTCAATTTTCATTGTATATTATATATACATTACAATCTAAAAGGTTTCCACATGTTTCTCGTCCAGTATCCAACCAGTCAGCAGTCGACCAGTACACATGAAATTCTTTTTATCAAGTTCAATCTATTGGCAACTGAAATGAAATTAGAAAATGTTGTCAATTCTAAATACTGAGTTCCACAAAATTAATATCACTCCTTTTATTAAGTCCATTTGTATTACAAACACATTTTTTAAATTATGATTATTGCTGATTCTAGCCCGAGGTATAACAAAAAAGCTTAGAGTGGTCGATATTATATATTACATACATAGCACGATACTCCCCTATATGTATGTAATATCCCACATTTGCGTAAATATATGCAAAACGACCTATTTTTGTGATCAGGTTTTAGAAACCTCGATGGGCTGTGTTTCTGTTCAATATGCAATGGAAAATAAACAATAGGCGATACTATACTTCAGCGGCTTTTACAACTGTCCACCAACTTGATATAAGAAGTATTAAGGAAAGAATACTTTAGTATATTTCTTTAAATTAACTTCCAGTAATAATCGCAATTATTGATGGATAATTTGCTCGATGGAATTAAATTGTTTCACTTGCAAACTTGACGCACATCCATGAAAGGAGCGTAGCATAGTGTAAGAAAGCTGCAAAAGCGCAGGCATCACCTGCTTCTCTTTTATTTCCTCGTATCGTGAAGGAGGTTGTGAATAATTACAGATGAATACATACTTGTAACAGTCAAACTGTAATGACAGATCCAACTTACTGAGACATAAAGTTGAGAACGACGCTGAACTACGCATTCACGAATAATTGATATCATAATGCGCATGAAGGGGACGCGCGCTGAGGAAACCGTCGGAGTAGCTTCTGAACGTGAGAGCAGGTGGTTCAGTTATGGGAAAACAGGCCTCTATGGATATCCAACGAGGTAATTTCACATATTGCGTAATAAATATTGGTAAAAACCAGCGGGATTAGCAGAAATTTCTGTTTTATCACTTTAATCGTTGAAAATAAGAAATGAATAATTGAAAATAGTACAAAATAACTAAAACTGGAGAATATAATTTTTGATAATACTACGGATAGTGGAAGAGAAATATGACATAATTAATCTTGTGACTGTGAATTATTTTTTAAGTACCTATTTATGATAGATAGAGATGTAGATTTAAACAATGTGTACGCTTGGAATTACAACCTGCTGAAGTGCATGGGTATCTGGCCGGAAGAGAGAAAATGGAACCGATCTTCCAGCTACCTTGTTCTATTACCGTGTATCATAATGCTGTGCTTCGCATGTGCTCCACAAACAATTAACCTTCCGATGATCGCCGGGGACTCTGATCTGGTGATCGAGAATCTATCGATTAATATTACCGTCATGGTTTCTCTTATGAAGACTCTGACTGTTTGGATCAACGGCATACGTAAGCATTTCAGAAAACTACACAACAACAAATTAAACAATAAATATGGATTTGCCTTCTTTTTTAACTAAAAATACTGTCAAATATGCAGCTTATAAATCTCATTGCACTGTTCTATTTTATCATATTCTCTTATCTATTTACGTTATATTTAAAAATATTCCTTAATCTTATTCTAATTGTTACACAAGAAAGATTCACTAAGACGTATTGTATCTGCCATTTCCTCCTTTTCCAAGCGTTGAAGTCTCTACTGAGATACATGGCCAATGACTGGGACGCAGTGACGAATAATACCGAACGAGAAACAATGGTGAACATCGCAAGGATCACTAGAAAGATTACAATAGGAAGCACATTGATGGTTAACATCGTAATTATCGCTTTTGTGCCTGCACGATTGTCTAGCATGAAAAACAACGACATTACACTATTTCTTCGTGGCTATTACCCGTACAACACTAGCATCAGTCCAAATTTCGAATTGACGATGATCGGTCAATACGTGGCTGCAATTTATGCAGCGAATACGTACACAACTGTAGATACTCTCGTCGTCCTACTGATTTTCCATGTTTGCGGACAGCTTTCGATTTTAAGGCAAGATTTAGGGAAGATTCATTCGTACGATAAGAAAAATATAGACATAAAGATGCAGAAGATCGTCGAAAAGCATGAATATATAAATAGGTTTGTATTAAGGAAATTTGTTATTTTGTTGAAGATATTAGGAAATATATACAGCGAAGAGAATAAATTAGAATAAGCGTATGCATGGAATGTTAATTTTCGATGTTTAAGTTCATCAATGTAAAACCATTGTATGTTTGTCTTTTATTTTCTTCGTCTCAACCTTTAAACTCATAATGTTTCTGTCATTTGCTAACTATTAATCTTGTCATGTGTACAACTAAGGTTCGCGGGAAGGATAGAGAATTCCTTTAACCTGATGCTTCTGCTTCAAATGCTGAGTTGCACCATTCAGATATGCTCTCAGTTTTACCAAGTTATTACGGTACGATGAAAAACATACTTTTGTCCAAGTGTATATCATAGAACAAAATTTCAAAAAGTATTACAAAATAATATATCATTTTTCTCATAATTTAATATGCAGTCGTTAGGAGAGAATACAATGGAACACATGATTTTTCAAATTTCGTTCCTGTTAATATTCGTAGCTTACGTGATGTTGCAACTGTTCCTATATTGTTACATGGGAGAAAAACTAGCAGCCGAGGTACTTTTTAGAAAAGTAAAATGAATGGATTGCCGTTTCTAGTGATGAGAAATTATTCAAATTTTCAATTTTTTCAGAGTACAGAAATAGCTAACATAGCCTACAGTATAAAATGGTACAATTTACCTCCCAAGAATGCAAGATGGCTTGTAATTATTATGTGCCGTGCCACGTCTTCGCCCTTACAAATTACAGCAGGCAGATTTTGTTCCTTTACGTTTGCGCTTTACTGTCAGGTAAGTGTAAACGAGTTAGAATACAATTTACAGGCAGTATTTTTGTGTACTATTTTTTCGAAAATGAAAATGATTTTCTTTTTATGTCTTTTTATGTCATACGCTATTATATTGGTCATAGGAAACCGTAAAACTTTTTCCTAATTATTTTTTTTCTAATACACACCATTTGGAAAATACGAAGAAAAAAGCTGGCTAATAAATCCGTGAACACCCTATACGTTTAAGATTTAGCTAGGATATAAAATAAGTAGATGTGTGTAACAGTATTCTCAAACAAGTTTCGGAATGAGCAGAGATTAGAGAAATATGTAATGCAAATCATCTATCCGGCGTGTGAAGATGAATAATAATCAGAAATATGTATATACATATGTAATATCTCACATTTACATAAACATATACAGAACAATATTTTTTTTGTATTCAGGTCCTAAAAACCTCGATGGGGTATGTTTCTGTTCTATACGCAATGAAAAATAAATAACAGACGATCCGATATATCTGTGAACTTTACAACCGTCCATCAGCTTGAGAAAAGAGGTGTTACGAAAAGAATATTTTAGTATACTTCTCTAAATGATAAATTATATCTCAAAACGCTGAGAATTAAAATGGCGAGAATAAAAAAGTTAGACGCTGTGTAAAGTAATAAAATTATTAATTATTAAAGAGATTCCTCGAGACTACGAGTGATTCTCAGGAAACCTTGAAAATATCATTCTTCCCTTTTTTCACAGATCGACATTTTTCCCATCATAATTTTTGAGAACAAAGAAAAATCGGTCACTGTTTGCTTTGACGCGTACACATTAAAAATGAGCAGGCGTGCCAATTTGTTGGCAAAACAATGTACGTATATATAGTTTAGTGAAGCTTGATACAATTCTTCCTGGATCATACGCCAACGAGTTGATGATTCTACTCGATACACGTATACTTGTAATGCATAAATGCTTCCCGCTGTTTCCATTTTATACCAAGCTACTAACACACATATCAGCAAAGGTTTACAGAAAGTATGTGGTTTGCTGTGACAGCAGTCAGGTGAGTACACAAGTTAGGGGAAGGTTCTTCGCGTCACTCGCATTCCCTATGCTTGGTTTATAAATTCGTGCGTCGATGCAAGGCAGTGACTGTCACGCGTCTGATATGGGGACATGATTTTCTGTGTCTTCAGGTCAGACCAGTAGTATGCGTAGCAGCATTTATGCAGAGTATAAGGGCAGGTTTTTTTAGTGGGATAACATTAGCATTTTGCAGTTCCACATAATTCATACTACGCATAATGCGCATAACATGGTATTTCTGCTCTCCTTCGAGAAAAAGATGAAGCTAAGAAATATTTTCTTCTAAAAAAAGAACTTACCGTTTGGATTCCTCCTCTAGGTTCGTTTAACAGTGTACTTGCCCCTCGTCATTAGCCTTGGAGAAAATCGAAACTGAGAAATCGTCGGTTTTGCGTCCGGTGATAGCATTTGCCGTATAGTTCGATTCGTGTGATTCGAGATCCGTTCCTTTTTTGGTTTTACTGACTTCTTCGACATTTACCTACAATCAAAGCACAATTATGGAAATTTTTATTCAGTTGGATGCGAACGAATTTTGTGGTGATATAGGTTTCAATAAAATTTGATGGCTCAGATTGGATAGTAGGTCTAGTTTGGTGATCAATTGTCTAAGTTGTATATTACTGTGCTGTATGCAAAATGTAATCATGTTTATGTGCAATTTAATAGTAATATATAAAATAATTTATATATAACAACGGCTTTTTCCATTTTTTGACAATTTTCTACCTTATCTTTTTAATTAAGAAAATGCGTTCTTACTCTTATTATTAAAGGAACCTCCATTTGTCTTATATTTTCCTGATCCAATTTGTTTCCACATAATATTGATATGTATGTGTTCTCGTCTCACTTACATGCTAAAGAGTTTCTTAAAACATTGAAACTCTATTTCCCGGATGAAACCAAAACAATATCGAGGCACGAAAAATACAAGAACCGCAGTAATAGTTGAAATTGAAATTGATTGAAGTAAATTAAAGTTAGTTAAAAATTTCCTACGTTACCTCTGTTCATGTACTGCGAACAAGCCTCCGTTTACAAATGTGAAGGAGTTTCGCATCGAATTTAGGTAGCACATAAATGCGAATAAAAACGTAGTACGTTCCATGGTAAAAGTTTCTCAATAAAAGCAATCAATTATTCAACGAAGAAGACGGAAAGTATCCAGCAAGTAGTTAAGTTAAAGACAGTTTGTTAACAGGCGAAGACGATTAAAAAAATTTGTCTATCTCCGTAGACGCGAAACTTCGAAGTTTGCACGTACTACTTGTAAGTTGTAACATTTTCACATGAGGTGGTTTCTCACGTACCGAGAAGTGCAGGCATTTTTCTTTCGTGTAAAGAACGAGAAATTCGCAGCAGTCATTTGATCGTGCAGCTCGCGTGTGTGTACTTCTAATGGACTTCGATGCAGGTACCATTTTTGATTATTTTCGTGAATTTTACTTAATCTTCGGATATGTCGTGGGATACCTAAAAAGAAAAATACAATGAAAAATAAATTATTTAGTAACATTCCAATTTCACTTTAAAAGGTTGCAGCATATCTCAGTTAATAGAATTATCCTATACATTTATAAAAGATATACAACATGAATTTTTGCTATAAATTAATTTTTATTATAAGAAATATAATCATTCTAAACAAACTTTAATATCTCGTAGTATTCAATAAGCGTAAGATTTTCCACGAACTCGTTTACTTTTGAGGATTGAAAACAGCCATTGGATGGAATCGTTGGAATATGGAACTAATTGGCATCTGGCCCGAACCGGGAAGAACTGACGAACGATTGTCACATTTTAAGGCTCTATTTTATTTGTCCATAATAACTATATTTGGAACTGGACCGCAGAGTGTCAACCTATTTTTCATATGGGGGAATCTTGAGTTGGTGACAGAAAATCTGTCAACAGCTAATATTCCTGGTATAAACGCGATGATAAAGCTGATCTTCGCTTGGTACTACAAAGACTGTACGTATAGAGAGAACGAGCGATCTATTAAACAATTATAATGGTGTGCGCTTAAATTCTATTAGATCGGGGATCCACGTTTCTCGCGGAACAGCGATTTTGTTCTGGAAATATTCCCAGTCCCCTCAATAAGGGCAAAGAATAAACTTTGAATTTTTAGAGAAACAACTGCACTGGAATCTTTTACATTTTTTATAGATTTCTTTTTTTTTTGGTATTTGAATCACATCAACCGCTTGGTTATTAGCGACTATATTATTTTATATTTTTTTGATATTATGTTACTTATATCTAAAAACTCGGTAAGGTCTTTTGTTTTGTCAATATATATAAAAGCTGTTCATTAGTGGTGTTATCTTGCAAAAATCTTGCTATTTACATCTATTCACAATGCTATTCACATTGAAGTGATACGGAGTTAATAGGCCATTTAACAAATTAATTAGATTATATTTCAAGCTTTCAAACCTATCATGAAGTCTTTCTACGATGACTGGCGCAGTGCGAAGACGGAAGAAGGGAAGGCAGCGATGCTGAAGATGGCTAAACCTGCGAACTTTATTTCCGTCTGGTGTTCAATATTGACTCTCACAATGGTCACTGCATATTTAAGCCTTCGATCTGTTAACGTCTATCTTTCTGATAGATTACATGAAAACCAGGATCGTTTGAGCTTGTATCCTGGATATTTTCCCTATAACATTCGACCAGTACCGATATTGTTATTGACCAATTTTGCTCAAGTAATTGCGGGATATTCAGCTACTATTTGCTATACCACTGTCGACACTTTTATCGCTATGTTAGTCCTGCATATATGTGGACAATTTGAAATTTTAAAGAAGAAATTATCAAGATTGATGGACGGCGAGGAAGGAAATAGAAGCATAGATGAGTTTCAAAAGGAGTTGATTTGGATTATTACCAAGCACGAGCATCTGAACTGGTGAATAGCATATCTCGATATTTACTAGCTTTTTATATATTAGATTATTGTATAATAGATTTCTAAAACGATCCGTATACTATTTTGTAAGGCTATTTCTTAACGTATTAAATGTGTATTATTTTGTTCTTAAAAACAGTACCAGGGAATTTGAGTTTTCTTTTATGTTATGATAATCTCAATTCTTCTTCAATACCATGATGTATTTTGATATTACCATATTTCAATACTTTTTTTTTAACGTGGAGGAAATCCGCACGGACACCAGGCCGCTTCTGGGGAAAGCGGCGTGGTAGTGCCGGACTTTAACCGACTAAAACCTCCATGATGATCGTCCCGGCTGCGATCGAGAGAGGCCCGGGAACCGGTGCGAGCGACACGCCGCCCTCCCCCCGCATAAAACATCCCCTAATGGAGCGGTGTGCGACCATGTCACACCGCGCCTTGTCGACGGAGCCGCCGTGCCAGGCAGTCCGGTTCCCCTACCGGACTGCTTGGCGGCCCCGAGGCGCTGAGCTGCCAGCGCCTAAGTTTGAACCCCACCGGGGGGTGCGGCGGACCTAGCGCGCCTACCATATTTCAATACTTAACGTGTATCCAAGGCTATCATTTGTTAATATTCCAATACTTACAATTTTTATATCCCAGTATTTCAATATTATAATATTTCATTTTCTAACATTTCAACTTGAAACACTAATCTCTGTAAACGTTTCTATTAAAGGCTTGCAGGGACGATCGAAAAAAGCTTTAGTACGCTATTGTTGCTACAGATGTTACTGTGTACCATCGAAATATGCTTTCAAGGTTTCTTATTCTTCAACGTAAGTTACGTTTACTATATTCTTTGTACTCCGTGGTTGTAAGATCGCAGTAATAACGCAAATTAACCAGGTATTGATTAAAAACGAAAATGGAGTCTTCAACTTTCAACTGGTTTTCTTTGTCCTCTTCGTCTGCTTCATCCTTGTACACGTGTATCTTTATTGTTACATAGGCGAGATGCTTCTCATTCAAGTAAGTAATCCTTCTTGCCACTGTAATCAACATATTCATAACTGAGTTATGGTAGATCCGATCTCATGCTCCTTGTAAATTGGAAATCGTGCATCGAGTTTTGATGTCTGACTCGTCTCTCAAAAATCAACAATTATCTCAATCGTGTTATAAACCATGAAGTCCGAACCATAATAGATAAAATTTGTAGCATCGCTTGTTACTAATTTACTATTATCCAAGTAAAATAAAAATGTTAAATGTGAACACAGTGCTTTCAATAATCATAGAATAGATACAAAATCATCTTACAATCATCTTTTTGAAGAGATAACAGACACACATACATGTATCTTGATTTTTAATTTATATTGAAAAAACACACACACACACAGAACTAGCATTGAACAAAAATCTCACAAACGTCAAAATAATTATAATTATTTTTAATTCATCGATGCTTGACAAACAAACGAATAAAGCAGAGGCTCATGAAAGAAGTAGAAAACTTACTTTGAATGGTTTCAGAGTAGAGAAATGAGCAATTGTGCGTACGAATCGAATTGGTACAACGTCTCACCTTCTGAAACCAAATGTCTTCTATTCATCATGAACAGGTCCACTCGTCCACTTTGTTTGACTGCAGGCAAATTTGGAATCTTCTCAATGGAACTGTTCAGTACCGTATGTACAAATACCAACTCATTAACCACGACTATCGAAATACAGAATTCACAGAAAAAGAGGAAATCACTTAAATCTTGTTTTAGATACTAAAAACAGCGATGGGATACCTTTCAGTGTTACTAACAGTTGCAAATAACGATTAGATTTGTTCATTCGTAGTCACGTTGCAAACTCATCTTTAAAATACGTATCCTGATCTGTACGATTGTTCATCTATAATTATTTGAGCGAACTGTTATCACAGTTACGACATATCACGATACCGTATGTAAAACTTGAGAGTATTAAACGTTACAACACAAGACTAACCGAGAAAGTGAATATTCTCTACATCACAAAAAGAAAATCCGCGATATAAGCAAAAGTTTCGACTTCAGCTCAGAGGCGAAGTTTCCTTTGCTGGCTGATAGATAAGATAATTATCGAAGACAAAGTTTCACAGAGGAGACAGACTATCGAAAATACAATTTTCATATTTCGGCTCGTCAGTCCTCGATCTTGTCGGCTAACCGAAAGAGTTCGAAATTATAAGGTTTGTTTCGCTTCGCCAACTTCTAGATTGAGCCTATTAAAAGTTCCAAGAGAAAGGTTTCAACATCACGATTGTGAATGCGTAATGAGCGACACGAAAGGCCTGCGCGTAATCTGCAGAATCAGTTATCGAAATATCCCTGCTGAGGAAACAAATAGAACAGAGACGTCGCGTCGATTCAGTCCGAATCAAATCCTTTCAGCCGGTGGAAAAATTTCAACTTTGAAATTCGCGACTCATTGACATTTTTTAAAAGATTCGTTTCAGGATTTATAAACTGTCGAAAATATAATTCAAGTAACACGATTTCCACAGTTGTGGAAGATAAAAATTCGTTATTTCTTCAAACGAATCATAGTATTCTATAATTCCAAGTACCGAATTCTAAATTTGATAACAACCCTCCTATAGTTCTATAGATACAAATAAAATTGTAAATAATCCAAACAATGTTCTTTCCTCAATGCGTTCAAGCTACGAAGTAACGATTGTTTACAATTATAATTGCTAATAATTGCAATATATTCATAATTAGTACGTTCTCAAAATTACGTGAGGTGACGTTCGAAAGAAAAAATGGATTTTGCAATGGGATGGAATCGTTTCAACTTGACGTTACTCGGTGTGTGGCCAGAACCGAGAAAAGTATCAAGAGGATCACGATTACTTTCGGGTATAATATTCTGGTTTACGACTATTGTGACGTTCACTTTCATCTGTGCACCACAAACAGCAAATCTGGTATTGAAATCGACTAATTTGGACGAAGTAATCGAAAACTTATCGATTAATATACCGATCGCCTTTGCATTGATTAAGCAGATCGTTCTACGATATTATAAGAAAGGTAGTTATACCTATATATTTACATTTATATTTATATTTATGTATATTTACTTATATATTTATTTTTCCAAATCTACCAAATGTTCTAAGAAATATTTTATGTAGCCGTATGAATGTGCATTCTATAGATTTTTACTAAATTTCTCATAAATGCATAGATATCCATAGTTAATTAATCTTTCAAGGTTCTAAATCAAGTTGAATTGATTTTATCCCTTTAAGTATCAATACGTAAAATCAATTATTCCGTATCAAGACTTAATTTCGAAATACGTACATGCGTATATCACGTAGGTATATTAGGCCATACGTGAGCTAATCTAACTAGAAGCACAAAGGCCTAATTACTGATGCTTCACCTTATTACCCATTAATATTTTTTCTAAAATATGTGACGATATCTACAAATATAATATACATATAACAATTAATGTCTCTTCAGCCTTAACGCTATTACTCAGCCAAATGTTCGACGACTGGACCGAGCCAATCGCAAATCAGGATCGTCAAGCGATGTTAAAGAACGCGAAAATTAGTCGAATGATATCCATAGTCTGTTCCACTCTAACGTATCTCATGCTTTTCGCTTTTATATCGCTCCAAATTTGGAGTAATATGCAAAGCGCGTCAGAAGCCGATCTAGGAGGACTCCTTCATCCAGCCACGTTCCCTTACGACACCAGCAAGAGTCCAAATTTCGAGATTACATGGCTGGGGCAGTTTATGGGCACGGTGTTAACCGCGATATGCTATTCTTGCTTCGACACGTTCCTTGCGGTTCTTGTGTTACACTTGTGCGGTCAATTAACTGTTCTTAGAATGGCACTCGAGGACCTAGCTAACGCGACGAAGAAGGATAATAATTACGCAAGATTCCATGAACGACTGGGATTCATTGTGAACAGACACAATCTGTTATCCAGGTTGGTACAAACGATCTAGTAGTGAACTAAAAATGCTTATTAAAATGTTTATGAAAATGGGTCTTAAAAGAAGATTTATTTCTCTCGCCAATTATTAAAAAAGAAAGAAAGAAAAATGAACTAAGTGTTGCTTAGAGAGAAGAAAATGTTAATAAATTTAGAAAAATGAAAAATGCAAAACTATAATTTAATTAAATTAGGACTTAAAGAAGCATTTGTGATCAAAGGTTTGCCGTGATCGTGGAAGATTGCTTCAATCTCACGTTACTTATTCAGACTGTAATCTGCACAGCGATGTTTTGTCTGACTGGATATCGTATGATAACTGTATGCTGAAGTTAATATTACATTGATATTTATCCGACGAGATAAGAAATTGCTATATAATGTACATTCCTTTCCATTTTAGTCCGTAGATCAGGAGGAAGCGGACGTACCAATAGTTGGAATGATATTTTTCATCATACACGTAATTTATACTATGCTACATCTTTTTATTTATTGTTATATAGGAGAAATGCTTCTAGGGGAAGTGAGTTATTTATATATATAAACAGAAAATTTTGTTAAAGAACGAAAGTTCAATTTCTTTTTTGTAAAGGTAACGCTCCAGACGCCCTAATACAACATTTACTTTCAGAGTAGTGGTGTTGGACAATCAGCATACGAGTGCGATTGGTACGATTTACCACCGAAGAACGCCATTTCACTAATTATCGTAATATGTCGCGCGAAAGTATCGTTTCAAATAACAGCTGGAAAATTCAGTCCCTTCTCCCTCGAACTCTTTAACGCTGTGAGTCAAACGATCATGAATCTAAATTATTTTCTAATGGATTTTTACACTCATTTAGACATGGATCTGAAGAGCTGACGATGATATTTTGTTAGGTTCTAAAAACGTCTGCTGGATATCTTTCAGTATTGTTAGCCATGAAAGATTGACTGGTCGGAGACAAGTAACATAATCGTATGGTTAAAATATATTCGTTCTTGTATATGGAAGAAAAAATAAAAGAACACAGTACACCCAGCATTTTAGAAAATCACGTTACGTATCGAATAAGTATTTTAATATCCGTTCAAAGGTTCATATTACGATTCATATAGCCCCATAAGAATGCTTTTATCCGAAAGGAATTGCACAAACATTCGAAGAATCTTTTGGTATAACGATTAAAAAATTGAAATGTTCATAATACTCACATTACGTTGAAATAGCCCGTCTTCCAAAGATTCTGCTTTTGGTTATTTCCTCGTCATTTTCACTTCACCGTTTTGACTTACTGCAAGGAAAAAATATGAAATTAAAAAATGCATCCTACATTATATATATTAAGATTATAAGAAAACAATGATATTGTTGTCATTAATGTAAAAAAAATTTGCACTTGTATAACATAACATAGAAAACCACAAGATACAGATAAAGAGCACGCGATATGTCGCGTAGAGCTATCTATACGTTGTATCACTGCAGCGTACAGGGAAAGACTGCCCTTAGACAGACTTCTGGAACTACCTAAACCCTAAGTGAAAAATATGACAGAAAAAAGTTTGATACTGGACTACGTACTATATTAAAAGTATTGGCATTACTATATAACTACACATTTAAAAAATTCGCATAGAATGGAATTGGAATTTTTAATTACGTTATATTTTATTTTTATATATTAATCCTACAAATATAATATAATAAACGTGCCACATAAATGTAACCCGTACAATTTTAATTCAATCTATTTCATAAACCTAATTTTACAAACTATATATTTTATATTTTATAGAATTCCTGGGCATTACGTTCATCGGTTAAAAAAATTTCTTTGACAACGTTACCTTCTAGTAATTATTGTAATTATTCATAAATTATTTGCTCGATGTGATCAAATTTTTTTTACTTGTGAATTTTGACAGAGAGTTGCAAAAACGCAGGCATCACTTGCTTCTTTTTTATTTTCTCGCAACGTGGAAGAAGTTATGAATAATTACAAATGGATACATACTTGCAACATCCGAACTGTAATGATAGATTCAACTTACTTCGACATAAAGTTGAGAATGACACTGTACTACATATTCACGAATAATTGATATCATAATGCGCATTCTGACTGCATGAAGGGGACATGCGCTGAGAAAGACGACGGAATAGCTCCCCAACGTAAGAACAGGTGGTTCAGTTATGGGAAAAAGGGCCTCTATGGATAACCAACAAGGTAATGTTACATATTAGTTAAAAAATATTTGTAAAATGTAGCAATAGTTGTAGAAAATTTCCTTTTGTCATCTTAATTGTTAAAAATAAATGATTATGTAAATGAAAATAATACAAAAAGAGCAAAAACAAAGGAAGTTATATTTTTAAATAATACACATACATCGCAAACAGAAAAAGAAATATTGTATATTAAATTTTGCAGTCGAAAACTATTTTTTAGTGAACAATGATTGAGATTTAAAATACCAAAAAAATGGAGACTATATTTTTGAAGAATATTAAAGTTAGAAAAAAGATGTTATATATATATACAACTGGCGACAAGTTCAAACCTTTCGGTACCCCCTCGACCAGTATAAATAGACGACCATGTCCTGCAGACACAGTCAGTCGCGCGAATCAATATCATTATCGAATCAGTCAGTCAGTCAATCAGTCAGTCAGTCAGTCAGTTGCACGAATCAATATCAGTATCGACTCAGTCAGTCAGTCAGACGAGCGTATAAGTACAACGAATCAGTCTATCGAATCAGCATAACAATTAGTAGCAGTACCGCAGTATAGCGTAATCTTATAACGAACATCATCAAGCGAACAACGCTTGCGATTAACTTTGTATTCTACACTTTAAAATATCTGTAAATATAGTTAATCGAGTTAACTCCTCTCCTTATTACTTTAACCAACAACACGTCTCATCGTCCACCACAAAACTTTTTCCTGATTATTTTTTTCTAATACATACCATTTGGAAAATAACAAGAAAAAAAAACTGGCCAATAAATTCATGAAAACCCTATATGTTTAAGATTTAGCTTAGACATAAAATAAGTGGATGTGTGTGGCCTTTAGATATAACAGTATTCTCAAACAAGTTTCGGAATGAGCAGAGATTAGAAAAATATGTAATGCAAATCATCTATCCGGCGTGTGAAGATGAATAATAATCAGAAATATGTATATACATATATAATATCTCACATTTACATAAACAAATACAGAACAATATTTTTTTTTGTATTCAGGTCCTAAAAACCTCGATGGGGTATGCTTCTGTTCTACACGCAATGAAAAATAAATAACAGACGATCCGATACATCTGTGAACTTTACAACCGTCCATCAGCTTGATAAAAGAGGTGTTACGAAAAGGATATTTTAGTATACTTCTCTAAATGATAAATTATATCTCAAAACACTGAGAATTAAAATGGCGAGACAAAAAAATTAGACGCTGTGTAAAGTAATGAAATTATTAATTATTAAAGAGATTCCTCGAGACCACGAGTGCTTCTCAGGAAACCTTGAAAATATCATTTTTCCCTCTTTTCGCAGATCGACATTTTTCCCATCACAATTTTTGAGAACAAAGAAAAATTGGTCACTGTTTGCTTTGACGCGTACACATTAAAAATGAGCAGGCTTGCCAGTTTGCTGGCAAAACAATGTACGTATGTATAGTTTATTGAAGCTTGGTACAATTCTTCCTGGATCATACGCCAACGAGTTGATGATCCTACTCGATACACGTATACTTGTAATGCATAAATGCTTCCCGCTGTTCCCATTTTATACCAAGCTACTAACACACATATCAGCAAAGGTTTACAGAAAGTATGTGGTTTGCTGTGACAGCAGTCAGGTGAGTACACAAGTTAGGGGAAGGTTCTTCGTGTCATTCGCATCCCCTATGCTTGGTTTATAAATTCGTGCATCGATGCAAGTTACTGACGCGTGTGATACGGGGACATGATTTTCTGTGTCTTCAGGTCAGACCAGAAGTACGCTAGTACTGTCGGAGCAAAGTGAAAAGCATTTATGGAGAATATAAAGAGAAGTTTTTTTAGTAGGTTGACATTAGCACTTTGCAGTTTCCCATAATTCATATTATGCATAATATGCATAACCTGCCATTTCTGCCCTTCTTCGAAAAAAGGAGGATGCAAAAAAACATTTCATAAATTGGAAATCGTGCATCGAGTTTTAATGTCTAACTCGTCTCTCAAAAATCAACAATTATCTCAAACGTATTATAAACCATGAAGTCGGAATTATAATTTTTATAGCGTCGCTTGTTACAAATTTGTTATTGTCCAAATGAAATAAAAATATTAAATGTGAACACAGTGCTTTCATTAATCATAGAATAGATACATAATCATCCTACAAACAAACTCACAGAAATAGCTTTGAACGAAAATTTCACAAACGCCAAGATAATTATAATTATTTTTAATTCGTCGATGCTTGACAAACAAACGAATAAACCTGAGGCTCATGAAAGAAGTAGAAAAGTTACTTTGGATGGTTACAGAGTAGAGAAATGAACAGTAGCGCGTACGAATCGAATTGGTACAACGTCTCACCTTCTGAAACCAAATGTCTTCTATTCATCATGAACAGGTCCACTCGTCCACTTTGTTTGACTGCAGGCAAATTTGGTATCTCCTCTATGGAACTGTTCAGTACAAATACCAACTCATTAACCACGACTATCGAAATACATAATTCACAGAAAAAGGAGAAATCACTTAAATTTTGTTTTAGATTCTAAAAACAGCGATGGGATACCATCCGGTGTTACTAACAGATGCAAATGACGATTAGACTTGTTCATTCGTAGTCACGTTGCAAGCTCATCTTTAGAATACGTATCCCGATCTGTACGATTGTTCATCTATAATTATTTGAGCGAAGTGTCATCACAGTTACGACATATCACGATACCGTATGTAAAACTTGACAGTATTAAACGTTACAACACAAGACTAACCGAGAAAGTGAATATTCTCTACATCACAAAAAGAAAATCTGCGATGTAAGCAAAAGTTTCGAGCTTCGAGTGCAGCTCCATTCGTGGCAAAGTTTCTTTTGCTGGCTCAAAGATAAGATAATTATTGAAGACAAAGTTTCACAGAGAAGACAGGCTATCGAAAATAAAATTTTCATATTTCGGTTCGTCAGTCCTCGATCTTGTCGGCTAACCGAAAGAGTTCGAAATTGCAAGGTTTGTTTCGCTTCGCAAACTTCTAGATTGCGCCTATTAAAAGTTCCAAGAGGAAGGTTTCAACGTCACGATTGTGAATGCATAATGAGCGACACGAAAGGCCTGCGCGTAATCTGCAGGATCAGTTATAGAAATATCCCTGCTGAGGAAACAAATAGAACAGAGACGTCGCGTCGATTCAGTCCGAATCAAATCCTTTCAGCCGGTGGAAAAATTTCAACTTTGAAATTCGCGACTCATTGACATTTTTTAAAAGATTCGTTTCAGGATTTATAAACCATCGAAAATATAATTCAAGTAACACGATTTCCACAGTTGTGGAAGATAAAAATTCGTTATTTCTTCAAACGAATCATAGTATTCTATAATTCCAAGTACCGAATTTGATAACAACCCTCCTATAGTTCTATAGATACAGATAAAATTGTAAATATTCCAAACAATCTTCTTTTCTCAATGCGTTCAAGTTAACGATTGTTTACAATTATAATTGCTAATAATTGCAATATATTCATAATTAGTGCCTTCTCAAAATTACGTGAGGTAACGTTCGAAAGAAAAAATGGATTTTGCAATGGGATGGAATCGTTTCAACTTGACGTTACTCGGTGTGTGGCCAGAACCGAGAAAAGTATCAAGAGGATCACGATTACTTTCGGGTGTAATATTCTGGTTTACGACTATTGTGACGTTTACTTTCATCTGTGCACCACAAACAGCAAATCTAGTATTGAAATCGACTAATTTCAACGAAGTAATTGAAAATTTATCGATTAATATACCGATCGCCTTTGCATTGATTAAGCAGATCATCCTACGATATTATAAGAAAGGTAATTATACCTATATATATATATTTATATTCATATTTATATATATTTAATTATATATTTATTTTTCGAAATCTACCTAATCAAAGAAATGAAGTCCAAACGGAGACTTATTTCACCCATGAAATATTCTAAGAAATATTTTATGTAGCCGTATGAATGTGCATTCTATAGATTTTTACTAAATTTCTCATAAATGCATAAATATCCATAGTTAATTAATCTTTCAAGATTCTAAATCAAGCTGAATTGATTTTATCCCTTTTAGTATCAATACGTAAAATCAATTATTCCGTATCAAGACTTAATTTCGAAATACGTACATGCGTATATCACGTAGGTATATTAAGCCATACGTGAGCTAATCTAACAAGAAACACAAAGGCCTAATTACTGATGCTTCACCTAATTACCCATTAATATTTTTCTAAAATATGTGACGATATTCACAAATGTAATATACATATAACAATTAATGTCTCTTCAGCCTTAACGCTATTACTCAGCCAAATGTTCGACGACTGGACCGAGCCAATCGCAAATCAAGATCGTCAAACGATGTTAAGGAACGCGCAAATTAGTCGAATGATATCCATAGTCTGTTCTACTCTAACGTATCTCATGCTTGTCGCTTTTATATCGCTGCAAATTTGGAGTAATATGCAAAGCGCGTCAGAAGCCGATCTAGGAGGACTCCTTCATCCAGCCACGTTCCCTTACGACACCAGCAAGAGTCCAAATTTCGAGATTACATGGCTGGGACAGTTTATGGGCACGATGTTAGCCGGGATATCCTATTCTTGCTTCGACACGTTCCTTGCGGTTCCTGTGTTACACTTGTGCGGTCAATTAACTGTTCTTAGAATGGCACTCGAGGATCTAGCTATCGCGACGAAGAAGGATAATAATTACGCAAGGTTCCATGAACGACTGGGATTCATTGTGAACAGGCACAATCTGTTATCTAGGTTGGTACAAACGATCTAGTAGTGAACTAAAAATGTTTATTAAATTGTTTATTAAAATAGGTCTTAAAAGAAGATTTGTTTCTCTCGCCAATTATTAAAAAAAAAAGAAAGAAAAATAAATTAAGTGTTACTTAAAGAAAAGAAGATGTTAATAAATTTAGAAAAATGAAAAATGCAAAACGATAATTTATTTAAATTAGGATTTAAAGAAGCATTTGTGATCCAAGGTTTGCCGTGATCGTGGAAGATTGCTTCAATGTCACGTTACTTGTTCAGACTGTAATCTGCACAGCGATGTTTTGTCTTACTGGATATCGTATGATAACTGTATGCTGATGTTAATGTTACATTGATATTTTTCCGACGAGTCAAGAAATTGTTATATAATGTACATTCCGTTTCATTTTAGTCTGTAGATCAACAGCAAGCGGACGTACGAATAGTTGGAATGATATTTTTCATCATACACGTAATTTACACTATGCTGCATCTTTTTATTTATTGTTATATAGGAGAAATGCTTCTAGGGGAAGTGAGTTATTTATATATATATAAACAGAAAATTTTGTTAAAGAACGAAAGTTCAATTTCTTTTTTGCAAAGGTAATGCTCCAGACGCCCTAATTTACTTTCAGAGTAGTGGTGTTGGACAATCAGCATACGAGTGCGATTGGTACGATTTACCACCGAAGAACGCCATTTCACTAATTATCGTAATATGTCGCGCGAAAGTATCGTTTCAAATAACAGCTGGAAAATTTAGTCCCTTCTCCCTCGAACTCTTTAACGCTGTGAGTCAAACGATCATGAATCTAAATTGTTTTCTAATGTATTTTTACACACATTTAGACATGGATCTGAAGAATTGAAAATGATATTTTATTAGGTTCTAAAAACATCTGCTGGGTATCTTTCAGTATTGTTAGCCATGAAAGATTAACTGGTCGAAGAAAAGTACCATAATCGTATGGTTGAAATATATTGGTTCTTGTATATGGGAGAAAAAATAAAAAAAACACAGTAAACCGAACATTTTATAAAATGACGCTACATATTCAATAAATATTTTCATATCTGTTCAAAGGTTCATATTACGATTCATATAGCCCCATAAGAATGCCTTTATCCGAAAGTAATTGCACATACATTAAAAAATTGAAATGTTCATAAAACTCACATTTCGTTGAAATAGCATGTCTTCCAAAGATTCTGCTTTTGGTTATTTCCTCATCGTTTTCACTTCATCGTTTTGACTTACTGCAAGGAAAAAATATGAAATTAAAAAATGCATCCTACATTATATATATTACGATTATAAGAAAACAATGATATTGTTGTCATTAATGTAAAAAAAAAATTTGCACTTGTATAACATAACATAGAAAACCACAAGATACAGATAAAGAGCACGCGATATGTCGCGTAGAGCTATCTATACGTTGTATCGCTGCAGCGTACAGGGAAAGACTGCCCTTACATAGACTTCTGGAACTACCTAAACCCTAAGTGAAAAATACGACAGAAAAAAGTTTGATACTGGACTACGTACTATATTAAAAGTATTGGCATTACTATATAAGTACACATTTAAAAAATTCGCATAGAATAGAATTGAAATTTTTAATTACGTTATATTTTGTTTTTATATATTAATCCTACAAATATAACATAATAAACGTGCCACATAAATGTAACCCGTACAATTTTAATTCAATCTATTTCATAAACATAATTTTACAAACTACATATTTTATATTTTATAGAATTCCTGAGCATTATGTTCACCGGTTAAACAAATTTCTTTGACAACGTTACCTTCTAATAATAATTGTAATTATTCATAGATTATTTGCTCGATGTGATCAAATTTTTTTTACTTGTGAATTTTGACACGCATCCATGAAAGGAACGTAGTATATACTGAGAGAGTTGCAAAAACGCAGGCATCACTTGCTTCTTTTTTATTTTCTCGTATCGTGGAAGAAGTTATGAATAATTACAAATAAATACATACTTGCAACAGCCGAACTGTAATGATAGATTCAACTTACTTCGACATAAAGTTGAAAATGACACTGTACTTCATATTCACGAATAATTGATATCATAATGCGCATTCTGACAGCATGAAGGGGACATGCGCTGAGAAAGTCGACGGAATAGCACCCCAACGTAAGAACAGGTGGTTCAGTTATGGGAAAAAGGGCCTCTATGGATAATCAACAAGGTAATGTTACATATTAGTAAAAAAATATTTGTAAAATGTAGCAGTAGTTGTAGAAAATTTCCTTTTGTCATCTTAATTGTTAAAAATAAATGATTATGTAAATGAAAATAATACAAAAATAGCAAAAACAAAGAAAGTTATATTTTTAAGTAATATACATACATCGCAAACAGAAAAAGAAATATTGTATATTAAATTTTGCGGTCGAAAACTATTTTTTAGTGAACAATGATTGAGATTTAAAATTCCAAAAAAATGGGGACTATATTTTTGAATAATACTATAGTTAGAAAAAAATGTTATACATATATAACATTTATATTATTGGCATGCAGAATTATTTATTAAGCGCCTATTTATGATAGATAGAAACATAGATTTAAACTATGTGTACGGTTGGAACTATCACATGCTAAAGTTTATGGGTATCTGGCCGGAAGAGAGGAAATGGAACCGGCCTTCCAGTTATCACGTTCTGTTACCGTTTATCATGATGGTGTGCTTTGCATGTGCCCCACAAACTATTAATCTTTTGTTAATCGGGGGTAACTCTAACTTGGTGATCGAGAATCTTTCGACTAATATTACTACCACGATTTCACTTATGAAGGCTATGGCTGTTTGGATCAAAGGCAAACGTAAGCATTTCAGAAAATTAACAAGTAAGGATTTATCATGTACCTTTTCAGTAAGAATACTGCCAAATATAAACTATATAAATCTTATTCTATTATCTATCTACGTAATATTCTACAATATTCTTTAATCATATTCCAATTGTCAAACAAAACGGACTCTTAAGACGTACTCTATCTGCCATTTTCTCTTATTGCAAGCATTAAAGTTTTTGGTAAAGTGCATGGCTAATGACTGGAACACAACGACGAACAAAGCCGAACGAGAAACAATGGTGAACATCCGAAGGATCACTAGAAAGACTACAATAAGAAGCACGCTGATGGCCAACGTTGTCCTTCTCGCTTTTGTGCCCGCACGGTTGTTTAGTATGAGATACAGCGACAACATGCTGTTCTATCGTGGCTATTTCCCCTATAACATTACCGTCAGTCCAAATTACGAATTGACAATGATCGGTCAATTCATGGCTACTTTTTATGCGGCCACTACGTACACAGCAGTAGATACTTTTGTCGTTCTGTTGATTTTTCATGTCTGTGGACAGCTTTCCAATTTGAGAAATGATTTACGGAAGATTCATTCGTATGATAAGAAAGATGTAGAAAAGAAGTTGCAGAAAATTATTCAGAAGCATGAATATATTAATAGGTTCGTATTCAAAAAATTCGTTCTTTTGTTAAAGATGGTAAAAAAGATGGAAGGAGCACAGTGATGAGTACAAATTATAATAAGAAGACTCATGAGATATTAATTAACAAAATTGAAATTCGAGAATTTAAAATCTTTCTAAGTCCATCTTTTACTTTCTTTGTTTTAACCCTTAAATGCATAATTTTGCCATCTGACAATTAATTACTCATGTCGTATGCATATCTAAGATTCGCCAACAAGATAGAGAATTCTTTCAACATGATGCTCCTCCTTCAAATGCTGAGTTGCACCATTCAGATATGCTCACAGTCTTACCAAGTCATTATGGTACGAAGAAAAACATACCTTTTCCAAATGTATATCGTACTAAAGTATCAACAAATTTTCTAAAATAAATACATCATCTTTGACATCATTTAATTTATAGTCATTTGGAGAGGAAGAGATGGAATACATGATTTTGCAACTTTCGTTTCTGCTGATATACGTAGTTTATGTGATGTTGCATTTGTTTCTATATTGTTACATGGGCGAAAAACTAACTTCCGAGGTACCTTTTATGGAAGAAAAAATTAATTAATCGATGCTTTCGGTAATTAAAATTTGCAATTTTTTTCAGAGTACAGAAATTGCTAACACGGCTTACAATGCCGAATGGTACAATTTACCTCCCAAGAATGCAAGATGGCTTGTAATTATCATGTGTCGTGCCAGGGCTTCACCTTTAAAAATTACAGCAGGCAGATTTTGTTCCTTTACTTTGGTGTTATTCTCTCAGGTAAGCGTGAACGTGTCATAATACAATTTACTCTAAAATGTGTTAGAACGCAAGCGTGTCATTAGCAGAACTGAAATGTACATTCGATAAATTCGTCACGACATGCGCTTTCGTATGAGATAAAAAAAACGTACAGCATTCTGCTTCAAAAATTGGAGGTCACTCTCGTTTCTTGAAAAATACTGAAAATATTAAAAATTGTTACATGCTATTATACTGGTCATAGGAAGCTACAAAACATTTTCCTCGTCCACTTTTTCTAATATATGCAATTTACAAGAAAAACACTGGCTAATAAATCCGTAAACGCCCTATACATTTAAGATTTAATTCAGATATAAGATAAGATATATGTATATATTTAAGATAGGAATGTAAATTGGTGAAAGTCTTTAGATAGAACAATATTCTAAAAGAAATTCGAGAATGTGTAGGAGTTAGAAAAACACGTAATCCAAACCCTTCGTCTGGGCTGTGAAAACGAATAATAATATAAATAAAAATGAATAATATACACATGTGACATTTCACATTTACATAAACATATACAGAGCAATTTCTTTTTCTTGTGTTCAGGTCTTAAAAACCTCGATGGGATATGTTTCCGTTCTACACGCAATGAAAAATAAATAATATACTTCTGCAAATTTTACAACTGTCCATTAACTTGATAAAAGAAGTATTATGAAAAGAATATTTTAATATATTCCTCTAAACGATAAATTATGCCTCAAAGCAACAAGAAGTAAAAAGACGAGATGAAAAATTAGACACCGTAAAGAGTAATAAAATATTATTAATTATTAACAAGATTCCTCGAGACCACGAATATTTCTGACGAAACATTTTTCTTTCTTTTTGTGTTCATTTTTCTCCGCATCGACATTTTTCCTTTTTTTTCTTTTTGCTTTGGGTGCATAATACTTGAACAGCTTTAAACTTATTTCTAGTTGACTACTTACAGTTGATCCGCAGACGAATATTTGATGAATATTTAACCAGTCTACGAACCGTAACCGTAGCTGGTACTTCTGTTACAAGTGTTGCTCGTGTTAGGTATCATCATTGTCCACTGTCATTTTCCCTATTTCTCATCGATTATGCGCTCTTTTTGAAGTGGAAACTTGGACACATTGCGAATGGATGACAGTTGGTATACCATCACTAGTAGCTTCAATCAAAAGCAATGGTGTTACTGCTATTATACCATAATATAAAAATAATATAAATAATACAATTATGCTAAAATACAATACAATGAACCATCAAGAAAATTCTGAATCAATAGCCCGCGAATTTTTTAGCAAATTCATATTTCCATGAATATCATTTAAGGAAATAGGACTTGGATAAAAATTGTTTTACTTTCCGGATATTATAAAGAATACTGTACCGTATCACGTGCATTTTGTGTAATTTTTCATTTCCAAAATTTCCATAAATCCATGGAAAACCGCAATCTGTTAATCAGTAAAAATTCATTATACGTGTAGAACGACGATTAAGGATACATGGAAGAAAATTTGTAGAAGTTACTTGCAAGAGTTTTCACCGTTTATTTCCGTCAACGTTGACGAATGAAAGTTCGCATGGTGCGTGGCTAATAAACGTTATTAACGATTGTGTATGGAACACCATCACAATGGGTGAAAACAAAGAGAGATTGGCCATAGTTTTCTTTGATGCGCGCAGATAAAAAAATAAACGAGCTGTACGGTTTGCTGGCAACAGAAAACGCCACCTTATAAAAATCACCGCCCTCGTCGTCCGCGACGTTACTTTAGTTCTTCTCATGTCGCGAAGCACACGACTTTTCTCTTACACGAGAATTTACAATAATTTTTTTATTTGTACAATGTTCCTACGATACGATGAATAATTTCGATTATAATTAATACTTGATTTGTTTCGCGAGATACTTTTAGTTTGACCAAAAGGTCCAGTCTGTTGTGTATATGGTGAGAAATTAAATTAAGTTGGCAGAAAATGATGTTAAATGCAAAGATTTTGATTATCATGGGATTAGTGAGTTATGGGGTTATTGCTAGAAACATGGAAGGCAGTAAAGAGCTTCTTAAGGAACCAAGTAATAAGAAGCATGGAGTTTCTATGTTGATGGAAATAGCGAAGGAGCTTGTACAAAGATCCTCGACTAGTAGTCAGGTATGTCATCGTATAATAATATATTATAAATATAATGGTGAATTATATTTATTATGTACATATTTAATATCGTATACAAGGTGTTTCTCGCACCTTAGCTTACGCCAAATACATTTATATTCAATTTAAGAAAGTAAAGGCGACTGGAATCTTTGACTTCGCCTCTGCTTTAGAAGCAAACACATATACCTCGTGTTACACTATGCGAAATTATTTAATTTTAATTCGTGAAATATTCGTCCACGTAGTTTCGACATTTTTGATTAGAAATATCTTATATAGTAGCATAATAATGTTAGCAGAAATTATTACAAAATTGAACATACTGAAGTAATTTTCTCAGAAATTATAAAATAAAAGAATTAAGAATAAATGAAGTATTAGTTTTTAACGATGCGATTGTTACAGGTATTGAATCTGAATTTATCAAATTTGTTATTACTTTTGGTATTGAAAGCAGTGGTATTTGGAGCAGGATATCTAGGCCATCATGGTTACAAAGGACGCGACTTAGAAGAAGGTGTATTTTATCGAAACAGTTGTCAAAATTGAACAATGTTTTCTTATATTTAGATATACGAAATATTGAAAATAATAATATATTTCCAGAAAATGTGGTATCTGAAGCTGAAGTTACGTTGGCATTAGGATACTTAATGGGAGATACCTGTCTGTATAGAGCAGCTTGTGAAGAACCTCACGTCGCGAAAGAATATCTAGGAGCTGCAGAAATGATCATCCAAACGATAAAATTGCTACCCCAGTACGTAATTTATACTAAATTTTTTTAAATATATCTTTTAGTTTGCCTAGCACTAGATTATGAATTTTCATGCCTTTATGGAAAAAAGATACAAAGAATAAACAGAATGCATATAATATTCAAAAATGTATAAAATATACAAAGTAAAGTATTTTTTATACATAATATTTATTACATGAAATAAATCTCTCTAAATAAATCTCAGGTCCCATTTCTTTAATTGTGTTCATAAAGGCATAAATGTACATAAATATTCGCAGTTTACAATTCTTAAAAATAGCTGTATCTACTTTTCAGAAGTTCGTCGACTGAAGGGAAGTACGAGCAAATAATGGCGGAATTCCGAAAAGCCATCGAACATGGTGTCGCTGATAATTGCCCGCCTCAATATACTTGTAAAAAAGAGAATATTAAGAATTTTTTGAAGGAAGAGGGGAAATGAAAATATGCTGAATTAATAGTTAACACTCTGGAAGAACCTATAGTATTTGTTGGATGCTTCTAAAAATAAATTGTACCCTTCTAAATGACTCCTTTAATTTTTTACAATTATTACATTTGTCCATAGAGCTCTCTTTTGTTATTTGTCAATTTGATAATTAGTGTCAATTGAAAAAATTAACTTCTATCAATTATCGTTTTTTAAACAAATTGATCATTTTTCTAGTAACGTCTTAGGTTACAATAATTGTTAGGCTTTATATTGAACTTGAAATATTTGGATTGTGCAGAAAAATTTTATTTTATTAGTCTAAACACTTAATCCACAATACTTTGACCTTTTTTTATCTCTATACTACCTACATATTTTAAATATACTATATAGTATACTTCAATTGTTGTAATTTAATTTGTATCTATTTGATATGCTATTGTATATAGTAATATTCCTTCCCCTCTCACCTCAAATTATACGATAAGCTAAATCATTTCAGAAAACGTCTAATTTGATATTTCTTTTGTGTAACATTATCATTATACATATAGATATATCTAGAATTTTATGATTCATGTATCATAAAGCTTGAAGTACTACAACAATATGCACGCAGTATATCTGCATAATTTTAACATATTACATATTTAGTTACCTGTTTCTTCCTCCAAAACTGTCAAGAATCTTACTTCGCAGCTTCAAATTCGTATTCATATGCGCCATCTTGATATTTTCTAGCATTCCTTTCCTAGAAATGATTTAATTTTTATTGAAAAAACGTAAAAACAGCGGTATCTGATAAAATATGCATTATCTTAAACATAACGAGATACTTAATTAAAACTTTAAACGTTAATTTACCTAATTTTTCCTATTTTATTTCACTTTTACGACGAAGAAATAACGCGTCAGTGTCACAGTCGTTTAAAAACTAAAAGCTTTCGTATTCGCCGCCAGACGTCAGTTCTGCAGTTTGACAACTAACCTATCATGATGAGGCATACAGCACTGACGATCAAGTTTTGATTTTCGCCTATTCACGCCGTTTGAGCGTATAAACAATTTTTGCCTGTAATAGTATTACAGTACTTATAACTACGATTGACTAAAAAATGAGTTCCATAGGCACAGGGGTAAATATATAGTGTATTAATTTAAAAGGAAATGTGATAATCCATTAGTTATGAACAATACTAAAATATAACCTCCTTCTGGTTTTCAGTATGATTTGTCTGCTTCCCAATTTTCACCTGACGGACGTGTGTTTCAAGTGGAATATGCACAAAAAGCCGTCGAAAATGGAGGGTGAGTGTTAAAATAATTTTATTTGTCAGTTTATCCTAAAAATATTTTTTGCGAATTTGGTTATCTATACCATTTGTAAGACTTCAAAGATGCTGCAATGACACAGAGAATTTTCAATAATTTATAAACTTTTGTTATAGTTCAAAATATTTATTTGGAAATTATATTCCTTTGATTATAGAACAGTTATAGGATTAAGAGGAAAAGATGGCATTGTATTTGCTGTAGAAAAGATAGTTACTTCCAAGCTCTATGAGGTTGGCACAAATAAAAGAATATTCAATATAGACAGACATCTTGGTATGGCAGTTTCTGGTTTGATATCCGATGCCAGACAGATCGTAGAGATCGCCAGATCCGAAGCAGCTAGCTACAAATCCCAATATGGAATTGGTATCCCTCTGAAATACTTAAATGAAAGAGTTTCTATGTACATGCATGCGTATACTTTGTATTCGGCAGTCAGGCCATATGGCTGTTCTGTAATACTTGGTGCTTATGAACACGATGGCCCCGCTATGTATATGATAGATCCTTCTGGAGTTTCATATGGGTACTATGGTTGCGCTGTTGGTAAGTATTAATATATGCGATATGTCCATTTTAAATATATACATATGATTATTTCTATAAACACCAGAAATGTAAAAAAACATGTAAAAAAATATTTTATAGATATTTCGACTTTTTTCACATTATTAGTTAAAGAAATCTCACTTTTTTTAAATGGAGTTATACATTTCCTCATATGTCATTGGATATAATCTTTTATATTTTATAAAAAAAATACTTTGGTCAAAAAATGATTAATTTGAAAGATATTTTGACTTTAATCTTGTAAAACTTATTGTATGAAAGGCAAGGGAAGGCAATGCAACGTTTTTATGTTTACATTTTCCTTGCCTTCCGTACGATAAGTTTTACAAAAGTATAGTTAAAATATCTTTCAAACTAATCATTTTTCAATCAAGGTACCTTAATACACTTTTGTAGAGAATTAAAGTATGCATCGAATGGTGTATAAGAAATTGTATACCTTCATTTTAAAAAGTTATGTTATTGAAATCTCTGAAAAATAAAAAAGTGAAAAAAGGATCGATATATCTTATTAAGCTTTCCCCATGAAATCATCTGAAACATTTTTCGAATTTGATATTTATAGAAATAATCAGGTGTATATATTTAAAACGGACATACTGTATATAATACATTCTATAGGCAAGGCAAAACAGTCTGCAAAGACGGAAATTGAAAAATTGAAGCTATCTGAAATGACTTGCAACGAATTAGTAAAAGAAGCAGCACGTATAATTTATCTTGTTCACGATGAATTAAAAGACAAGCAGTTTGAGCTTGAAATGAGCTGGGTTGGTAAACATACGAATGGAAGGCACGAGCGCATACCGGCGGACGTAAAAGCTGACGCTGAGGCAAAAGCGAAACAAGCAATGGCAGAAGACTCAGACAGTGACACAGAAGACATGTAAATTGACTCGATAGTCTTAAAGATACTTTTTATATTGTAAGTTATAATTTAAATACCTATAAATTACTGCAACAAGTTTATTGTCACCTTGATATAGTCAAATAAAGAATACTGTCTGTTGTTTATAAAATTGCACATTCTCTCTTTTTAATATAAAGCATCATTTAGTTTCGCAATCTCTCGATGTGTTACAAACGAATATTATGGATTTTTTTCATCAATTTATCACAGTGTGACATAACTTTTTAATCTGCTCGAGAAAAATCCTGCATCATCCATTCGTTAAATTTAAGTTCCGTAAACAATCGAAGGTCTGTCATCCGCAATAATCCACAAATAACGAGTACGGTATTCCCTGTCGTTAATTGGATTTGCAAATCTTTTTCCTCGCCGAAAATGGATTCTTTGTACTCTACTTGACGCAAAGGATACAATACAA
Organism: Bombus cullumanus; assembly: GCA_014737535.1. Lineage (NCBI taxonomy): Eukaryota > Metazoa > Arthropoda > Insecta > Hymenoptera > Apidae > Bombus > Bombus cullumanus. Next base: position 4,074,721 of record JACXIX010000017.1, read on the forward strand.
CAAAATCAAGTTTGCTTAAAAAAATAACTCTTAGCAATTTGTAAGAAATTTCCTTTATACATAATTCCAATTCTGTCTAATCAGAATATAACACAGAATCCAAACAAACTCGATTCCAGCATCAGCTCTCAGGAATTGTACTTCCAACCAGATCTCCAGCTCTTTCATCACCTAGTTTCCATCATGATACATCTATCCTCAAGAGAGAATATCCTTACCCAATGCAATTAAGTGCACCAAGTGACCAGAGGTTGAAAACAATATGACCATGTGATCGTTGATTTCATCCTAATGGAATGAAACTGGCAACCGCGAGGGGTTGAACGGGGGTTGCTGCTGTAGTTTCGCGCATGCTGTTTCTACCTGCCGGCAAGAGGGTTGGTTTTAGCCGGTAACGGCGACTGATAGAGAGTACGTGCAGCCGGAGGAAAGGGTAGTTTCATCCGGGCTTTATATAAGGGTAGGTACAGTTTGAAACTTAGTCATAAACTGCTTTTGGTTGATGCATGTAGTCCGCTTCTTGCGCGACTTCGAAAACAGGAACGTAATCTGTCCGACGATTAACGCGTTCAATCGACACGTGGTGCTTTTTCGTTTGCTTTTTCCCCCTTTTTCGTGTCGGTGGTAAAAAAAAAAAAAAAAAAAAGCGGAAAAGTGTAGAAGTGTAAAGGCAGAGAAATATAGGAAGAATGTCCTTGAATCGTAGCACCGTGGACAATGTCGTTTACGATGCCGAGGATCAAGTCAGTCCGATGGTGTACGTCGCTGCAGCGATCGCATTGGGATTTATCGGATTTTTTGGTTTCACCATGAATCTTCTGGTGGCGATCGTGATCGTCAAGGACGCGCAGATACTGTGGACACCCGTCAACGTGATCCTGGTTAATCTTGTCGTAAGACATCGAATAATAATTCTTGAAACGATAGCTGATTTTATGGTGTTTTGCATACTGGTTTTTGAAGTTTGCGAGGGATGATTTATAGATGTTGAAAGATCTTAGTTTAGTCAATTCATTATGGAATGAATAAGAATATTAATTGGTTCGGTATTTAGAAATTGTTTGTTCATAATTACAGTGCACAGATATCTATTATCTTTTTCAAAATTGTATCGTGGTAAAATGGAGGTCTGTATAAATCAATTTTTTAAATTCTTCAAAACCCGTATCCTCTTGCATAATAATTTACTAATAATATTAGCGAATTTACAAGTTATAAATTCTAGATTATACACGTCTGCTTTACAATTTTATAATCTTATATAGAATAATCAAATAATTCGTAATTTGTAAAGTTCACTCGTAAAATTTTATTTGTTTTCTGATTAAATGAGAGAGGATAACATCGTTAAACGTATTTATGTGAAATCTCAGTCGTATAATTCGCATAGGAGATGTTAAGGTTCGTGGATCCGAATAATTTATACGTCTTTATATCGCGCCTCTATGCAACTCTTTAGCGCGGTGCTAAATAGACGCATTAGTTACACTCTACGTTATTCACATAGAAACTGTGTCATTCGGTATTATGCAAATGAATCGTTTACTTTTCACTTCCATGGGAAACTAGATATACCTATAACTTGATTGGATTTTTATAATTTAAAAACCAATCAAGTTATTACCCAGTTATTGGAACTGTCGTAAATTTTATTACTTCTATGAAATTCCACCTTCTGACCGATTGGTAAGTGAAGATTCAGTTGATCGAAAATTATAATCGGCAAATCTGTGGAATAAATTTATTTTCTATTGTTTTAGATTACAATCGCGGGAGAATTTTAACCGGAACCATAACGAGCAATTTGCAAACCAGTATTTACGTAGTTCAGATTTTTATTAAAAGTATTAAAATCGATTCTCGTCACATCGATTTACTCCATTAATTTAATCGAAGCTTCGCGTATATTAATTTTCCATCGTATAATTGATGTTTTCAATTCTCTCATTTTCAGTTGTAACGTTGAGGAATGTTGTCCTTTCAATCAACTTTATTATAGAATTATTAACGCATCATCGATTTATATCTCCGCTGAATTTTGTAAGGACATTCCATACAATCTTGACTCCTTTCCCGGGGATGAGGCTGGAGAAGAGGATGAAAGCTCTGAAATTCGAGGAATTATAATTGAAGAAGATGGAGTTGCGCGTACTTTAGCAACAAAAGCGATTAGAAGAAATTCTTCTGCGAAGGAGAATCTACATTAGAGTACTAAGTCGATAAAATTCATGGAGTTTTCTCGGCAGGCTTCGTGTTATCGCATCTTTCTAACTTTAAATTTCGTCTATTTGTTTTCCTTTTATGATACAATTATTCGGTGAGCTGGAGATACGAAACGATCAAAAAAAAATATAGGAGAGTTTGAATATTTATAAAGTCACGGGCTTCACAGTGGAATCTACCGTAGCAGAACGGTATTTTTCCGCGTCGTTTGTGTCAATCAGTCCTCTAATGGCATCCTCGTAGCGACGTGTTTTCATCGAATATCACCGAAAATATTCCCATTGTTGAATTGAATACGAGTGTTGAATTGAATTTGAAAAATTGCGAATGTTCTCTGATCGTTTTGTTTTTTCTTTTATCTCGTTTTATGTGATAATTGTTTTACACATTTGTTCCTTTCCGTTTGAGTGAAGATTCAACGTGAATAATTTAAGGACAATTTTCACTTCAGGTTGGCGATTTCCTGGTGGCTGCCTTTGGAAATCCTGTTGCGATGGTCTCTGCTATCACAGGCGGATGGTACTGGGGCTACAAAATGTGCCTCTGGTATAATTTATCGTTTATTAAACGTAATCGCATGAAACTTCTCCGAGTCATATCAACTACATACGAGACGATATTCCCTTTCATCCTGAACGAATGTAATCTTTCTATTATTCCCTTTTCTTACTCGCTTTCGTTGTAATCGCGATGCACATCGTGCATTTCTCGCGGTAGAGAATAATTGAATCTCGGATAAATGTAATCTTCTTGCTGCCGTTTAAAGCGGCTGACTCCAACGAACGGAAAGAAACTCAGGCAACTTTTACTGAAAATTAATGGCTGAGCAAGATTGTTTTCCCCACGGCTTACAGTTGAAAATTAAAGACAAACGTGAAAATGTCTGATAAAGAATTCGCATTGCAGCATTGCGATTAGTTTACGCTGCCTCGATTTACGCTATAACTAGTTTACACTATCAATATCGGCTATTTACGGAACACGGTAAAATTTCTTGTTATGTGAAATGGCAACGACACTCCGTGATCCTTGGTGAAAGGAAAAATTGGATTCTTTGTCGTGACAGATCTAACGCTACTGCGTTAGTATTGGTAGGCATGTACGTACACAGCGAATTGTGCCGTTTTTTTTAACCAGCTTGTAAAGCAACAGACGTAAGCTACAAAAGCTACCATTGAAAGGGGAAGATTTTTCTGGAAATAGAACAGCCGAAACACGGCCAACGAAACCAGCCCTTCTCTGCTCTCTTCTATTCCATCTTCGTTGGGAACCTGATTACTTTACAACGTTAAAATTCCAACCAATGTTGATATTTGATTATGAAGATTTCACAAATGAAATAACTCGTTCTCATCTTCTTAACTTGTTTCATTCAAATATTTCTCTACGTTTATTTAAAAATTTTGTTCACTGATTCTCTGTGACACAGCACTTTTTTTTATACAAAATAGTCACACGAGATACGGAATAATCGTTCACGAGAATTAGAATATCCAAGGAAAACGAGGTAGGAAGTACTATTTATGTTACTGCTTATGTTCCAGATGAAACTTCCAAGCAAAAACGCAATGTGTGAATGTTGTGACATTCCCTGTCATACACGTTTCGCTCGTAGAATTTCAATAGCACGCACAGAAAATCCATTTATTTAATACGTTAATGCTCATTATCGGCACGAATGTAATTATCATTCAAGAGCGTGCGCCGATGAAGATGCGGTTCGTTAAACGTAATTATCGTAAGGTAATTCTTCAAAACTTTAGTCTATTCGAGCTCTTTTCTGTTTAGAAAAATTATCGCCTGTTTCATTTGGTTAACTTTTATCTTCTTCCAGGTAAGTATTAACTTATCGTCTGGCCCATTTTTTCAGTTGCTGGTTATTTCATTTTCGCTTCCTCTCGTTAACTCTGTAATTCCTTTAATTCATCGACTGCTTTTAGCGTTATTTTTCTATGTTTTTATATCTTTGAATATAGCTATTATCACCGCAACATGATCAATTTTATATATGTCGGAGATGAATGGAAAGCCGGAGTCTTTCCTTTGCAATCTTGGGAAAGTCCTTTAACACTTTAGCCTGGATTTTATTATAGCTGTAATTGTTCGAGATTTGTAATAACGAGATTGGGTTCAAGGTGACAACTGGTCGCCGAACGTAGCCACGGTCACGGGATGGACGTTTTGTTTTTCCTAGTAATGTGGTTGTGGTGGCGTACAGCCTTGAGATCGGGCCTAGTCGTATGGGATTGTATTTTGGTGATGCCGATATAATGGGACACACGTTGTATTAGTAATCAAACCCCAGGCTGAATTACTTAGTAACGGCGATTGGAAATTTCTCGACGTTTCCAATGGAAATATAACAAACAAATGCAATTGCACAGCGAGGAAAATTGCCTTCAATCGAGCATTCGTGTAGTTACCCTCGTGAGTGACACATCAAGCAGTTTCCTGTGTGTTTCAGTAATCGCATTTTGTGCCTAAAATTATTTGCGCTTAGAAAAGAGTTATCCCGTTGATCGTGGATTCGTTTGAACTCAGATCTTTGTTATTAGAGTTTGTTAAGTTCATTATTTGAAAACCTTTTACCGTAAGACATATTGTTCGTTAATTTTGTTGTTCGCACATCTTTGTTTGAAAAGCGTATTTCTCTATTCGTTAGTCGTGATAATCGTTAAATTAACTAATTGTAAAACAAGACTTCCGTTAATCTAACTTTTCTGTAAACTTTATTCTTATAAACTTTGTTTAACTTTTGTGTGAACGTGTGACATAATCTTGCTCAATAAATAATGGCTAATTCAGACGGAGAAGCGTCTCGTGCTCAAAATTCTTATGATAATCCGACATGTATATAAATATCTTAGTAGATGTATACGCTTTTAGAGAAGATTATTAGTCATTTATCATCGGTATAAATTTGGAATATAAAATAAAATTATTTTCGAGCTCAAATCGTCGAGGCTCGAAAGCGTTTAACAAAAGGACGTAAAAGCGAGCCGAGTATCTTTTATGAATTATTTTTGCCTTCACTTTGTCACAAGATTTGACGAATTTCCTCGTTAACGGAACGTATAATTATCCCTGGAACTAATAATTCCTTAGGATTCGTAGAATGGACGAGTTTCGTTATAACGAGATGAAACGTTCGCTCTGTCGCGGTCTCGTAAAATCCTGTGTCTCTTTCAGGTCATTAAATATGGTGTCGAGACGACGAAATTAAGAGAAAGTATCTGACGCACGGTGTACCTACCGCAAAGTGGAGTTTCGTGGTTTGCCATCGTTTAAACGTTCAACAAACCTTCAACGAATTCTTCGTGGAAATCGCAAATGATAAAAGCAAACAATGTTACGTCTAAGCCCGAGAGAGAATTGGGAGTAAACGGATATTTCTAGTGAAAAGTTGAGAAATGTAAATCGACACGATTGCAGTCCGAAATTGACGTCGTCATACAGGATGTCCCAGTTCCTCTCTCTAAAACGATACTGGCATATTTTATAAACAAAAGTTTAAAAATATAGCCTTCGATCAAATATAGGTTCATAAGAAGTTTATAGAAAAATTATAGTTTAAAATAAAATTGGTTACAATAATTATTCTTGTATCTTACTGCATTTTGATGATACTTTGGTATCTGATAGAATTGTAACTTTAAAGTTTCATCGATCTTACCAATGATTTATTAGTATATTATTCTGACTGTGATAACGCGACTGATATTAATTTATAGAAATTTCAAGATCCCATGATACTTATAGAATAAAATATGCCAAAGATGCCAGGTCGAAAACAAACCTAACAATTTTCATAAATTTCATTAACCTCTCGTCCACTTTCTCCTGCCCGGAATGATTAATATTAACCAAAAACCGTTGGCTTCTTACAATTTCATTGAAACAACATTTCTGTTTTATTTTTCAAAGCTACGCTTGGTTCATGTCCACTCTGGGGTTCGCCAGTATCGGGAACCTGACAGTAATGGCTGTTGAACGGTGGTTACTGGTAGCCAGGCCGATGAAAGCTCTGTCCATAAGGTGAGAATGATTGCATTTACTTTTACTTTATTTGACAGTCAAAGATATTTCGAAAGAACTGTGTATATATTCCACCAAGGTGAAGAAAAGTGGCCTTGACTTTGTTAGTCGAATGGTGCGCAGCAACACGACGGACGTTCCGCTCCGAAAATCTCAACTCGTCGCGACACACGTGCACGTGAACAATGTAGAGAAGAAGTGGATCGTAACACTCGATCCTAGTTAAAAGGCGAAGCTTTTCTTTCCTCTGTCTAATTACACGCTGAGATACGTCGCATGTCGAGTCGAATAACGCGAAGGCGAATTGATCGTTCGTTCCGCTTACAATTACAAGTTATAGCTTTTCAGATCAATCTTATGAATCGAGCGTTTATGTAAATACAACTCCATGTTTATGCCTTTATGTAAATGAACGTTCACGGCGAGAAATGATTACTGATTTGTAAATATTCAGAAGATAAAAAGCATAGCAGTGAACAGCTAGCTTCATAGATCAGAATTTCTGATGTCTCAATAGAGACTCGCCAAACAACTTTCAATCGCAGTCTTTGAACTTTATAATGGAAAAAAATTTGTATCGCAAACTGAGAAAATCTTACGGAAATTCTTGACTCTTTACAGAAATTCGGAGAAGCCTTTTCTAACAATTTGTAACACATTTTGCGCCGTTAACTGTTCGACGAATACGAAAGCGTTCGAAGCAAAGATGTTTCGCGTTGTGGATCGAGCCTGTAAAGTGGTGGCATTCTTTAATAACCCGCGAGAGTTGCCTGTGTAATTATGAACGTCGTTCTAGATTCTAGAGGATAAGTTCAAGATTAAAAATCCGCGTGAACCACATCAACGGTATTTTACCGATCTTCTAATCAATTTTGGATTAACAATGTCAGTCTCCGTTCTTTAGACGCTTCTTAAGGTGCAGCTTTTTACTCTTACGTTAAGACAGAATGGTGTTTCGACGATGAAAAAGAAAACGCGTAGAGAAATGTTCTTAAGTGTTTACGGTACGATGATAAAGGAGAAAATAAATTTTCCTGGCCGCAATTACTTCGCTGAACACCGTAAACGAAGTAATCGTCTAACGCGAAAATTTTTGCCGACAATCGTCAAAAACTGAATTAAACTGACGCCGATGATATTAATTAAAGAGTCTAAAACGTACGTTATCGCTTGAACACGTTCGGACGTGACACGTGTTTCTTAGAAAAAGGTGATTTTTACTTCCAACTTTGTTCCCATCGATATTGAAACTTTAATCGATTGCAACAAAAATAGTCGTGCAAAATGTTCCAGTAACATCCTTATCTATTCTCAAAGAAACGTTCCGTTACAAATTTTGGATACAATTTTTTCAAAATGTGCAACGTGTCTTCCGTGATTATTCTACATAAATGAAGTTTTTATTTCTCTGCCAAGTTGTTTAAAAACAAAGAAAGAGGCTAATTCTCGAGATACTCTGTATTGCCTATGCAATTACCTACTACACTAAATATACTAAATATTATAAATAAATAATATACTAAATATGATTGCAGATTTTGTCAATACCATTTAATGACGAAATCCGCAATCACTTGATTGACAACCCAATATTATGCACGCTGACTATCGACTTATCAGTTGCCTTATAATTTTACTCCAAGCACCGTCTGTACGAATCGTCTGTTTTCTACAGGCATGCGATAATACTTGGAATCTTCGTTTGGATCTATGCACTTTGCCTCTCTCTGCCACCACTACTTGGCTGGGGTAGTTACGGTCCAGAGGCAGGAAACGTGTCTTGCAGCGTGTCCTGGGAAGTCCACGACCCTGTTACCAAAAGCGACAGCTACATAGGATTCCTCTTCGCGTTTGGTCTGATCATCCCCGTTTTGGTGATCAGTAGCAGTTACGTGGCAATTATAGTGACCTTGAGAAAAGTGCGAAAGAGAGCAGGTAAGTTAGTGCCTGATCGGAATCTTTTCTAAGAACTTGCAGGATCTGATCGAGTTTGATCGAAATCTCCTCGGAATTACAATAAAGCTCCTTTTATGTAAACTTGTCGGCAGATAAACGATTCGTACAATAGGAATTCCTCGCAATATTTCCTTTTTATTTAATTTGTACTTCACAATTTGTCCAGCTGGACATTCGATAAATTTTTCTAGCTTAATTGCTAAATAACATGCGGATGGCTGTCCCCAGCGGGATACCATCTTCGAGTTTGCCTATTTTATTTCTTCAGTTAGGTCAGTGGGGTGTTTTCTCTTTGGTCTTCTTTTTAGGAGAGTTTTACTCGCTTCAGCAGCCAACTGGTGCTCGCAGTATGCATGATTTTTCATTTATGCGATAGGATTTTTCGTTCAAATAAATGAGCTCGATGAACGGAAGGCTAATTAATATAATTCAAGTACATAAACGGAGTTAATACGAACAGAGATCTTCTGTAGTTTATCATTTATATTTGTGAAAGAGCCATACTTCCGTTGCTCGCGCTAGCAACGCGAAAATAATTTGTTTCACAGGCGCAAGCGGAAGACGCGAGGCGAAGATCACGAAAATGGTTGCACTAATGATAACCGCCTTCCTGCTCGCCTGGTCGCCTTACGCTGCTCTCGCTATCGCCGCACAATATTTCGACGTAAGTAGAAAATTCATATTCAAGAGTATAATCGTGTAAAGTGGTCACAGTTCCATGATTTCACGCAGAAAATTTTACAACTTCCTCTTATTACTTACATCGATCTTCTCGAATACATCTTTTTTTAATGTTATCAGACGAACGATTTCTAATTTTGTTCCTGCGAAGTTTCGTTCAACGCACGATGCAAAATTCAAGTTTTCGTTGATAGAACCGAGATAACGCGAAAACTCGTGTTACGAGTTTCATATTAATTCGTAAGATCGGCTGAAATTGAGAAAGCTGTATCGTTGCACGCGATACGAGATGCACCGTCCTTTGTTCGTACACCGTGAACGATTTGCATATCTATACATGTAGGGTGAAAGTATTTCGTTATAATTTCGTATTACCAGCAGGTGCCATTAACAGACGCAGCGCCATAACGATGCCCGTTAAATATCGTCACTCGTTTCGTATGTATTCGATGATACTTTGTGTTTCAAACGGGTCTCGGAACCTAACACTGAACGTCGCCATCGACGCTTAACAGTGACGGTTAAAGTCGCTGGAAAAAGTCAGTGGAAAAAGAAACACAGAGAGAAAGAGAAAGAGAGGAGTTAAAGGAAGACTTGTCGTTTGAACTTTCAATCTTATAAACATAATAATTCCTTCACTTAAGAATCTTCCGTTTTTTTAATATAATCACGTCTTTAACGATAATTTATTTAGAAATCACAACGCTATTGGTAGACGATACAACAACCGACAAAACTTATTATACAGCTAATAGAAATCGTTGACCGTGAGACGGTGCAAGAAATTACCCTAACAAAATCTTCGATTAATTTTCTAGGCGAAGCCATCGGCATCGGTAGCTGTGCTTCCGGCGTTATTGGCCAAATCCTCCATCTGCTACAACCCCATAATCTACGCAGGTTTAAACAGCCAATTTCCCCGCTCTCTGAAGAAGATCTTCGACGTACGAATCGCGAGATCCACGTTACCAGACAGTCAAAACACCGCGTTGACGCTGTTGAACAGACAAGAGCAAAGGAACTGAGGGCCACTATCTCTATCGAACAACGCCATAAGTGTCTGCAGCTATGTAGATGTTGGATGAATCGCGTGGAACCATCGAATATAAGTCGTCTTAACAACGTGGTCCTTCCCTCTTGCCCCTTGGTTGTTTGCTTTCGCCTCTTTTCGTCCGCTGAATTTGCTTATCCGATTACGGATTCACGTACGTGAGCGGATCTTTTGTTTCTGCGATCGGATTAGTCGCGAGAATCGCGTTGAATTTTGCCGGGATACGCTAAACGTTCTTCCGTTTCGATGCGAAGTTCTTAACACCTGGTGGAAGTTTCGAAGATCGCGGTGAAAAGCAAACGATACGCGTTCTTTTCTTTCGTTTTCCGGTATTTTCGTTTGCTTTTTACAGTCTTCGTGGCTCTCACACGTTGCCATGTGTTAATTGATGCGTGAATTCTTTTTCGCTGCTTGGTTCCACCGATGAACGTCGCAGTGTGTCTCTCGAAGATCGTTCGTGCAATGAAACGTGCGAATAAGAAAAATTGAATTTCATTACGGTTTGGTTTCGCGCAGCGCGACATTCCTTGCCGTCATCATTCGTAGCAGGTAGTTTGAATGTATTTTGGCGCAGGTAAATTGCTAAAATATCGAATAAAAGAAACACCGAAGTTCTGAGTAGAGTAAAATAGAATTATTTGAGTTAGAAGGATATTTGAGCGAAGCTAAGTAATTCGCCTTGTGATTCGCCAAATCTCACGATGAACAATTTTCAAGCAAGCCACGTTTCAAGATATTCGACTTGTTGTTGATCACGCGATAAGCGAGAAGAGGGGCGATCATAATTCCACCGAGAGAAACAATAAGAATCTTAATTAAACTTCATTTATAATCTATATTACACGCGACATGTTTTAAGTCCATAAAATGACAATTGATCGTAAATTAAAACCAAGTGGGAGGGAAAAAGCAAAGCTTGGAGCAATGGCGCAATTACGTTGTCCATTAAGTATCGATCGTAAAGCAGACGTGTTGTTATAATTTAGAAATAAAAATAAGCAATCATATCTCTGTGTTCTCCATTGAAAGAGATTCTACGCTCGTAGAATAGTAATAGTTGCGCTGTTATTCTTTCTAATTCCTCTTACGAGTTCCAGTCGCGATGGAATCATTATGGATGGCTTTGCGAAGTGTCTGTATTACGATTCGTAACACGTGCGATTATGGCAAGATAGCGAAAGTGAAATCGCGAGGAAAATTCAACGTCGCTAATCAAACCTTTTCTGAAGCAACTGCGTACGATGCGATTGACCCATCCAGATATGTAATTTTAAATTCAACCAGAAATCCTAATCGCAATTATATCTGCACGCTCTCCCATATCGTCGTTATTTTACCTCAATTCTAATTATATTAAATTAAATTCAATTAAACTATAATCATGGCGAAAGAACATACAGTAGTTTACGAAAGCAATCGGACGTTCACAAACGTTTTTTAATATCGTAAAACATTTTGAAATTTCACTGGCATCGTGGGACACCGATATCGTGATTATATTGGTAAATTTTGAAACAAACGTAAAAGCGTACACGGAAAGTGTACAAGATGTTTAATGCAAGCACATCTGCTTGCTAAGTGTCTTCTATAAATCATAAAACAGCCGAATAAGCCTCGATATTCGGTAGGATCGTCTTTCACACTTATTATACGCCCAAGATGACTATTTATGCTGTGTACTAATTTTTCACTAAATATATATTTGCGGTGAATATCTCGCGGCTTCTATACGCGTTTCCAGATTCATTCGAAATTTTATTAATGCAACGATAGTTGTCGTTAGAACGTTAATGATATTCCAAAATGTTTTCTACAACGTAAAAGTTATACGTAAGAGTTGTCTGCAGTGAGCGTTCACATATTTTTGTTTCACCTACGTACGTAGTACACAGTTTACGAAGACACTGCAGATGATCGAAGAGAAGAATTTTTCCCTGAAATTTTCTGAAAACGCGCGTTTCGATATTCTACGACCGAGACTGCGATAGATAATTGTCGTGTCGGTTGATCGTATCGATGCGACTATGGCAAGATAGCGAAAACAGGACTAGGATTTCCATTAATCGAGCGTGTAACGACTCGAGCGAAGAGTAAAAAGGAATGAATGGATACCGTGCGTAATCTGTCTGCGAACGTTTTCACAAGAACGATCGGTATTACGCAACGATAATTGGCCACAGTCTCGCGACTATGAAGATTCGTTCGAGACGACGAGTTGCACGGCCAGCCGCGAGACAGGTTTCGAATAAAAGCAAAAGCCACGGCGAAATGGGACATTGGCTCTTGGTTTTTTTATTTCCACATCCTTAGCACGTGATCGTAATACTTCATCGATGGCCAAAGAAAATCTTGGCAACTGATACACGTGCTCGTCGCCTGAGAAAGAGAAGAATAGGAATCGTGGGATTAACGAACGAGGAATTATTTGTTACGGAAGCTTTATCGCACAGAACAATTTTACACAGAAGTTTACAAATTTTTGTTTTTCTCTATTGTTTATTGCTTTTCATCTTTCGACAAGAGAAACGATATTTTTTCGCGGTTGATCTTCTCTTAATTTTCTTCTCGTAACATACAAATTCGATCGTATTGCGCAACTTTCGATGCTGAATTTCCAGCTGACGCAAATAATCCTACCCTGTGTTGAATTTTCTACGAATGAAATTCTTATCTTACAAAGTCGGTTTTATTCGTCGGTATCTTTAACGTATGAAGTTTTCCTCGAGTTACCATCGAAAATTAACAAATCCTTTTTATAATAAGAAACAGCTACCCGTGACTATTTTGTGAAATATATTTTTAGTATTCTTTCACGGATCGAAGGCGTAGAAAATAGATATTTTTGTAGGAAAGCGCGTTGCGAGTTAAAGAACGAACGATCGCATCGGGCCAGTGCACAGTGCGGCATTAGAATGAGAATTGGTGACAAAAATCAGAATGCGCTGGCCACATTCGTTCGCAGATCAGATACACAGGTAATCGCATCAGATTTTGAGGTGGAATTACTCGATTTTTGACAGAATTACTGTTTACAATTATATCGCTTACTTACAGACTGATGATATCATCGTACAATAAGATCGAAATCGAACGATTATTTCGATTTTTATCCACCGCATACCGCATTGCATGGCGTAACGATTGGAACCAGATCCGAATGCGGATGAAGCTAGAAAGAATTAAAAAAATGATGGCTTCGAAAGGAGCGTTTGCGATATAAACGTCAGTGGAGGCAAGCAGCCTTATTTTAGCATAGAGACTCGTTTTCGGCGAGAAACCTGCTTCGAACAGGAGTGCCGATCCTTTACGGAAGCGAATTTTTCGAAAGTGGAAGTAAAGATAAAAATTACGGTTAAACACGAAAACATGCGAGAAGAGTTGAATGGAAAGAGGTAGTCGATGAGAGGAATTGATAAGTTTCTGTGCTCAATCGGATGATAATCGTTTCATTTTGTTAAGAAAAAATTAGTCTACGTTGTTTAAAAGCGCAAGTAACTTTATGAAGAAAGAAGCAATTGGATGAAATAAAAGAGAAATAATTTTCCCGAACAAAAGCATCGAATTCTGCATAAAAAATATTCCACATTCACCATTAAAATATATCATCGCCGTTGTAACGAATATTCTAGGAATTTTGTGTTAAATCCTCTGCTGTTCCGCCAAACGATTTGTAGAAAAGTACTTGACTTATCCATAACAAATCGTCTTCGATGGAGGCAATTCGTTTTAACCAAAAGAACAGATACAATTTTCCGTTTCGACGAGACGGTCGTAAAACACGAAGAATGGCCCGCAGAAAAGGTCTTCGTTGTCAACGAGCCAGAATCTCTCTTGAGCGAAAGAGGAAGAACGAATTTTTTCGACAGGGATACTTTCATTTCCTGACATTTAAATCTTACGTGAAACGAGTTAACCAAATCGATGGAGAAGCAATTAGGACAGAGGAAAAAAGGCAGAAGAACGGCGAACGAATCGAACGGTGGATCTGACGTAGCTTCTGAAATCTGAGCTGTTGAAAATAGGATCCACGTTAAGAGGCACGAGTTTCTATTCTTTCGTTGAACAAGGCCATAAACTTGACAAATGAAAGGCGATTTCAGAGCAAGTGTAATTTACCGATATAAATGACTGTGAAAGGAACTTATCGAGTGGACCACGGAAAAGATCGTACTGCGACTCGATCGATCGCTAGAAATCCAATGGTAAATTGTGGCCATCCGATTCGATTCGATATACCACCGTCTTGTTATTTAGTTGTTTCATCACGAAAGGAAGAAATAAGAAATATCTCGTGTTTTTGGCGGATCGATTCGGTTGGTTGAATTGTTACAGAGCAACGTAGATTGTTATCGGTTTGCAATATACAGCGAATCCAAAGTTTCATGGATATATCACGCGACTAACACACAGACACGTTATACAGTACGTTATTTTACGTTATTCTCTTATGCTGTTAGGTTGCACCTTTTAAGAAACGAGATATTATGCGTGGTAAGTTTGCAGATCGAAGTTATTGTTAGAAATATTGGGTTAGCTAGCAACTAAGTGATTGCGGATTTTGTCAATAGATGATATTACCTGGTTGCCAACCCGATAATTGCAAAAGAGAACAATCTGGTTTCTACGATTGTTTGATTAATCTACATCACCTCTCTTCGAAAATATGACATTTATCGTTCAATTAGCCGATTAGTTCGCCTATAATACTCTGCTGAGATTTATGTTACAACGGTCTATATTCTCCGAGAGCAGGTAAACCCGTTTTGCCTGCAAGATTTATCAAGTGTTGAGAATTCTCAGGTAATAAAAACATGGGGCGCGTGCTTTCAACTTGGAGCAACTCGTAACAGCTTAAAAAAGCAAGTCTCGTTGAAGAAACGTGGCGCGACCCTACGCCTCTGTTCAAGAAGCGGTCTCAATAAAACTTTTGCTTATATAAAAGTAAATGAGAACGCAAACGATTAAAAGAGTCAGAAAGTTGATTTTCATCTACTTCGGCGGAATAACGCCGAGCAAGTATGAAAAAGAAAAACAAAGTCGTTGGCGAGCGTGACTTTTAAGGAATTTTTCCTCATCGAATCCTTGAAATTTACGCAGACATTTTACAGCGCGCATTTTTATGTGCGTGCGATTTAATAGCACGAAGATGTTTTTCTACTTGGGACACGCGTCGAGCGAGAAAGAAATCGATATGCACGGTACGTGTAATACGCGGTGGTTTCGATATGGGACGGGCCACAGTGCAGCGAACTGTTCCGATAGCAAATCGGTCGCGAACGAGTAACGGTACCGAACCAGTGAAATTTGTCCTAATTCTTTATTTCGCCACGATTCGCGAAACGCTATCTCATGCTTGATACGTTCTATAAAATAGTTTCTTCTTTATCGCGTATAAAAATTTCTACGTTTCATAATTTTTGACCGGAAATTTCTAGGTCTCGCTCATTTAATATTCGTAATCGTTGTTTTCGATATAAAAACAGGAAATTGTACGCAAATGTAAGAAGATCGCAGGCGAACTCGTAGCAATTACATGTTTGTTTGTTCTAATGTTACTTTGCGACTGGAAAAGAATGTCTTAATATAAAAATACATTCGCCACGTTTGACGATACTATTGCTACGTTCTTGTCATTTAAATTGAATTTTATCCGTAAAACGATATCTCGCTCTGAATTCCTATGTCTCTGTTGCTTGAATTGAACGCGGTAAAAGTATCGAGAGGTCGAATTATTTCAAAATGATATGCACCAGCAGTTTCCTGCGCTCTTATTCCTTGAATTCGATTTGACAAAAAACTTTTACGACGTCGAATTAGAACCTGCGATTTCCCATATTGCTGTTGCTGCCACGTTGATAAAAAGCCCGATGATCGCTCGAAACTGCGATTAGATTAGATTAGATTAAAATTGTTAAAAGTGTAATTAAACGACCAGATATTCGAAATCACTTACTTCGTTTCTGCTTTATATCCAATACGTTCTCCTAAACGGAACCAGGTATTTTACAATGCTTCGAAAGGCGATAGAAATCGTTAAAAATACGAGTTAAAGTAAATGGAAAGTAAATAAAAATATTTGAATCGCTAGTATTTGACGTTTTGCTTACGATGATATGCGAGCGTTCCAATTATTTTGACCGTCTGGCACAGGTAAAAATAATTCGACCCGGTCTCGAAGAAAAGAAAATTGTAAAAGAGAAACTCGAGTCCTTCGAAACTTGAAACGAGCGTCCAAGTTTCTGGGTGTCCTGGTTTATCCTCCTATCGATAAATTCGTTCGCACAAACGTATGATATTGTTACGCGATTATTCGTATAGCGGAACATTTCTTGTACAAATTCCAATTACTCAAACGAACGCAACAAGTCAACATGGATCTAGTTTCTTATCAATCGTGATCTTACCGACCACGATCATATTCCGCGCGTTTGTATCGGTTTAAAACGTGATTATGCAACTTGGAAAAACTCTAGGAATTTTTCTTTCCCACTTGAGCGTTACACGTTTCGTTTTGCAATTATACGTTGTCGCTGCTAATTTATAATAAACTTGTCGCTATTGTGTTAGAGATTATAAAAGGAATACAGCGTTCTTCGGTCCTAGAAACAATTTTGTTTTCTTATTCTACACAGATCGGATCGGATTGGGCTTTAAAAATGATAAATCTCAAAGGTTTGATTTCGGTTTATCGATTGACATAGAAAAAGAATTGGAAAGTAAGAACTTTTGGAAATCGTAGAAGACGGCAGTGGAATTTTATTTTAGCTTTAAAATTCGCAACTCACGGACATTTGTTTCTTTAACTTTGCCTTTAAAGAGTCAGATCTGCCTGAAGCAAATTATTAGATCGTCCGAAAAGTTTCTTTCGTTTTATAAGGAAATAATGGACACACGATTTTTCGTTTTATATTATTTTATCAAACTACGTACGATCCATTTTCTTCTGTCAAAATAAAAATCACAACGTTCGACAGATTAGGTTTCATGTTTGCATAATAAATGCGTCGTTGTAAAAGACGCGTAAGTTGTAAAGACTGTAAAGACACTTTTCGAACAACTTAATACAAATTACAAACTACACCGTGTGACACAGTTTGACACTTGTAACGGGTAGACTATCAAACATTCCTTTCTCGCACACCCGTTATTTGCTTAATGCATTCTCACCGGTCCCACACAAATCATCATATTAATTCGTCCGGCTATCCTGGTAAAAAATTGCTGTTACTCTATTGCACAATCTCATTTTAAGATTTACTCGTCAAATCTTCAACTTTCACTTGTAAGTATCGTCCACTTCGTTGATATTACTCGTTCATCTTCAAAGAGAATTTGTGGCCTTAAAACGACCAGCCGTTAAATTAATCATCGTGCTCTGTCGTTTAAACTGTAAACCAGCTTCTACGAGCAACTATCGAAGAAATCTAGCGGCGATTTCGTTTCGACGATTCCACAGCGACGAAAAAATAATATTCGTGATGACAGAAGCCGCTTATAAATGTCGGAAATACCCGCGATATTCGCACATCAATAACATCTGCAAGCTTGGACGATCAGAGAGGTGCAGTTCTGTTTGCCATCGACTTGATCTTGGAGCGCAAACGTGTTATTCTTCGCGATATTTGCAATTGATAAATTACTTCCGTTTGTCGTACAAATAGTACGTTCCATCGTCGATTATTAATGGAATGAAATGTTAAATAATCGATCAGAGGTAAAATGAAATAAAATATCGCATCGTGAAAAGAACGATGCATAGACAAAGCTTTCTAAATTGCAGATTTTAAATGAAATCGTAATTTTGATAAACGCATTTTGTTTCTCATGTTTAGCGAGATATCGAATTAATGATGTACGGTAAATGATATTAAAACGAAGATCAAAGATGAACGTTCTTGACATTTAACAAACGTTGATACTCTAAAGTGTAACAAGATCTGGAAACGATATGAAAAACTGTTTGAAAGTATAGAAAGTATATTGGAATCAAAAGAAACCCCTTCGCCGAAGGGGTAGAATTTTATAAAGAATATCCAATTATGATAGCAGAGAGAATCGTCGTCGTAAAATGTAACGGATATTACGTTACTACTTAATGATGGTAATAACGATTAACGAAGACGGTCCTAAACGAGCTCGGATAATCTTTCAGCAAATTGTTCTTTTATCGTGTTTATTATCGATATTCTTTATTCTCTGATATTAAATGTAAATTATAAATAAACGAAATGAGAAGATCAATGAGAAGAGCTCCTATGTACTTATACGTTGTCTTTAATAATTTATAATAAACTTGTCGTTATTCTATTGCAGATTATAAAAAAGAATACAGCGTTCTTCGATCGATGAGAAAATTGTACTGGGAACTAGCTGGTACACGAGCTGTACCTAAAAATATTTTTCTTTTTTTTATTATTTAATTTGTACTTTGCAATTTGTCCAGTTAGACATTTGGAAAATCTTTCTAATTTAATTGCTAAATAACATGTGGGTGGCTACCCCCAGCGGGATACCACCTTCAAATTTGACTGTTTTATTTCATACTTAGAAAATTGAACATAAGAAAATTTGTTTCTTTTTTATTATTTAATTTGTACTTTACAATTTGTCCAGTTAGACATTTGGAAAATTTTTCTAACTTAATTGCTAAATATAACATGTGGATGGCTACCCCCAGCGGGATACCATCTTCGAGTTTGACTATTTTATTTCTTACTTAGAAAATTGAACATAAGAAAATTTGTTTCTTTTTTATTATTTAATTTGTACTTTACAATTTGTCCAGTTAGACATTTGGAAAATTTTTCTAATTTAATTGCTAAATAACATGTGGATGGCTATCCCCAACTGGATACCACCTTCAAGTTTGACTGTTTTATTTCATACTTGGAAAATTGAACATAAGAAAATTTGTTTCTCTTTTATCGTTTAATTTGTACTTTACAATTTGTCCAGCTGGACATTTGGTAAATTTTTCTAACTTAATATAAGAAAATGACTCGGTATTATACGCCTACTATGTCGACAGATAGGACAATGCTCGAATATTCCAATAGAATATCAAGATACAAAGCAATCTTTCACTTTTATTTCACTTTTCACGAATTGATAATCCTAACAGCGCGGTGAATCAAACTCTTATATTCTCTACTTTCCACTGATTAAAAAACCTTCTATCCTGCGATATATCAATTTAAAGAATTTCCAATACCATTTCTTCCACCTCGTACGAATAATGCGAAATGGTTTGTCATTCCGTCAATCGATCAAAAATCCATCATCAATCTTCGATCCTCCTTCGATCTTTTCAATCCAAAAAATTCGCAATACTACGGTTCTGACTTGTAACGCGCAACCCCAAATCATTTTCCCATTACGTGGATCAACCAGCAATCACAGCAACAGAAGCAAAATTCCAATCGAACCTCCCACTTCTGCATCGACAGCATAGTATAACAAAGATGTCGAGGTAACTGACGATTGGTTTGTGTATCTCATTGTTGCTGGTTTGCGGGACATCTTTGTGAACGGGGACCATCGAAAAGCAAGAAGAAGCAAGTGCTGGTGGGAGGGAAAACTCTCTCTCTCGAGCACAGCTGATCATTAAAGCTGCCGCTGGCCAGTCAAACTTTCACGCTCGGTGATATCCAAGCTTCGTGCGTCGAAACGCGTCGAGTCTCAAGGTCTGCGAAAATCGATCGACCGATTTTTTTCGCTCGAGCCCCTGCACCTGGACCTATTAACCTCGTTTTCGCTAAATCGAAATTTAACGGAAGATAAAAACGAGATAAATTTTCGAAATACGAAGGCAGTGAATGTGATTCGATCGACTCGCTAAACAATAAGAATCTCCGTTATAGAGCGACGTTGAAAAATTTGCCAACTTTGTTTTCGCTGAATCGAAATTCAGCCGAATTCGTACAATACGAACATCGCGAATGACAAGATCGATCTACGTATTTAATCGAGATTGTAATACGAAACATTGAGTCTTTAATCTAACGCAAACTGAAAGGTGTTTACCTCGTTTTCGTTGCGTCGATATTTAACCAGAAATATGACCGAATGAATCTTCCTCTAGCGAGGAGAATCGTGAACGAGGATATCCGAATGGAATTAGCGGAAAAGTTGCATGGTGAAATTGAATCGACGAAACATTGATTAAAAAGAAGGACTTCAATTTGGCAGAAGAAACATTTTTCGTAGAAATGGTAAGGAAAACGCGGAGGAACGAGCGCACGAGAAAGGAAGGAAACGCTGGCCGCGCGTAAATCGCAAGAAGTCGAGGACCAGCGTCACGAGGTAAGGAAAAGTGTTACGGATCGCGTGCCACGATTTTCGACGACTCGATCGAAGAGCTTCGTCGACGGCCAGATATACTGCCGAGATGTATTTGTCAAATAACGTCATAAATACGTTCGTCATACGTCTGTCAGTTGGTGAAGATTTAATCGTAAATTTGCTAGTGAAAAGAACGAGACTTTGATCCTCGAACAATCTTTGTTCCTCAATTTCCTCTGTGTACGTTCGAAAATAAGTCTCCTGTGAAATATGATAACTAAACTAGACTTTCAACGAGTCGACCGATTTTGTATTTAGTGTTTTATATCTATCGGAAATTACGATTTAGTATAACAAGGGAAGAATTTGTCGAGACTATTTGCAAGAGCCATAGAAATGTAGATTACCTACATATAGTATCATAGAAGTAAAATAGAAATGAAAAAAGAAAACCATCAGCTTGGACAAACCAGGTTGAAAATTAGCTATTGTCGTGTGTTCCAAAGATCGTAGAAATTTGAGAAAAAGGACGATTCGTCGTTAGAGTTCCACAGTATCGATCCTTTTAATCAAAAATCCATCGAAATCAAGAGTTACTATTTTCTAAACGTATCTAATTATTAATCGAGACGAATGTTGCTAATTAATCAGAAAAACGCAAAAGCATCTAGACACCGTTCGATTTCCTATTAACACAGATAATATATTCCTACAAATTTCCTACATTTATCAAATGTCCAGCTGGACGAATTCTAAAGTACAAATTAAATAACAAAAGAAAGATCTTTCTCTACGACAAATGTTCCGATACTTTCTCGTATCGCTGTAATCCATACAAATATTCAATTAGTCGACAAATCTTCGTCCCCCGTGTCTTTACGATTGAACTTTCGATCCCTGAAACTTCCTAAAACGTGCATCTCGCTGGTTGAAAAGGTTGCTCGTCCATTTGAGATTCACGAGGATTTAACGTCTCGTCTAATCCCGTTAAACGTGCCCTGGCACGTACGGTTATCGACCTATCTATTTTTCGCGAAGGAAAGAGAATCGTCAAAGGAAGAGCCAGAGAAAGGAACAGGAGGGAAGGAGAGTCAAGATCAGGATTTCAATCTCGAGAGATCGTATTGTCGGTCTGGAACGAGCGGTGCACTTGAAACTTGCATTATTTAGTGAAAGTTTCAGGCGTCGTTTGAATATCGTTGAAGGTTAAATTTGCGTGTTCTCGCGAACGAACGAGGATTGATTAAAGATAATCGGCTGATTAATTGGACGATCCTTACTCCGAGTTTCGCGTACTGTGCTTCAAACAGCGTCGTTTGTCGATCGAACCGCTGTCGCGTAAGAAAGAAAATTGCCGGGACAAGCGACGAGTTTCGAATGTTTCCTTTGGCAGAAATTTTGCATATCAGAAACGAGGATAGGTAGTTTCTCTTTCTTTAACACGTTGACTGCCATGGGGCTCATCGGTGACCAGCACTCGATTTGGCTATAGCGCCGTGGGGGCCACCGGTGACCGGTGACGCGGCAAATATTAAAAGTACATAGCACGATTGTTTGAAAAAAGGGCAATCGTAATAATTGTCTACAACGCCATGGGGGGTAACCGGTGGCCCTCGCCACGAAAAATGCTTCAAGCGTGATTTTATAACTGATTTTATTTGCTGCAAATAATATTTCAACATAATATGCATCGCATAATGAAAAGTTCACGTCGGCGTCTTGGGCAGTCTGGCAAATTCGTCTGGCAGTCAACGTGTTAAATAACAAATATTTAGACTTAACGTTATACAGTGGATTTATTCCTATGGTTTGATTATGTTTCAATAGTTTGGTTAAAGTATCGATCAATTTATAAAGCGTTACAACAACGCGTTGCTCGATGAAAGACAAAATGAACGTAAAAATGTTCCGTTTGAAGACCTGTTTCTTTACTTTTAAGTAGTAAAATTGTAATCGTACAGGCCACTGCAAAATATATTGGGTATCGTACACCGAATGACGTAGAAAGACAAAGATGACACAAAGAAAGTGATAAAACTTGGATGTCTTTGGCATTTAAAACGGTAGACAGAACAGTTGAACTAAGGAGAGCTTCCGTGTAGCCATGCTATACGAACAAACGAATCATTTTGTGGTTTTCTGTGTTTCAGTTCCAGAGTTCTAAGCTGGAATAAAGAATCACGGAAACGAACGTGATCGGTCATGCTCGGCGGCTTCGTGTAAAAATGACGAGGAAATAACCGTCTGGAGGTTTCATGGACGGGTTTGTCCGAAGAAAAGCCGTCTCCTCTCCCGTCTGTTCGTCTCTCTCAGGACTATCGTCCATCGTATGATCGATGGCCGTTTTTTTTTTGTTCTCTCGTCAACCTATCATTACAATGATAATGGAGTTGTTTTCCTAATCCTTCGTGTTTTGATGGGCCAGCGTATATAGACGCGGTTCCACCGACAAAAACCAGACGTTCGTGTCACCCGAACAACATCGTAATACGCCACTTGGAAACAGGAATTGGAAGAATTGGAGGAATTCAGTGGAGGAAAAGATAGAAATATACATCGGGAGAAATATAAAGTAGAGAACGTCGGAACGTCGAGGTTAAAAGTGAGAAACTGTCATAGAAGCTCAGGCAGAACTTGGCGGAATTTATCAAACTACATGAAAAAGGAGATAGAAACGTACAGCTGAAATAACGCGAAACAGAGGACGTTAGAATGTTAAGATTACGAACGAGCAGCTTTCGTATAAGAAGAAGCTTAGGCAAAACTTTGGAGAACTTCAGGAATTAGATTCAAGGGAACAAGGCGTATGAAGAAGATATTTGAATGTTAAGATCGCAAGTGAGAAACTTTCTGTTCGAATAAACGATAAAGCAACATCGAATGGAAAATAGGAATCAACGTAGAACAAAGAATATCGAAGAACACTAACGGCGCAAACGAGGAATGTTCACGGAAGAAAGTTGCAGCGTTTAAGGGTGCTGCTTCGACGATGATATAGTTTCCGGCGTCAAAAGCTTCTTCCTCCAGTGTAAACTTCATCGGATAGACGTAGGACACACTGGTTGAGGTGTTGCGGAGGACCAAAAGAGCTGAAACGCGAAAAGAAGAAAATCAACGGTGAAAACTTAAAGATGACCAATTCGATGGCTTCAGCGATAATTTTCTTCGTTATCTCGTTAGTCTGTAACTCCACGATGGGTTACAATATCCTGCTGGCCACTATGGGTGGCACGAAGTCGCACACAGTGCCATTTGTGGCACTGGGTAGCAGTTTGAAGGCACGTGGACACAACGTGACACTGTTGAGCGCGTTTCCGGGACCAGCTGCGAACAACGGATTGCAAGAGTTCGTTCCGCCTATCCTCGAGGTAGACATTTCCAATCTTTACGAATAAAATATTTCACAAAAAAAAAAAAAATAATAAATAAATTGTAATACGAAGATCGACAAGTGACAGAAATTGAGAATTCTTTAATTCCGTGTTTTGCTGCTACTTAATTATGAAAGATAAGCTGATTAGAAGTAGCTTTTAGAGAATAGCGGAAAACATTTTCGAGCGTGTATTATTCCGTCTAGACGCAATTTCACTTATACTATCAGTTAGTTGGATTATTTAATTACTAGAGTGCCGGAAGTAGCACAAGGGCGTACAAAAGGGACGGTATACGAATTGACTGGAGTTTGTAGCGTGAGCAAACAACTGCTGGTAAATTATAGAAACTCGGGTCGGGAAGCTTGGGGAATTCCATGGTTGTAGGCCATGTACACACAGAACCTCTTGGTTTCAATGAACGCTGTTGGTTCCGCTGGGTGGAAACAAAACAAATAATTTGATACTGGAATTTTGATAATTGAAAGAGAGAAGACTATTATCGAGAACGACGTGTAAAAGGTTTAAGAAAGGGAAGAATACAAAATAATGCGAACTAAGACGTATTTGTCAAATGAAATGAGACAATTGAGCTTCGTTCAAATTAATCGAGTCAGCTGATTCAGATGCGCGCTGGTAAAAATAGTTTCAAATTGCTTGAGTCCGCGTTTTGCTTGACACGAAACGTACATACTTCAAGTGAAGTCGAGGTTCTTTAATTACTCGCAAAAATGTCAAGCTACGTAATTATGCGCAAGTTCCAGGCAAACGCTTGGCTTTTGGCCCGACCGATTTCTACGAATCTCCTAAACTTGAATTTTACAATTTTACTATTTTAATTCCAAGTAATCTGATTAATCTACAGAAGGATTTGGTAAATAAAACTGGAAGACCTAACTGTGTCTAAATTCGTCGCTTTGCATATCAGTAACGTTAATGACTTTGTACGAATTGCGTACGTATTAAGCTTTGTATCGCCTAACTTCTCGATCTTCCAGTTTTGTCTCGTTAAAATGCTCGCGTTCCGTGGTTATTCGAAATAACACGTTTCCATCGAGTGGATACACGGTAGAAGAAATTTATTAAAGAAAGACGCGATAGTAGGATTGCTTTATGAGCAAGCTGGCATTTAGACTGCGTTTTATTATCGATAGGCTTATGTCGGGAATTACACGTCCGAATGGGACTTGGTTGGCGCAAGATTCCGAGATGAAATGCCTATCTCTCCATGGGACGCAATGCGATATGCCTGGGAGGCATGCGAGGCGCTTCTTCGCGACGAAATCTCCGTATCTTGGCTGAGAAGACCCGAAGGCAATTCTCAGACGCGATGGGACGTCGCGGTCGTCGACGGAGCCTTCCCCGAGTGTCTTCTAGGAGTCCTTCATGGCGAGGATGTGCCCACTATCATGCTGAATACCGTAACTATTCTAAATACGCTGTGACAGGCATTCACTAGCAAACATATTTGCCAATAGCGTTCGCGAATAACAAGTCTGTAATGGCCGAGACCTAAAAGGGTATTTCATTATGTGCATGATCTTTAGTCTGGATTAAAATTTTGAATAATTTTTACATTAATAAATTAATTTCGAATAAAAGCGTAATAATGGGTGCAGGAGTAGACATTTGAAAGGATATTTTAAAGCAAATAAATAATAGCAAAGTAGATAAAGGAGTTTCGAGAAAACTAGTTTACCGCACTTTTCTCAATGTCTCGACTACTCGTAGCGAAACAACTGAAGAAAAATGTCGATATAGGTGGCACTATACAGCGGATCCATAAGTCGCCAAGGGAACCCATCGCCATGGTCCGTCACACCTTACTTTGGCAAATTCCTGACCCAGGACATGAACTTCTTTCAAAGGGTTCTAAACGTGGCCTGTCTCGTCACCTTGAGAATAATGCACTGGATTATGGTCAGCGGGTACCTTCAACCGGTTCTGAGAAAGTATCTAGGTACGTACATCTTTTATTCGCGATCGGTTTCATTGACGACGATCTGCTTTTTCTCGAACAATCTCGTTTCATCTTCGCTGCTTCAGGGAACCAGTTACCAGACGTGCGAGATCTGACCACGGAGATTCCTCTGACGTTGCAGAACAGTCATTATAGCGTGGCAGAGTCGGTACCGTATTTAGCGAACGTGGTGAACGTCGCGTGTCTGCATTGCAAGCCGGCGACAAAGCTTAGTCCCGACTTGGAGAGCTTCTTGCAACACGGTGAGTCGATATCCTGAGTCAACCAGCGTCGTCAACGGGAAATTACGTTCGCTTGTTGGGCTAAGTTTTGTCGATTGGTCGGAGAAAGTGGAGATGATGGAGCTGCGTCAAAGGATATTGAACATTTCTCTCGTAGCGTGGGAAAGATGCAAACTCGCGCGATGTAGAGTTTACATGTTCGCTGTAGCGAAGATCGAATTGCCGTAGGAATGTAACGCTTGAACCATCGATCAGATTAAAATACACAACTTGTGCCAAAGAAATAGAAAAGAAAGATACGGAGAACAAATTGTTCTTTTACGAAGAATCATTCGAAATTATTACAAAAATTCACATATCGGTCATTTTAATGGACCTGCTAGCTTTAATGTTGAAGTATCCTTGATACGTCAAAAATGTCTAATCTGTCTTTCTGTCATAACCATCCATTACGTTTTTGTAGCAGCTTATCGACAATCAGTCTATCATACAATGGACCATTTTCAGGCCAAGTCGAAAGACTGAAAGTAGTTCGTCACGATAACCGTGAAACATGGCCGTAGGTTTCATATTCGTATCTATGGGTTCGTCGGTTCGAGCTTCAGGCATGCCAGAGGCACTTCGTCAAATTTTCGTGGCAGCCTTCGCCACTCTTCCGTACAACGTCGTGTGGAAATGGGAAGGTATGAAGATCAAAGATCTGCCGCCGAACGTCAGAACGGCGGCATGGTGGCCTCAGCAAGAGCTGTTAGGCCATCCGAAGCTACAGGCGTTCGTCTCACACGGAGGACTTTTGTCTTTGCACGAGGCTGCTTATCACGCCGCCCCGACCCTCGTTTTGCCTGTTTTCTGCGATCACGATGGAAACGCGGCTCAAGCTGGTAAAATATCGACGCTTCGCCTTTTATCTTATTGTTTCGTTAACTCTTTGCACTTGGAATATCGATCAAAGAGCACGTAACAAATATGACTCTCTGTCTATGCTTGTGTTTCTCTAAACGAACGAAGGATATACTCTGGCATCTTTGATCTCTGTTTAATATATTTGAATTTTTAAACATTTTTTACGACATTTCTTACATTACGCAACTATCGTAAGCGTGTCTCTAATTATATCACAGAGAATTGTTTTGCATTAAGTCGTGGATCCTTGGTAAAGACCATGAATATCGATAAATGAAATAAATTAATAATAACTTTAGAAATATATAACACTGGAGGAACTGGATGACTTGGAAGAACTTCGACTAAGCGTACGATCTTCGAAGGAATATTTTCAATCCTTCTCCATTACAGAAAAACTGGGATACGTTCTGGTGATGGACTTGGCTACGATATCCATCGGAAGCTTTCGTGATGGCATTCTCAAGGTGGCTGCCGTACACAACAATTCGTACCGAATAGCAGCGAAGAAGAGAAGCTCGTTGCTACGGGAGTTGCCAATTAACCCCAGAAAATTGGCTACCTGGTGGGTAGAACACGTTGCCAAGTACAAAGGAGCCGAGCATTTAAAAAGTTCTACAAGGTATGTCGAAGCCTTTCTAAGAATTTCTTTTTTAGGTCTTAGTCCCTAAGAAATTGTTTAATGGAATTAATTTGTTCTAGATATATGAACGTTATTCACTATTATTCCATCGATGTGGCAATATTTTACGCGATAGCGTTATTACTATCGGTATACGGACTGAAGAAATTGTGTTGGAGAACTATTTCCAAACAAATTGTTAGGAAAAAAATCGACTAGACTGTGAATAGTATCAATTTCGTTTTCTGTGAAATTATCATGTATTTATTTAATATGTTTAGTACCTCCTAACAGCGTCTATGGATATTTTAGCGATTTTTGATATTGCCTATATAAATATCTTGCAATTAGATGAAAAATATTTTCTTAAAAATCTAAACATTTATATCCTTTTTACTGTGCTTGAATTAATATGTAATATAGTAAAATAAGCTCCGTTTAGATGAAAGAAGAAATAATTGGAAGTAAAAATTAGTGATTATTCAGAAAATGATAATATCGACGTATAACAGGTTTCTACATTAACTACTATTGATGTAGCGGGTCGAAAGTATCTTTGAAATCACACGGAATGATGCAATGTAGTTTAGATTGCACATGCAAACAATTTGCAAAGTTTATGGTTTAAACTAGAAGCGCGAAAATATATTGAAACAATCTTTTTGAGACTGTATGCAATTCATAAAACTATAAACATACGGTTGTTCGGCAATTGTATAAACGCGAACTTGTTTACAAACATTCGGATCAAAAGCTATCTTGACATGTTATATGTATATTGCCTGCATAACCACTCTCCGATGTAAATAAGAGAAACCAGATATATATCATGAACATTGATAGAAATCACTTCTGGATGTTTTTACTTATTACTTATAAAAAACAGTACTCCTCGCTTCAAAACAAAGACTCAACGATAAAAAATCTTTTTTACGTAGATATCTTCTCTTATGCAACCTTCGACGAGATAAATAAAAAACAGTATTCATTGCTTCGGAACAAAGACTCAATAATAAATATTCTTGAAAACAAGTTTCTACTGATACTTGCGCAACTACATATGTAAACTGGCTGAACAAATTCCCATTTTTCCCTCTACATGGAAGAATTCCTGTATGCTTTACCCGTATATACCTCGAAACAACTCGTCGTAACTTAACCTGTCGCGTCTGGCCTCCATTATTGGGCGTTTTGACAGCGCATCCAATCATTCAGACGAGTATCGTTTCTCATTGAGAACGACAGTTCCGGAAATGGTTGAAACCTACGTCGCACTTTTAAACACTTTGGACATGGTGCAGATACACCTACATGCTATTCGGTTCTGTAGGTTTATACATAAACGATGCAACGCAAATGAGTGCGAGATCTCATTCTTAAAAGTATAAAGATATCGAATTGCGTAGCGTCACTGCTGATAAATCGCAACGACGTCATATCGTATACTCGCTGTGTCAGGCCTTACGTCCCAAATGTTTGTGAATATATAAACGTGTACCGATATTGACGGAAGCAAGATAGCAAGACGGGGAAGGGGGCATGCACGTGGCGAGTGGCGAAGTATGGTACTGACGTTAGTTAAGAAGTCTTTACGAACGGCGGCGCACGAGTCGGATTCCCGCCGCGACAGGAACAGAGTACTCGTGTTTTCACGACGCTTCTACGTCCGTGACCCGTGGCGAAGTCGGCGCTCGATCACGATTGGATCAGTACCAGCTGATTCGTTCGTCAGAATGTTGGTGTACGTTTTGTTATTACGTTTTTGAGGGCTGCCTCTAACCGAGTGTTCTCTCGTCGTCAATCGCGAATCGGTCCGTGTGTGCGGAGACGATACGAGAGTGGCGGGCCAGAGTGCAAATTCCGGGGCACGCGAGTAAAGCCAAAAGGTAAATGCCATATACGGGATAGAATGTAACGTGTGTATATGTGCGAGATGGTAGTGAGGATCGTGGTGTTTTGAAAGGACACGTCTAACCACGTGGAACGTGGTGCCAGTTTGTAGCGTGACTCGACAATTTGTTCGTGAGACGAAAAATATATTAAACGTGCATGCTTGAGAAAAGTGAGGAGGTAACAGTCTATGAGAGGAGGCGAGAAACAAAAGAGGGCACTTGAGACGATGTCGCGAAAGAAGAGAGAACAGAGACGGGAGAGGAAAGAAAGAGAGAAAGAGAGAGGCAGAGATAGAGTGAGAGAAACAGGCGCGGCAAAGATAGAATAAAGACACGAAGAAGAGAGTCGAGGCAGAGAGTTGACTGTTGTTCGATCAGCGAAAACACGTGGGAAGCGAGCGGGAATTTCGCCGTGATCGACGAACGTTGTTTCATAGCCCCGTAAATGAGAGTTCTTCTCGTTAAATGGATGAATCCAACGTGTCGTATCTTGACGATCGATCGTTCCTCGGCACTTGGCGAAGGTGCACGAGAAACGGTGGAAAACGGCATCCTGTCAGACGAATATGCGCGAGCGGTAAACGATGCTGCGCATACGAGCATGTAGAGTGTTCACATGGTGGCGGTAGGTGGGTAGCTGGATATCTGGTTTCTCACTCGCGGCTTCTGGGGTCTGTTGGTCACCGGAAAACAAACGGCCGAGGTCGGGGCCGAAGTCCTCCATGCAAAATGCCGCATACTGAATACGCGCAACAACCGATGCAACAAACAAATGCTCTATACAGTATGGGCATCATCGTGTGTGTTGTGTGTCTGTTGCGACGCTTTTACCCTCTTGCGCTTGCCTCTGGCGCGTGACGTAATCCATTCAAGCGCTTACTACGCAATACGGGACGCGGGCAGCAGCAGCCGCCTCTCTCTCTCTCTCTCCTCTCCAATATAGAATACCTTTCTCTTTCTCTAGTCTAGAGGAAGACCATGCTTTCCATGCTTCCTTCCTTGTCGCACCCCCCTCCCACTTTGTCAGAACAACCCTTCTTTTTCTTATCATTCGATAATGGCGACGAGAAAGAAAACGGTCTCACGTCGTGCGTCGCAATTATAGTTTCCTCCCGACCGGTTTTTCCTTTCGTCCGTCAGTCGTGCAACTCTGTCTGTGTCTGTCTGCCTTTTGTGGCACGTGTTTTTACATATTCTCTGTTTTTCTCCGTCTCGAGTTTGTTAAGCGATCGTGCGTGCATAGACGTGTTGTATCCTGTTGTCCGAAGGAAATTCAACGATCGAAGGATTTCCGAATACACGAGAGCAGAATTTCGCAGTCGTGACCACTCGTGACCACCCTTTCTCCCTACCCCCACTCTTCTGACATTCCCCTACCGTCGCGGCGAGTTTTCTTAGTGTCGCATGTGAATTACGCGGTTCTTAGCGCAATCGAACGTGCCGAGCCGCGTTTTGTCTCGTCGCGTGTAGTGTGTACGCGTGTGTCGAACGCGTCGCGCGTGAGTACCGCGGGGAGTTAACGGTATCATGTTTAAAAAAGCAATCCGAGGCGCGCCAGTGACGATAACATGGTCGCCTTGAACGGTGTTTGGTGTACTTGTTCGTTTGGTGATGTCTGTTCATCATCCATGTGAATTCGTACTTCCGTTGTACTATTTAAATCTTTATAGTCGCATAAGAAACGATATTCCAATTGTGCTAGTAAATACAAAAGAAGCAAACTAGATTGAACTGTTTAACGAAGTTCAGTGTCGTGAATTATGAATTCTTCTGCTACGTAAATATGATTCCATCGCGTATCAACAACCTGTTCGAAGGTGGGATAAAGTAAACAAGCGGTGCGTAGATCGTTGAGAGTAGAGGCTACTTGCGGTGGTGGCGTCTCGGCGCTTTAACCTTCAGGGAGTGGTTCTTTGTGTTTCTTCTTTCTCTTTATGTTTTATGTTTTATTTTATTTTACCGGAGTCCGCGAAGCTAACTACGCATTAGAAGCGGCTACGAATCATCGCGCGTCAGTCGAAGGAGTGAGCACGCGCGCGCACATACGCATCAACTTACGCACGCAGTCTTTGTCCTAAATAGTCTGTGGAGCGAAGTGTTGGAAGAAAAAAGATGGAATTTCGTGGTGTATAGAGCAAACTTGTGTCTCTTGTGAAATCTTCTACGGACGAAGCCTTGAAAAAGTTCCGGCTAGACGACGACGCAGAAAAAGAGAATTAGCCTGTGGTCGTGTGTTTTGTAATCGGTCGCGTTACCGTACACATCGATCCAGCTCCTTTTCCACGTGCACTTGCACCCACGTATATACCCCTATACTTGTACAATTAATCACAAATGTCTACGTGTTCCCCTCGAGCCGGAAACGTTTTTTAAAACGGACAAAGACATTAGCTCTCAGCAATTGTTTTGCGGTCGATTTTCTTTGAACGTATTTCCACAGCTATGTGAAATCGCAGAACAGGTATGCTCAACCGTCTTCTGCTCTTGTTAAACGTCAAAGAGAATCGAAGAGAAATGTTTCTGATCGAAAAGGTTTAGTCTTAGTCCTTAGTCTTGAGCTTCCTATACGAAATAAAACATCTTATTTCTTGTTGTTGTTGGTACGCGTGATCTGTTTCACTTTTACGCGAAAGATTTTCTTGAAACACCAAAAGTTCTCTTCGAGGTCGAAACAAGATTGACACACATACGAGAAAATTTATATATGCAATTGTCCATATAAAAAAAAAAATATATATATATATATATTACATATACAATACATATATAATACATATATAATACAATTGCATATATAAATTTTCTCGTATGTGTGTCACTCTTGTGTCAATCTATANTATATATATATATATATATATATATATATATATATATATATATATATATATATATATATATATATATATATATATATATATATATATATATATATATATATATATATATATATATATATATATATATATATATATATATATATATAATGCACGTTCGAAGAAGTCCAAAGTACGAAGAAGTTCGAAGTATGAAGAAGTATATGTATACGATACACGTACGAAGAAGTCCTCCATAGACGTCGCTAAGAAACTTCGTAGAACTGCTCAAATCAAAACGTTAAACGTTTCGTAATTTCTGATAAAATTTCGTTCTAAAAGTCTCTCCTAAGTCTTCCTCCAAATACCTTAATATGCCGAGCAAATTTACCTTTTCACTTTGCACTGATGTATAACTGATAGTGTTGCCTTTTGGTTTCTATTGATAAAACCATACACACACGTACACAGAAAACTTGAAGCGTGTAAACAGACCGTCGTGAGCGACGACTGCATGCGTACATCTACACGTCTATGTACGTGCAAAAATCGTTCTACTTGGCCTTTTTTTACTTCATATCTATTTTCGTTATTTACGCAGTGATTTCGGACTATCGGCATGCCGAGTAATGTGGGACACACGGCAGTGGTGCTTCGGTAGTGATTGTGTTATCGACGTGTCATCATCGAGGACGAACGACACGGATCCACTTCGCGGCCAGGAATGTATGTATGTATCTATGAAACGCGTAAGTATTGGCGCGTAAAAAGTTTCGGCACGTTCCTTAGACGGCAATTCGAACGATTTCCGCGATAATAGCGCGCAACAAGCGATCGTGTCCCATAGCCGTTCGAATTGCGTGTCGGTCAAAGTATGTCGAAGAGAATGTTATTTGTTCGCCGGCGTCTAGACGCATGATTTTTTTCAATGAGAGGTGCTTCGATAATGGTGTGGCGATTAAGCATGTGGATTAAAATAGTTCGTTTGCTACGAAGATAGTGTCAATATTGGGGGATACACGCATTTGCTGGAAATATTGATTACCACATGAGTACAGTCTACGGTGAGTAACGAAACTGTTTGATTACTTGTTGTACATTTATTTATATTATACGTGTCGTACGAAACTTCTTGAAGTTTCATTACTGTTCTATAACGATCATTGTATATCGTGATTTCATATTTCGTTAGAATTCTGATCGTGGTTATATATTGGTAAAATTTGAATATTGCTGAACATTTGGTGCAAGCGTATACGCGTACCCTGTAAAACTGCTTATGTCGTATACTGTGCCAAAGCCGTGCGGCTGTGAAAAGATTTAATAGTTGGCCGTTTCGTTACGATAGGACTTGGGTTAAAATTGAAAACCATTTTGGATGTCTTTTTCCAAACTCGTGAACCGTTGTTTGGCTCAGCACGAGATATACATAATCTGTCACGTGCTCGCGAAACAGCGTTCAACTTTGACTTTGCGACACTTGTTCCGCGCTCAGGGTATCGCGTGAACAATGTTTTTTTTTTCTCTCTGCTTCTCCGTGCCGACGTGCTTTTTGCACGCGTGGAAGAAGCTCGCGCGCGCACACGCTGTCTTGTGCACCACGTGCGCGTAGAAAACACGTTACACGACATTCGATTAATCGGAAGCGATTAGACGGAAGTAAATAAAAACGCGCTCGAACGAAGAACCGCAATGGTCGTTTGGAGTCGGTTTCGAAGTACGTTCATAAATCGTGGAAAATGCTAATTGCGCGTAAACATGCTGCGAACGATTAATTGGCTAGCCAACGAAACGGTTTTTGCGGCGTTAGTAAACAAAATTCAATTAATTAATCAATTATGCAACGAAGTTATTGCGGACGAGCGTGCATACTGATATCGATGATCGTTAAATTTTAAACGAAAGATACAGAGCGCACGGAAACGTTAAATTTAACGATTCTGCGATAAATTACGTTTAGTGGCCGTTTAATTTGACCGATTGCTAGAATAAGAAAAAAAAACTGTCAATTTACGTGCGCGAGCTTAAATCACGTTAAATTATTTATAGTAGGTTGTATCGCATACGTAAAGAATCGAAAGTCACGTAACCGCGTATCAGAATGAAGACACGATTTAAAGAGGATTGTAACTCGACAAGAAAAAGCCGTGACGCAACTATGTCTTGTATTATTGCGATTATCTTGAAATTATAACCTTCAACAAAGAGAGAGAGAGAGAGAGAGAGCGTGTTAGCTCGTAAACAAAATTTTTATCGTAGATCGTTCTATCCATCCTCACCTGTCTGTCAGAATTTCGTTCGGGTGTGAAATAAACATGGCCGGTCCGTCGTCACGCGAATGCAAGGGGGGCTGTGACGGACACCGGAAAACGAGAGAAATATTGGCTATCGGATATAACAAAATGCTTACGTAAGCTAGCGACAGAAGGGTGGTTGATCTAAGGAGGAAAATTATTATCACGTCTCTCGTTTGGTTAAATTTTCTCTTGCATAAATTTTCCCGTAGAAATAACCATCTAGCTAGCGTGTAACCATTTTTACGTATGCAAAATAAACAAACGTATCAGATAGCCGTATTTCATTTACGCTCGATGGAAAAAGAAGTAAGGAGATTTTATTAAAAGTACACCATTCTCGATAACTGACAGGATAAAATACGTGACCAGTTAACGAAACGACGAAAGTTATTGTATTCTCGATTATGAACACGAAACGGCAGCTCGCATCGTTACGACCGATCATCCCCATTATCTCGACTCTTCCGTAATCAGCTTCTGTTCTAAAAATAACGACAACGTGTCGCGACCGGTGAAAAAGAAACGTAGTAGACACATGAATTCGAGAGCGTCACGGAACACGATAACGATCGCGAGAAATCACCGTCGGGATCGTGGAACGGAAACGTCGACGACTTATAGTTTAAAAAGAGTTCTGCGCCGTTTAACGACGTCGAGATCATCTCCCTAGGTATCGCGGTCCGGTGCGTTTGGCGAGGGACGCTTCTCCAACGGGTTTAATATAGAACGACTCCGTTGACGAAACGATCGGACTACGAGCGAAGACAATGAACGTGTACGGCTAATTTTTAATGAGACGCGCAGCAAGCATTTACCTACGTAACGCGAATCGATTCAACGAGTTTGACGCAACGGTTGTCACACGCATGACGTATACCTTGCAGTGATAACGTGTTATCGCGACCACCGTGATGCAATTTCTTCGGTTTCCATTAATCTTAATCGATTTTTTTTATTTCATGAATGAAAATCGCAGAACCGTAGAATAGAAGTATTCTATTTCCTGTCGATGTTTCTGTTACGTTACTACGTTTATCGAGTATTATTATACAAATTAGGTGTAGATAACATAGCATCTGGTTAAAACCTTATTTACTTGTCTTATTTATTTGGAGAAGGAAAGAGGCAGTTCATCGTAGTGATATACATTTTTGTATTTAACGCTTCGAGTAAGTAGTAACGAAAGTAATATCCAGCGAATTCTTGCGACTGTTTTTCAGCATCGCGTAAATTGAACGAATTTAACAGAGTTGAATAACGCGAATCGATCAAGAGGGAATGAAATGAAATGCTGCGTCAACGTACGTTTCAGCCTCGATGGGTTAAGATTAGCGGGAACTTGCGTTCTGACAGAAAACTGAACGTCCGATTCAATGGAAAGTTAAATAGCCGTGCTTCCTTGTTTTCGCGATTTTCATCCCGGTGTGTAATACGCGCGGTATTTGCGATATCACAGCGACCACCACCAGCAACGAACTGGCCGGCACGAAAACGAAAGTTACGCAGTGGAAATATCCATTCGCTGGCTGTTATGTGCTCGTCCAGTGGAAAAGTGGAAATTTCCTCGCGTGGAGGTCGTGGCTGTAATACGGCCGTTTAAGGAGATCGAGGTTTCCATGGAAAAGGAAAATATGACGGTCAAGGGCAACGAAAATGTCGGCCAATTTGCGCGGTATCGCGCTTCGTATGCTCGCCGCAGGGAACTCAGTTTCCAAGTAGCAAGTAATTCTCGTCACACAAAACGCGCGTATCTACTTGTCGTGTAACAATGATCGAAATCGATGAAATCATTAAGACCATATGTTAGCTTTTCTTGTGTCTCCTAATATACACCGAATTAAGGACAAATAACTGTACGTAGGTCAGACGTAATCGAGAGAGTAGTTCGGAATTTCGTGACGAATTGATACAGGTGGAGAAATTAAGGTCGCTTTAAGATTTCGAATGATGGAACTTCTTTGCAACAATTTTAACCTCTTTAGCCTATAACTACGAGGGAAACTCGTAGTAAGAGATTTCTGCCATAAGCTAAAACCACGTGTGAGATACGTGGTAAAGAATCTGTGCCATAAACGGAACCTACGAGTCTGATTCGTGGTAAAGAATTTGTGCCATAAACGGAACCCACGTGTCTGACTCGTGGCAATTTATTTTGAAATAATACATTGTTTTTGTTAATTGATCAATTGATCATGATTACGCCCTAGACGTCTTAAAAACACTATTTGTCCTCAAACGTCGTTTATTATTTCACAATTCCTTTTGTAGCCCCTGAATATACATGTCATAAGAAGTATACATTTTGCGCTAGTTCGGGCACACGGCTGAACAAATGAATGGCACGGCGCGCGACCGAACTTCTTGCCTACTATGGCTCGCGCGATCGGCAGATCTCGTGTAGGCTAAGGGGTTAACATGTTTTATATCAGTTAGCGTTAGTAAGCGTATGTCTTCTCCAGGTTATCGTTTAATTTTTACACAGTCACATAGAAGTATCCTTTTTATATAAAATTTTAGTTTGAAGTTATATATAAACAAATTTTTATAATATCGATATAGAGAGCGACAACGTGGGGAATATTTGTCGTTACACGATCGGCGTGAAAATACGCCGAAAATAATTCGTTTGTTTGTAAAAGCTGTTCGTAAGAGTCAGAAGAGGAACACAACGAATTATGACGAATTATACGTGTT
The DNA here is from genome assembly GCA_014737535.1 of Bombus cullumanus. Lineage (NCBI taxonomy): Eukaryota > Metazoa > Arthropoda > Insecta > Hymenoptera > Apidae > Bombus > Bombus cullumanus. Next base: position 4,111,742 of record JACXIX010000017.1, read on the forward strand.
AGCCTTTGCTATCAAACCGAAATTCGACGATCGTTTATGGAATATATCGTACGATTTTTAAATATCATTTAAATTCTGCGTAATCGAGCTTCACGCTTATCCGTACGCCATAGATCCCAAAATTCCAATGAATCAGCCTGTATATTGTGACTACGTCAAACCGGCCGAAAAGGACACGCGCGGCCATATAAGTCAAAGAGGCATCTATTTCCTCGTAAACGGCTCGAAATGTCCTCGAAGCGTTCGTCTGTCGGTGAGCAAGTAGTATAAACCGAAGGGGATGGGAGAGGCCAAAAGGGGCCGTGATCTCTTGACACACGTAATTTGGGACGACGCAAAAGCAATGCGTGGGCCGTTGCTGAAGCTTCCTGGAAGCGTTTTCTCACGGTGTTTATATGTTCTTGTTTCCACGCCTTCGATCGATTCCACAACCCACTGAAAATAGATCGTCTATCGAATCACGCGATCCCATGAAATAAAATATGCAAAGTAGATCTTTTCGTTAATTTGACCTTCTTGCGATCCTCGAGCTTCTATATTTCCATCTTTCGCCAATAACGATGCTCCGGTTTATTTTACCGAAACTCGTGACATATTTTTTAACGTTAGAAGGAAGGACAAATTGAATGGAAAATTAACCGTAAGGTTAATCGTCGGCTAAGTATAATTTTGGGTTGCACCGTTTGATTCTATGGCGAATAATAGCAATTTCCGAAGGCCATTAACCCCTGATACAAGAGCGGTTAACTGGCCCCTTATTGTACGGAGTCTGATCCTGATGATCATTCAAATCGATAGTCCGGTTATGTAGATATATCGCGTGGATTAGAACCGATGCAGTGCAGACGAGAGATACGACGCTGCACCCCGTTCCGATTTCTTATTAATCGCCGTTACTCGATACACGACCTATCTTCAGTGTGCGATTCGTCAGACTTGTGTGTATTTCTAATTATACAATGCGCACGCGGTACGTCGTAAAATATGTAAGTGGTTATAATGGAATAGAGAAAAAGAAGAAAATTTGCAAGTGAAGCTGTTCCGGAGAGAAGGAACGATGAAATTCTCGAATCACAGAAATAGAAATTAACACGCGTTTACCATTGCACACTATGGAGAGATTCCATCGCTTTGTTGTGTTATCTTGAAATAGTTGCGCCACTTTGGCAGTTTATAGCACTTTGTTAAGAAAATAACCGGAGAATGCTACATGAAGTGAAAATGCGATGAAATAAAAATTCATCTTTGTACCATTCTCTTCGTCTGATCTACTGAGATAGTAAGTGACGTTTGGAATTATCCGCATGACTAAAATACATATGGATTTGCATAAAAATCCTCGGTTTAGCCGTCGTTGTAAACAATCACAGAGCAAAGAAACACCGTACAATATGCGCGTAATAAATATTACGCGATTTTGCTACGTCTTGACTCGTATTGTACGATCTACTATTGCAATCCGATACGTATTTCGTATATTATATGTTACGTGTTAAAGCTGCCAAGTCTCACAGCTTCACTTGTATGTACAAAGCCGCAACTACATGGCATCGTTTATCTACATCGGGCCTGTCTCGAAGTCTTTTCTACAGAAATGTGTCTGTACACTTTTGAATATCGCCTGTTGCTCCTCTATCTGGCTCCAGACGTTACGTCGTCGATGCGAAGGGAAACTCGAAGGACTCAGTGGAAAATTGATACAGATTCGGAAGGAAGATGAGACAAATCTGGGAAATATCGTATAGAACTTTTAGACCTTCATGAGATGGTTTAGCAGTGTTCAGAAGCATACACATTCTCCAGCTAAAAGCTTAACTGCATTTTTTATCTGCATTTGATTTCTTCGATCTAAAGATTTCGTCGTTTTTACTGTCTTTCTAGCGAGCTTCTCCGCTTTGGTGGAAATTTCTATTGTGAGAATTTTCATCCTATACTTAAACAATAGGCAAAAGATTCTTATTTAGTTTTATTTTATTCTGTCGCTCTTCTTCCGACCTGTTTGTTCGGCAACCAAATGATCGCGGATTTTGTCATTACCACCTAATGACAAAATAAATCGATAAAATTCCTGTTACACCGTATCTTGACTAGGGAGAAAATATGATTCTCCGGGAGCTCGGCAAAGTTAGTCTTGTTTTTCGCTGTTCTTCGGTGTGTCGTAATTTTGTTCCGTTTTGTTTTCGTAGATGTTCATAGATCGTAGAATCTGATTCTGAATCTATTTGAATACGGAAAATTGGTGTAGATAGAAGCGGTGAAAGTCGATTAAACAGGCGGCGATAGATGTTAAGGACGAGGATAGTAATTTAATGATTGACTAACCTAGATGAAAGCATTTCTCTGTCGATGCGTCTCTTTTTCCGCGTGTTTTTTTTTTTCGTCGCAATCAAACGCTATGGTCTTTTTACACTGTCAGCGACGAACGAACTTGCGTCTACGTATAAGCCAGGAAGCATTTATCATCAGTAGCTCCGCACCGATGCGTAGACTCGGGATTACGGTGGAATGTAAAAGATCCATAGAGAAGTGTTTGACTTTTACGAGCGAGCATGAAAATCGATCGTAAACGTGTCCCTCCCTCTTTTTCATAATTTACCATTTTACGTACTGTCATATCCTGTATATTACCTTGCGGTGAAAGCACGTCGTTGTATTAAAACTGACGTTTGAATCATTCTCCCAAGTCACGTGATACGCTAGCGTCATTTCGAACAGTATATTAAACGAAGCTGCCACGATTGGAGGGGGTCAAACGTGCGCCATTTTAGTTGATCGATCGTCGCGTGTTACTCGAAGACCGAATATCGCCCGTTTTCTGCGTCGTTCCTCCTTAATTCTCGTGCGCCCTTCGCATGGAACCTTGCAGGAAACGAGGAGTAAGTCACATGGCTCGAACGACCAAAGTAACGACGCAATGATGCAATTTTTCGTCCTGTCATTCCCGTTTCCCTTCGTTTAATCTCGTTTGCCCGATGATCCGGCCCGTAATCACGTAAATGAGATTTCTCTATCGCCATCGTCCCGTTTGCCGCAACGGTGAACGTTGTTTACGCGCGTGAATATAATTTGCGCTTCTAGAAATAATCCGCTATTATCTCTCGGTTGCACTCGTCTTGCTTTCGCGTCTCGCTAAACCGATCGTGTCCTCGTTTCGGGATAAACTCGAAACAATTTCCTTCCTGCGAACAATTCTCCTAGGCATTATTATTATTATTATTATTAGTTGCTTGTGATTTTCCTTTCCATGAAACTGACAATCGAGATGACCTTACGTGATTTATTTTTGGTTTCGAGAAAACACGTTAGATGAAATGGAAAAAGAAGATATCGCGTAGGAGTAACGTAGGAAAGTTGATGCTAGCGTGTAAATGTTGTGCGTCTCTCACGTTGATATATTGATACGTTGAAAAATGTTAATGGTCCTCGAATCGACCGATGTTTTTCGATATCAATACGCATCGTCGTTTAATTACCGTCAACATACAGACAGTCTGTAGGAATGATAGTTTTATAATAAGTCAAAGTGAAACCACCAAGGAAGTTAATGCGCAAATTTAAAGAACAGCATAAAATATTTCGCAATAATTTAAACACCGATACTCGAGGACTAATAACATAGTGAGGTATTAGCAAGCATACGTTTGGTTTTCATGATCGTTATCATTAAGACGTTAACGAGCCTCGCAGTCCATCCTTAATGTACAAATACGTAATTTCACACAATCTTGCGGTAGTAAAATACCCTGCGTATCGTCTTGTTACAAGCTGTAATTACGACTAATCTAATTGTATCTTTACCAGTCGAGCATTTTGCATCGCTGATTTCGTTGCCTGTTACACCAAGAGTTATTTCTTTCTTTTCTTTTTTTCTGCTCGTGAAACACCATTTGCACGTTAATTATCGGCAGTCGAACGTCCTTCCCAATTTCATTGGAGAATTTTAATTGTGTCGATATTACGCTCGTTCGTGATGATACGGTCAACATCATTGCTTAATCAATCTGTATCTTGTCCATTCAATTAATTGGCGAATATTTCAGGTTTGGTATGTACGGTTTTTGATACGATTTACCGATCCGAATGATTATTATCGTGTTTGTCATCGTTATCGTTATGATGTTATTATCGGAGGAAATATAAAATATAATAATTTGCAGATATAATATGCCAATCACCGATGTGGATTTATTTCGAATGTTCTTCATTCAGTTGAAATTTCAATTTTAGTTAACGATTTTGTGATAATGCAACGAAAATGTTAATTGTACTTTGTTTCGGTTTCTCTCGATTAAAAATAATGAATATGTTAACGTTGAGAATATTTTGTTACGTCGATTTTTATTTCGCCTCGATAATAAAATTAAAATATTCGAACAGTTAGCTGTCGCGACCTCTTTGAAAATCGTGTACCTAAAACGCGTCGGAAAAAGTAAGCTACGACGAGTATACTCGTCGAACGCAGAGTATACGTTGCTGTTATTACACAGAATTAAATTACAACGAAACGAATGTTTTACTTTTTAATTTTATTACCGACAGGGCTCGTCGTAACGCAAAATATTGCCATCTATTCACGACGAGTATACTCGTCAGAGACAGCTAACTGGTTAAGATACATTCCTCGGGAATGTAAATCGATTCCGTGGCGCCATTGCATCATTATATTTTCCTGTCGTCGCAGCTGCGGAGTTATACCTAATATCACCATACTTATGTCTCCTACAGAACAATTCGAAATTCTTTCAAAAAAATTGCAGATGCTTCCAAATTTCCATTTGTACGTAATCACGCGCAATTTATAAATGAAACTAATTAGCGTGTAACAATAACGAGCGGCACGACTTAATAGCAAAACGGACGACATACAGAATGTTCCGGACGAATTCTCGAGCTGGAAAGTTTCGGCACGAGGTTACAACGTCATGTCCATCTAATTATGGTCCGGTTAACATAACGCTTCGTCCGTGAGTCAGCTTGTTGACGTTCTTTCAAACGATTTTGCTCTACCGCTTCGTTTCTGTCTTTCTTACTATTTCGTCGGCTCTCGCTCGATCACGTTCATTCAAGACAATCGAAACTCGTGGGTTTTGCTCAAAGATGATAAAAAAGCGCCAGCTCGTAAACATACGCATCTGCAGCTACCATTCATATTTAGACATTTGGTATAATCAGACCAAAAGATCGATAATTTTGATATATTCTCAAAGTTGTGATGGAAGAACGTGCCTTTATTGTTCGTTTGTTTATAAATAGATTTAAGTTGAAATCATTTGTATGTACAGCTGTGTCACTCGACAGACGAACATGTTTAATAATAAATAAAATAATAATAAACAGGTTCGTTTCAAGAGTATTTTACATATTTGTAGGCGGTAGCGTATCTATATTTTTTTGTTTTCTGTTTTTTGTTCTCTGTTATCGTTTGTTGCGTCAGCATGAGGCGAACAGAGAGACCGGAAATGGGTTGCGAGGGAAAACAATGTGCGTTATGGCGATGCTAGTCTTTTCGTTACGTGCCACGGAACAAGTCGCCTCTAAAGGGAGTACTCTTCTTCTCCGCTTTTTCTTCTTCTTTTTCTTTCGTTCCGGGGTTGATAATATTGTTCGTGATAGAAGGGTTTATCGTGACTCATGGGATTCGCGAGACGGCCTATCCTGGGGTAAATTTGTTTTCGTCTTCTTTTCCTTCCTACATAATTGAGTGAAATCGTGGCTAATACGAGTGACACAGGTTTCAACAAAGTTAGAATCGAGTTACTAGGAGGCTAAACTGATCAACTTAGTTTTCTTTTACTTAGAAAGAAATTTTGGTTTTATATTTTCGTTTTAATGTCGGAATACAGCGTTGGCCGACGAATTTGTTTTTCGCGCGAATCGATCGTGCGCCGGTAAAATTAAAATCCAAGGGTTTGCAGAATTTTCGATGGCTTGGAAGTTAAATGAAAATTCCAATTAAACAAAAGCTGAACGCTCTTGGAAACTAAATACAAATCTTAACCGAAGCAAAGTGCAATGGGAAGCTAAACGATGGTCAAACGCGAAAAGAAATGGCACAAACAAGAATTTGGGACATTTTTTTACCCAAACTACGAACCATTTGTAGGGACTTTGTACCGAGGTATAGCGTAGAGTTTCAAATTAATTAACCTTATCGCGAATAATATCTCAAACTAAGTACACCGAACCGTTGTTAGTTATTAGTTAAAATCTGGAAAATTAAGCACACAGAGGGTTCGAGTTTAATCGTTTAATCTTCGTCCGTGGCCCCCAGGAAGAAATTAATATGTATGTGTATATCCCTGGAATTACGTGATTCGTTTCTGAATCGCGGATATCCTATCAAGCAGCAACCACGAGGGAAACGTGAGATCGCGAACGAAACATCGTTAACATCCTCGAAGGTTCACGATCACATCGACCTTTAACTAATTCTCGGTCGATCGTATCCAGTCGGTCGTACATCACGATTGGTACATAGAACGAAAGAATTTAAAATTCTATCAGTTACGTCGAAAAGTTCTGTCGTTTTTGTTCTTCGAAAGGATGGGAACACCAATTATTCGCACTGGAATTTTTACTAATTAGTCTTCGATATAGCGTTTCCGTTAAATTTCTTATTTTTCTTATTAAAATATTCTCCCAGCCACTACTCTACGACCTGATACTCGTATTCTCACCTGATCGAATATTTTTCCTATCGAGGAGTTTTATAAAGACCCGAAAAAATTGCCAATTTATATTTAAGAAAGGCTGAGAGAACTACTTTTATCGTTTTTTTTTTTTTTTTAACAAAATCTCAGATTTCTGGTGCGTTTCGTCGCGGAACAATCGATCGATCGAATTTGCAACAAGTAACTTGTTCAGCAAAGTACATATTGTGAACTGTTATATACCAAGTACAGAAATAAATAGACAGCGCATGTTTATGTATTTATTGCTTGTATATAAGAAATTTCAATATCCAGAGCGAAGCACATGCTTCTTATCGTGTTTACTAGGTGAAGGAAATTTTCGCTCGGATCCTACTTCAGTTGCATTTGTAAATAAAAATATGAAATTGTACGAACGTCAGAACGTACGCGATCCACTCGTAAATATACAAAGAAAACCTGACGATAAAACTTCTCGGTCGACCTAACACAATAGAACATCAAGATTCGTGTCGGGCGAAGGTCGTAAGAGACCAAGTTTGAACTGTTGAAATCTGTATTAGGCTGTGTACGACGTTTCACGATATCTACATTCGTATGAAGAAAAGATCGCGACAAGCGAAGCTTCACTGCCGAAATTTCGTCGTAAGTAGCACGATTTTAACGCGTGACGAGTATATGAAGGATGCAAGCAAGTTCCTTAGACCGAGAGGTGTAAAAGTTGCTAATAAATAGCGCGATGAGTTGTTCGACTGAAAATTCGTGCACGTGCGTCTGTCGCTATGACGAAATAACATAGCCGCGCAACTGTGCCGGCCCTCGGCTGCGGCTGGCATACTTTTTGTGCTAGGAACCAAACGCGAGCGTGCCAAGCTGCCTCGATGCGTTAATTAATTTTGCAACTTGTCGTCGAACATCGATGAAAGTGGAATCTTGTCATTTCGAGGACGCGCGACGTACGGTATACACAGTCGAATTCCTTTCGAGTTCGTAACATTCCTCGCGAACTTGAAATTCATCGGCGAAGTTTTACGCGAATTCGTCACTGTAATTTCTTTTTTGCAAATTCTTGATATTGGCGAATATTGTATTAACGCGTTCACCGTCACTTCCATTTATTCCAACACTTACGGACAGTCTCTGTAAATATACCGCGTGCGTCACGCAAAAGACTTTTTATGATACACGACGATATGATACAATTGGCACGATCACGTCGGTGAAGTTTGAAACAGAAATCCGGAAATGCGTATAGAAGATGGAAATTATTTATTGCAGAAACGTATACTTTGGAAGAGTCCGAAAATTATTTGAACAGTTCGTTATCCATCGTAACTCGTAAATGTATTCTCAGATCGGTTTCAAACTTTATCACTGGTATTTAGTTAGGTATATACTCCCCAAATAGTTAACGTTTGGACTTAGAACAGTCAACATTGTACAGCTAGAAAAAGAAGAAAAAAGAATACGCCTTTCTCTACTGTACTATATCTCGGGCTTAATTTCAAACGTGTGATCATTCTTCTTTTATCACATCTCGCCAATAATTCAAAATGATTTCAGCCTGTTTGTTTTGGATCGGTTCAAACGTGAACAGAATAGATACTATGATTTATTTCTGATATACGCGAGTTGCTCGAAATAATTTGAGGGTCGTTCGCAAATAGATTATCCAACACTCTCGATACTGTGCTATGTAAATGCTCTATAAAGTTCATACAAACTGAAATACATGTAGCCTGGTTATTCTCTATGTACTTTATAGTTAAACATATTTTCCATTCCCTGTCGAAAGCTCATGAAACAACGTGAATCGGCCGTTTTACGTCGATCATGTGTCCCCGTTTCAAAGATCTATCCTCTATTGTTTATAATAGACTTTAAAGGGATCTATTTTGAGTGGACATATTTCTCTAACGAAATTCGACGACGCGTTTCTCTGCGTTACGTATTGTTCATGTCGTCTAGATCACGTACAGTCACGAATTCCTTGGCAGAGTGGCTGATAAGAAACGAGGGCTCAGACACGAGCCAATCCGCTGTTTATCAGCTCGTTATCAGGGCCGCGTCAACTTATGAATGGGCGGAATGGTGCCAGTTCGTACGATTTCGGCCTCTTTCATGACCATCCGAGTTTTTCGTCAGATTTAATTACGAGCACGAGAAACGTATGGACCATTCAATTGGTGGAATTTCTTATGAACTGTTTTTCAAGTGCGTGGATTAACTCGGAATTTTGGAATGGCTCGATATCAGGGCAAATCAAATACTCGAAAATGTCAAGTACTCGTGGCAAGATCAAAACAAATCTGTTTACCTCGGCATTACTTCTTAATATGAAAAGGAGGAAGAAGGAGCCAAGGAGGAAGTTAAAGAGGTGGAACGTAAATTGCATAATAAGTTATTTGCATTCACGAGAGAAATCAATAAGTATAGGATTTACTTGAAGATGAACAGCTTTAGTCGAACTAAAAGCCGCCTGAATCTTTCCATTACCGTCTGATAAGTTCGTTCACTTTAGTTTCCTTTTTACTTTCGTAAAATCTTCGCATTTTTTGCTGTTTTATCTAGGCTCGTCGAAAAGGGAAATAATTTGAATATCGCGTTTTCCACTTTGTAGCAAACGGAACGCGTTTGAGAGAATTAGAAAATCGTTAAAGAAAATATGGGATTAGAAATATTTTACAGGGAACGATATCCAAACAAGAATAATAATTGTGGAATATTTTAGTGGTTGGAAGAAAACCTCTCTAATATCTGGAACAAGAGTTAACAATCTGTAATTTTTCTTAGTATAATTTATAATTTATAATTACCTTACCGAATAGTTGTGTATTTGCATATTATGTGTTCCTACGTGTTTGTACAATTTTCGTAAGTGAATGAATGTTTTGCTTAGATGTTTGCATAAACGAGGTCAAACAAATTTAACACAACTCCAGAGTTGAAAAGTCGGTCGATATAGTCAGAAATATATATATATATATATAGTTAGCACTTGCAATTATCGCGATTTGTTTCAAAATGAATATCAGCCAATCCTCTCAATTAATCGTTTCGAGTTTATCGAAGTTCACCGATAGGATGAATTATTGGGTTCCAACAAAGAGAATGAAGTGGATAAATTAAGTACCATGAGAATAATTCGATAACGAACTCCGTTTCTTCTTGCGACCGATTTCAAGCATTTTTATCGTCATTTTATCTGTAGTAAATTTTCAGTTACTGTACTATTTCCTTTGAGACTTCCTTTTCCTCTATGTAATTACGCTGCCATGAAATTTGCCGGTCGAAGCTACTATCAAGCTATTTTCTTTCCTGCTTGTTACTTCTTTTTTCTTTTTATCTTTATGGATGGCATTTAAAATCGTTGTGGTGAAAATGGCATCGCGTTGTTTTCAAATTTCGTTGGAAAGAATGTTGCATAAAAGAAACGACTTTTTCCGACTTTTCTTATTTAACAAAAACAGGCTTCTGTTTTCGAACGAATACGTTAATTACGAGACTCTATTGTTTGATTTCTTTTTTCTTTCGTTTCTCAAATTTTTATTTAAGGACATCTCAAGAATTCTTCTTACGATTACCTGCAGTGCGTAGAGGAAGACGTTTTTGAATTCTCTTCTTTACGAAACTTCTTGTAATTCTCTCTGCTTGTTTCTGCGAAATAATATGAAATGATAGGAAAGAGAATAATCTAATCAGCGTGACTCGATAGCAGATTATCCGATAATTCTACCGTCCATTAAGTCTAGCTTAATTCAGTGAAATGACACTTTAGAAATTTCTGAACCTTATCAAACAAGATTTCACACATATTCCAATTTGTTCGTTAAATTACAACAACTTGGATAATCATCGTTAGTTACGTCAAAGTATCAGGCTAATTACCATTCGAAGCAACCTGAATATTCCTAATAACCGTATTAAGACGATCAATTTCTCTTCGCGATAACCAACCTCTCATCTTCATCTGTCCACAAAAGGAAGAGTGTAAGAATAAAATAAAATAAAAAAAAAAAAAAAAGAAAAGAAAAAAGAAAGAAAAAGGAGAAATGGAAACTTCAAAATGAGGCATCAACGTGTCGACCATTCCTCGTACAAACTTGACAAGATATAAATTCCAATTTCTGGGCTGGAAAGGAGTGGATATCTGATGAATATAGAAGCGGATCCTTGGTTTCACCGCAGAAAACTTGTTCCCAGACCTGACAGTGGAGCATAATTATACTCGTCACGTAAATAAAAATGAACCGTGCAATTACTGTGCAAACTACACGAACTATGTTGCATATAGGAAAAAATCTTTACCTTTAGAAATATTTGCATACAAGATACTGCACTAACAAAAATACTAAGCGCAGGCTAAAAGTTAATACCCAGTATTCACCATTCAGTTAAGTACCACGTTATTATCACGCGCAAGTCCGCCTTTTACGTAATGTCGAGCAACTTGAAATCTTTCTACCAAAAAGCACCGCCTACAGCAGTTAAAGTTGACGGTAAATTTATGCGAGTAGGAAGGTGTCGATGTCCACATCTGTAACATTGCGTTCGATATATTGGGCGAAGCGATTTCTTTCCGCACAATTTCCGAAGATACAGAGAGCCCTCTAGAGGTTAGCGATCCCGCGAGTAAAAACGCGTTTGGGCCATTGCAATCTTATTTTTTTTTATCTTTTCTTCACCGGTGAGATGAGAATTCCACGAAACCCCGACGAAACTAGTCTGGTTTCATAAAATTCTTTATTTTCTTGCTCCTTCCTTTTTCTCTTCTCTCTCTTTCTCTCTCTTTTTTTTACATATCTTTCTTCCATTTCGTTCGGAAGTCAAGTTCAAAAGTTCCTTCATCAATGTGTCTGTTAGCTCGTGAGTCACTCAGCCTGTGAGTGAATCGGTACACCCATGTGGTTGCAATTTTTGCAGGGCAGCTCTGCTGTTAAGTCGAACACCGTCCGTGATTTATGCTCGTAATTTTATAAAGAACGTTATGCGATACGTTTATGGATATAACAGCGTGCGCGGATCGTGAGATCTTTTGGGCGTCTTATCGAGGGTGGAGGTCGTGGCTAAAAAAATACGAAAGAGCAGAAAGTGGACGGCGAAGATTACGAGATGCTTTCACTACTTATCGAGTTAAAATTTCGTGAATCCTACAACTCGCGTGACAAAACGCCACTCGCACGGTTATAAGCAGCGTCATGAATATGCAAGTCATTTTTCTTTTTCTCTTTCTTCTCTTTCCGTTTCTTTTTTCGAAGCTGGCAAGCCGTGAAAGCTGTTTATTAAAACAGCTGTGGCTTGTCCAGGTGTTCGCCACCTTTTTCTGCAACTCTGTTACATTAAGTGCACCGGTGTAAGACGCTTCATGATCACCGGTCATTTTATCCACTCTCCTTAATTATTTCCTAATTTAATGATTTACGTTTCCGTAACCAAAGCGCCAAATGTATACGATCCTGGCGTTCGCAAATTTGCCGATGACACGCGATTTCCTCGTGCGATTTTAATCATCGCGTTCCACGACTGTTACTGCAGGTACCGCATTCTATAATTTAATGCCTCGTAAGCGAGCATTATGCGGTCTTTGATCCAGGCAAATATTTGACGTTTATTTTAGTAAGAATGACGATTAGCTTCGAGAAATTTGAGAGATAAAATTTTGAAATTTTTTAAAGTCCTAGTAAACTTTATGATACTCGTAGCCGGAATTCTTCTAATTCGCACGAATTCTCTCGACTATACGAATATTAAAATGCAAAACCGAGCCATACGATAATAAGAAAATGTAAGAAATCCCAATTCTGAATCCAGAGAAACCTTTCTAGCGATGCGTAAACGCGTCACAGTGTCGCGAATAAAAGTTGCGTGAAACTTCTTAGAGGATTGTGTGGTCGGTCAAGTCTCGCGTCTCTGCCGACGACTACCGCGTTTGAATAATCGTCAGGAATTGCCTGAATCGGACATGAATCCGGCTAGTCACATTTGTACCGTTCGATTGCTTGCAGGCGTCGCACTGGTACAGCTATGAGGGGCGGAAAATTCTTCATCTTCAATAAGAAGCTTCTTTGAGCATCGTTTTGTCCAGGATTTACACACTGGTTCTGGAGAAAGGCTTCGAAAACAACAAAGGGAAAAGAACAAGAAGAAACTAAACAATTCGATCGACTATATCCGAGTCCTAACTATCCGCATCGAGTCGATCTTCTTTCTAAAAAAATTCGCTTTTCTAATTGAAACTTGCAAGAAGAGCCCTAAGATCGATCTATAATACCGTAGATCGAGGATCGCGATTTACTATCGGCCAGGAACGGGGCATGAAGCCGGAAGATCCGCAAACCAGGTCGTTGAGCAGTCATTAAACCAGCTGTGACCGCAGTTCATCGTGCTTGTTAATCGTTTGCACAAGGTAGAAAGTCGAAATCGTCACGGAACTATAATATATTACATAGCTGGAAACCCGAGTCACGATTCTTGGTAGAATGATATTTGCAAGTTTCGCGCGAACCTAACGATTCGTCCGAGAACGAGCAGAGGCGGGAAAAAAGGTCTAACGAGAGAGCAACTAGCGATTTTGCTCGAGGCAAACGATCGTCCGAGTTCCTTGGATCTGGAAGAGGAGAAGCGAAACCGTGTCGTCTGTCGTTCGATCTTGTTCGAGGTTCATCGGCGGAGATCAAACTGTTTAGAATCGCTTGACACACAGAGAGGGCCTTTGTTCGGCGATCGATCGATCTGGTGGAGGTGGGGAGGCGAAACACGTTAAAGGGTGGGGTAATTTGGGAAGATTTGACGATCGCCTTCTCGATAGTACAGTCTTGGTTGAGACAGGAGGATGAAGATGAGGTGGTTACTGATGGTCGTGTTCCTTTCCACCACAACGCTGCTGTCCTGCTGCCAACCAAATAGAGTTCGGTACAGGGCAAGCCTCGACGATGACAACGACGAGATTAGGAGCAGATACGAAGCGAATTACGCATATACAAACACCGAGAAGGCTACCCCTAGGAACGGACGTCGCGAGAGGAACCTGGACGATTCTGACGATCCGTTTTACGAGCGGATCGTTTCCTACAGAAGCAACAGGGCCATCGATGGTTCCAGGTATATACTCTTGAAAACAGCTGATTGCTTGTCTGATCCAAGGACTTCTCGTTGTTAATCGATCACGCCATTACTAGTGGATCCTTAACCCACCTTTGGTTGAAGGGAATTGTTTTTGGATATCTGAGTTATATAAAGCGTGATAATAATTCTTCGCAAAAAATTGAGAAGAAAAGGTGGAAGGAGCTTTCTCGTAGGGTTGCTCGTTTGCAGAGAAATCGGAATTGAAATGTATGGAGACCTGCGTGCGGAAGGCGTAGATACCATAATTTCAGAGCCGATTTGCGTGCCAACGAAGAATCCCAGAACAAAACTTTTTGCACGTTTTCTGTGCGCTTTTTTGCGCCGAATAATCTCCCGTATCCCAAATCCCACTCCTATTTGTCTGTAATTTACGTTAACATTGATCTGTGTCTGTTGCGTCTAATCTGTGTCTGTAATTTGTACTGTAATTAATTTCTTCTATTCGCCTATTTGAAAACGCAATGCCTCAAAACATCTAATCAAGCATAATTGATTCAAATTAATCCCCCTTGTCTTTTCGAAAAATTACCATTCTCTAAGACGTATCGTTATTTGTCCAAAGCAGCAATACAATTTCCTAAGAAGAAGAATTTCTTCCCATATATAAAGAAACAAAATTTAAAGTATTGCACGTACACGGAAGGAAAAGAGAACTTGGACTTTCTTCGACTAACCCAAACACAGAACCTTGAAATCCTGATTCGAACAAATCGCACCTCGCCGTACATTTTACGATACTCTCGAGCGATCTCGGCTAAATTCGTTGCCTAATGACGACAGGTCGACGGAAGCCAACGCAAAATTGACCCAGCAACCGGGCCAACTGCCGAACCTCCCTAAATCGAACGCAAAACCAATCGACGTGGTTCGCGAGAAGGGTCGACGAAGGGTCACAAACAAAAACGTGACGATTGGCGATGGAATTTGCCAGAGCATCGATATACGGAACAGCGCGTCCGGTTTCGGCATTATGAAGGATTGTCGCGTGATAGAGGGCTTTCTGCAGATCGTCCTCATCGAGCATAACTCCGAGACGGATTTCCAACCGATCACTTTTCCCAAACTTCGGGAAATCACTGGCTACCTGCTTCTCTATCGCGTGAATGGATTGAAGACTCTCAGCAATCTGTTCCCAAATCTCGAGGTGATCAGAGGCAACATCTTGCTGACCGATTACGCGTTCATGGTGTACGAGATGCAGAATCTACAGGAGGTAAGCATTACGTAGGTACGATTTATAATTCTGCGTTGCGAAATTTTTACTTCTGGTATACGCGGTGTGAAAAAGTAAACGAGCGACGATCGAATAATAGCTCTGTTTGCGAAGTAAATATTGTCCAGCCATATTGGCGAGAGGAAAAGAAAGAAAGAGGGAGAGAGAGAGAGAGAGAAAGAGAGGGAGAGAAAGTTGGTTGACTCTGGAAAAAAGAGATGGTGCTAATAATTCGCGTGTTGTTTCTGAAAATAAATCAATATTCACACCGCTGGCAAATATTTGCACAGAGAAATATCATTTTTCCGCAGTTCGTTCTGTATTCTCTGTTTTGTATTCGATCGGTGTTCTCCTTGCTCGAAAGCGACAGATAGATAATTAAAAAAGATATTTGATTAGTATTTAGTTGAATTTAATTTTAGCCTGCTAGTTTATATTATATCTAACATCTATGTTAGAGATGGAATCAACTTCAGTGTGTGCTTATAATATGAATATATGTAAATGTAAAATAACTCTGGGCTCGAGAATCGTATAATAATTGAATTATTTTAAAGTTTTGTTTTAAAGATTGTTCCTTCTCTTGGAATGGCATTTTTCTTGCAGACACTGTGGCACTGTATCCTTAAAACGTTCGGAACTTAATCATGTCCTAACTTATTTTCTTCACTCTGCAGTTCATTTCTAATTACCTCGGCGTTACGAGCAATCGCGCGTTCTTTACAGAAATAACGTTTCCATTAAACAGACCAAGATATGCCTTGTTAATCGAGTAAAGTAAAGAATTTGAAATGCGAACCAGTTTGCAAATACAAACCACTTTGCAAACGTAAACTATTTTTTTTTTTGTTTATTTATTTATTACGTACTTATCGGCAGTATATCATAATCAGCGAAGAAAATTAGTAATTATGTTGTAGTGGAACCGGTTAGAGGACCAATACGAAAAACACGAGTAGATCGACGTGCTCGAATCATTTCCCACGTTCCTGACAGGGAGGCTTCTCTCCAATTTGCTTTCTGGACGTAGCTAGTTGACTCGGCGGGTCAAGTGACGTTAATTAGTCAATCGAATTAACCAGTCGTTCGACCTCTGGCTAGCAGTTAGCTTTATCGGGGCTAAATCGACGCCTTGTGGCGGAATTCTTTCTTGCAGATCGGTTTGAAGAAACTTATCGAGATCTCACGGGGCAGCGTTCGGATCGAGAAGAATCCAGCGTTGTGTTACACCACCCTCGACTGGGACCTCATCGTTTCTGCGGGGGAGAATATCATCAAGGACAACGGGGAGGAAGCCTCTTGCCCTGGTATTTATCGACTTATTAGTCGATTAATATTATTATTCTTTCAATCGATGAAAATCTCTTTGAGTAGAATATCATGTTACGAACATGCTGTGTTAATAATTAAAGGGCTTATGATAAAAATGATTCGCGTTCACGTTTTGTTTTATTTCGGAAAAAATGGAAGAATGTTTTAATATATTTAATTGTTGTTTAACACATTGACATTTTTTTAAACAAAATATCCGTATTATCGGTACGTAATTACAATGCGGTAGTGTATCTAATTATTGGATTGGCAATTAAGCGATTGCGGATTTTGCCAATACCACGTAATGACAAAATCCGCAATCGCTTAATTGCCAACCGATTACGAAGCTGTGGAATTATTTTTATAGAATCGACTAATTTTCATTCGATAAGTCAAAACGTAAATTATTTTCTACAATATCGGTTTCATTGTGAGCTTTGATTTCGACTGCCAGAACGAGATATTATTTGAAGAATTGCAAAATTGAACGTGGATGTTTTTGTTTTTAAGCTCGTTGATTTACAACATATCGTGTCAAGCATACTGTTTCAATCATGTTTTGTTCTTTTTTTTTCTTTAATACGATTTTATTGAAATTGCAAATCTGTATGCGTTTTTATGCATGTGATTAAGTGATTAATTGCTGACACAGAGATCTTTGCTTTTTGTGCTTGGTGTGCTTTTGCTTTGGAAAGACAATCTCTTGATCTTTCATTTTTATACTTTCTATTCTTTGTGATGTTAATAAACTTCCTTTCCTTTGTTTGGTCGATTTCATAATTAAAAGATTTTGCTTGAATTAAAGTCTTCGTAGGATTGCGTCCAGGTTCAAAATACTCTTTAACTGTGTATATAACTCGTTAAGGTATAAAATTACACTGCTTTTGCACTAATTGGCTGTTCGTTCCTTTTTTTTTTACATTTCTGTTGCAGGCGAAGAACGGTTCGGTAGAATATTAAGTCCAATCTACATATAACATAGTATATAAGCATGAGAGGTATAAGAATAGGGAGGAGTAGTACTAAGTCATTGACCATTATTTTAGATGCGTATGTGTAAAGAAAAAGCGTGGAAAATCCACTACTGACAATACATAGATACGAAAAAGTCTTACGTGTAATTAGATATGTGCGACGGCTTTGACGAAATGTTTTTCTTGTGGATTTGAACCGTAAGTTAAAAGTTTTCAATTGGATTACTTAAAAATATGAAAAACGGACGGAAAAATTTTGTGGAAATTTTTTTTTTTGGTCAAGATTAGGTTTGGTATGTTTATAAAATCATGGTTTCTGTAAGAACATAGAAAGAACTTAAATATAAATTTCACTGTTACTTCGGAATATAAACAAATTTAGTTTTTGTTCTCCAATAATTTGGTTCGATCTATTAGACGAATGATTTACTTTAAAACGAGAAAAAAAAAAACGAAAAGAAGAATTACTCAGAAAATGAACAAAGCAGTTTGCACGATTTATCTTTTATGGAAAATATTCAAGAAATCACGATCGCACGATACGTATAATTTCATTGTCATGAATGCTTTTTCATTAATCGTCGCAAATTAAAGCAATACATTTGTCCAAGGGAGAATCGTGTACGTACCTAATGCACGTACTGTAGCAATTGAACTCGTGACGAGACTTCAAGTATGTTTAAGAGCTTCTACAATGCGACATTACCAGTATACGATCCTCCCAACGTAGCGCTCGCATGTTAAAGATACATTAGTTCAGGTACGGGCAAAATTATCACGCAGCCATAGTTTTAATCGACTTTTCATCGCTACAGGATGTTCCCACTGTCCCGGGGGTTACTGCTGGACTTCACAGCACTGTCAGAGAACAGAGAGGCTGGATTGTCACGATCAGTGTCTGGGCGAGTGTCACGGTCCAACGGAAAGCGAATGTTACGTATGCAAGCATTATCGGCACGAGGGGAAATGCGTGGAGACCTGCCCTAATAATCTGTGAGTTATATTCTGCAAGCTTACCTTCGTTTCTCCTTTCTTTATGCACTATCCTTTTAAAAATATTTTTATCGTTAATTTCACATAGCGTAAATTTGTTCTTTTAAAAATATTTTTATCGCCAATCTCACATAGCATAAATTTGTTCTTTTAAAAATATTTTTATCGTTAATTTCACATAGCATGAATTTGTTCTCCTGTAATCCGTAATCGTGTATTCGTTAATTTTATTCGTAAATGTAACGTTAAATATTCGTTGGAAAATTGGTCGAGCGATTTAAAATAATGCCGTGTTGATCTTTTTTATTTATACAGAAATTCTTCCTAAAATTAATTCGATTGATTTTCAGAAAATGCATTTTTC
Organism: Bombus cullumanus; assembly: GCA_014737535.1. Taxonomy (NCBI): domain Eukaryota; kingdom Metazoa; phylum Arthropoda; class Insecta; order Hymenoptera; family Apidae; genus Bombus; species Bombus cullumanus. The sequence goes on from JACXIX010000017.1 coordinate 4,130,375, forward strand.
GTTCGGTAACCGGCGATATCATTTATTTTATTTCTAAATGTATTACTACAGCCTCTCTTGTGTAATGTTAATCGACGATTTAAAATAACTATATCTGAAAGTTACTCCCGTTTTGTGCCTTTTCTTAAATCTTCTTTATTTTCACTTCTTTTTAATCGTCGATTTCTCGCGAAAGTCTTATATCTATTATTTAGCGATACATTGTACGATTCGCCCTTTCGCACTTTGAGGGGTTCTGGTGATCACATCCTCGCATATATCCTACTTTTCTCTGATCGATAATAAATCCTGCAAAATTCCTTGCGAAACCAACTCTTACAGAAGGCACAGAGTTCCAACTGATTTAATTATTTCTCCGACAATTTGTACGAGTTATCCGGATATCGTGCAGGAACAACGTAACACTTACGGATTAGGTGTTGGAGTAGCTGGAAAGTGTCTTTTCCACTGCAAATGCTGCTGCGTATTTCCATAGTTATGGAAAAGGTTTCTCTTGAAACTCTGAAGCATCCTTCCTTTGGAAAGGAGAGCGGAAGTCGCCGGTCATGCTTTCTATTCTTTCACGAACGCTATGAAACACGTATAGTGGGGGGATTGTATCGCAGTGACCTTGAGCTGCTAACTGTTTCCAGGCAAGCTATAGCAGCCGGATAAACGCGACACGATCTGTTCCACAGATACTCCTATCTCTCGAGACGCTGCATCACGAAGGATGAGTGTGTACGAATGAATCGTCTAAGACGAGTATATTATATCCTGGAAGATGGTCAGGCGTGGAGACCATTCAATGGATCCTGCGTGACTCATTGCCCTGACGGTTACGAGGATGCACTCGACGAGAACAATGTACGTAAAATATTCTCCTTTGTGTTCTCGTCCTTTACTTCGATCCCACCATACGATTAATTATTGTGTACCAACATTGCGATCAGATTGCGAGATCAAGGAAGGAATATGGGAAGGTAAGGTATAGACCGGTCGCGTTGAACATTCGCTTCATATTTAATTCAACGCACGATGAGAAGAGAGAACGCTCGTTATTGTAGAACGCGCGCGGGTGTTAAAATACTAAATCGCCGATAGAATTATAAAACGATGAGATCTCTTGTTCTACTTGAAGAGATCAAGGGTGATGGTAATTGACAATTGTGGGCTGGCCAAAGATGATAGAGATACCAACAAACTACGGTGTGATAACGTTCTACCGTCTGATCGAAGATGTGGCTTATGAGATTGTACGAGTGTGAGTTCTTTTTTTTTTTTTTTTTTTTAATTTATTGTAAGTCAATCGTTCTTTGAACGGCTACAGTGCGGAAATAGGGGCAGATTTTAATTTGCAAAGAAAATGTCAGTAGGTCTTTAATGGGTTTAGGTCAGTTCGTAGATCGCTGTTAACTTAAGTCAATAGTAATTAAAATAAGAAATCAGTTAGATTCCTATAGCAAGTGTCTTCTACAAATGGTAGCGATGTGCTATGTATTTCTGGTAACACATGCCATTCATAACACTACGTTTTAATTACAGATGACCACGTGTCGCGCTTGCGCGAACAGCTGCCGGAAGGTCGGCCACGGCGCTCTGATCCGCCACATCTCCGACGCCCAGAGCTTCCGTGGTATAACCGTAGTGAGAGGCGCGCTGGAGTTCCAAATTCGAAATGGAAATCCGAACATAATGAACGAACTAAGCGAAGCATTCGGTCGAATCGAAGAAATTACCGAGTACGTCAAGATCACTCACTCGTTCCCCATTACCTCGTTGAATTTCTTCAAAAAGCTCAAGGTTATCAAGGGCGAGAAACTGGACATTAACAACGCCAGCCTATCCGTCTTGGACAATCCCAATCTGTCGAGCCTGTTCCCACCGGGGCAAGAAATCAGAATCGAAAATGGTCGACTCTTTTTCCATTACAATCCGAAGCTCTGTTTGTCCAAAATCATACAGCTCAGTCAAATGGTGAACATCACGAACTACACAGATCTGGAAATACAGCCGCAGTCGAATGGCGAGAAAGTGGCTTGCGATATAGTGAATATAAATATCACGGTTAAAAATCTGGGGCCCGATTACGCGGATTTGATGTGGGATAGTTACAAGCCACCGGAAGGGCAGCAGTTGCTCAGTTACCTGTTGAATTACATCGAGACGGAAAATCAGAACATCACGTACGAGATGAACGCTTGCGGGTGGAACAACACCTGGCAGATAGTCGACGTAGATATTCCTAAATGGAACACTACGGTTTCGAAGCATATCAGCAACCTGAAGCCCTACACTATGTACGCGGTATACGTAAAGACGTTCAACGCCAGGACCACCAAGTTCGTGGGTCCAGTGGGCCAGTCGAGAATCATCTTCTTCAGGACGAAGAGCACCATTCCGTCGCCTCCGATGAACGCAGTAGCCACTGCCTTGAGCGAGACTGAGATTCTAGTCAAGTGGGAACCGCCACTGTTCCCTAATGGGCCAATAGGATACTACATGGTCTCTAGCGTCATGATCAACGAAGACGAGAATCTGATCTCGTCCAGGGATTACTGCAACGATACGCTAGACAATGAACTGGAATCTGAGGAGATGGTGCCGGACGTAACCGTGAAGACGCCAGTGGCAAATCGGGTTTCGTGCTGCTCGAAGAACACGAACAGGAATATCGTCGCGTCGAAGAAATTCGAGATTTTCTGCCACGAGAACACGACTATCAGCTACGTATCACCCGGCTGGAAGGACTACTGCGTGTACAACTCCTACAACACCGTGGACAATCAGTTCTACGAGCTGACGAACAATCTGTCCACCCCTGGACCGGAAGAATCCAGCAGATTCGATGCGTTCAAGTCCACGGGGAACGTGTTAGACAAGCACGCGGTCACGTATAACGTTAGCGGTCGAAACAATTCGTTCGTGATGAAGAATCTGCGTCATTACTCGCGCTACATCATCAGTATAGCCGCGTGCGGCGTCAAAGTCAACGAGTCGAATATGTGCTCGTCGATTCAGTACACGAACACCCGAACGAGGAAGCGGAATCGCGCGGATGACGTGAAGAACGTGAAGGTGCAGGTGACTAACAACACCATCGTCGAGGTTTTCTGGGACCTGGTGAAAGATCCTAACGCCCTCACCGTTTCATACACCATCGAATACACCAACTTGGACGTGAAGGACGCGAAGAAGAGCACCGAGTGCATCCCGCGAACTGATGGGAAAGATACCATGAACAGTTACTTGATCAAGAACCTGAGCCCTGGAAAATACAGTTTACGGATGAAGTCCACGTCGTTGGCCGGTGATGGTAACTTCTCGAACGTGGTGTATTTTTCCATAGGTCTGAGCAACGCCACGCCCATCACGTTAATAGCGTTGTTCACGTTCGGTGTTCTGTCTATGATATTGGTCGTTCTACTCGTCGTTTTGAGGCATCATCAGAAGAGGAAGAAACAGGAAAGACTGATCGCCAGCGTAAACCCTGATTACATAGAAACAAAGTACGTGATCGACGAGTGGGAGGTACCTAGGGAAAGCGTGGAGATCTTGGAGGAACTTGGTTTGGGCAATTTTGGTATGGTGTATAGAGGAGTGTACGACAAGAGTACGCCGGTGGCCATCAAAACGATTTCGAAGACGGCTAGTCAGAGGGAGAAGAACGAGTTCCTGAACGAAGCCTCGGTAATGAAGAACTTCTCGACTTTTCACATAATTAAACTCATCGGCGTGGTATCCATCGAGAACCCCCCGTTCGTTATCATGGAACTAATGGAGAATGGAGATCTGAAGACCTATCTGCGTCGGATTCGCGACACCCATCTCGTGCCGGATGCCTGCAGAATTATGAGGATGGCGGCTGAGATAGCCGATGGTATGGCTTATTTGGAATCGAAGAAGTACGTCCATCGAGACTTAGCTGCGCGGAATTGCATGGTGTCGAAGAACTTGGTGTGCAAGATCGGTGACTTTGGCATGGCCAGAGACGTCTATGAAACGGACTACTACAAAATCGGTAGGAAAGGTCTTCTTCCGATCAGATGGATGGCACCGGAGAACCTGTCAGACGGTGTGTTTACGTCTGATTCTGACGTCTGGTCGTTCGGTGTGGTTCTCTATGAGATTTTAACTCTCGCAGAGATTCCTTACCAAGGTTTCTCTAACGAGGAAGTGCTCAGCCATGTGTTGCACAAAGGGACTCTAAATATTCCACGCAATTGTCCCGAAAATATCCAGAAGATCATGGAGAAGTGTTTCAAGTGGCGACCAAACGATCGTCCCACGTTCATGGAGATCGTGTCAGAGCTGGAGCCGTTTCTTGGCCAAGATTTCTACGAGAAATCGTTCTACCACTCGATGGAAGGTGTGGAGAGCCGAAACTCGGGTATGAAGAAGCCCTATCATCACGCAGCTCCTATCAGATTTCATTGGGGCAACGAGACGGCCAGGTGGGTAAAGGAGTTCGAGGACAATGTGACGCTGTTGGATCAGACGAAAGCTGGCACCAGCAGGGGACGCATTTTTAAGAATGGCTTCCAGCATTTCGGTAATGTAACCAACATGGAGGACGTACCCCTCGATCGATGAAGTTCTACGGTCAGTCTGTAATAGCGAATTTTTCAATGGCGTAAGTGTATTCGTCCGGGACAAGTCCCAGGCAAGTCACAAACTCGTTTAGGTACGATGTACAAAGGATACTCAGGGCAATGAATCGTAAACGGGGGCCCAACGAGTTCGGCAGACGGGAATAGGCAAGGATTTTTTTTTCTGTCTCCTGCCAGCCTGACAAGTTTAGGACGACACTTGAAAAGATTCGTCTGTCGGTGCTCGTTGATTTCCAATTAGGACCTTAATGGCAACGAGCGACTAAGAATATCTTCACAGCTTTTCGCGCATACGTTCTTCGCTCTATCCGAGCGCTAGTAGTATGTGTAATGTTTAACTTAACCAAAAGCGTTTGAAGGCAGAATCCAGTCAGACGCGATGTTGTTCTTTGATTTCTTTTGTTTTTCTTCTTAAAAAGCGTAACCAAAAGCTCTTAGCTCCTCGGCCATGCCTACGAACTTTGTTCATTCCTTGAAAGGATTATATTTCGTTTCGTCCTTTCACATGGATACCATTTCTTTCTGTTTTTCTTCTACTTTTTCTCTCTAGACTAGTAGATAACGTTTTAGGGGCGCGCATTGTTTTGTTAACTTGCAGTCTCCTGCCGCTCAAAGAACTGACTAATTATATGTGCTAGGTACGAAGTTGCGTAGAGTTCGTAAGCCCAGGTACAATGAATTCTTTGTTGTTTGATACTCGTTGCATTTTCAACTCATTGTTCAAAACTGCCCTGTCTAAACTTGCCAAGTTTGGTGCTCGTCCAAGATCAAATTTTTGATTGTGTACATTTTTTTTATAAAGGGAACATTACTGACTGTTAGTTATTAGATCCAGAAAAATAGACGGAAGTGAAAGAGACTCAAGAGACTCCGAAGGAAAACATTTTTCTACAGATAACAGTAATTTGATTGTGCTTCGATGCACAAACGACTGGAAATGCTGAGTAACAATGAATTCACTGTATTCACGCGCAGTTTTTGCGAAGAAGAAAGTGGAAGAAGACACATTCGCGTCATAGGTACTTTCTTCGTCGATCGTTTCAAAACGACGCGACGACCGATCGAAAGTTCAAAGCTCATCGAATCGCATCTTCGTGCTCCATTTGCCAAGTGGTACTCGATGTGTCAAGATTTATGGATGCGTATACATATCTACCAACGTTCTATCAAGAGAGGAAGACTTAGCAATACCATGAATTTAAAAAAAAAAAACCCCCTCTTTTTCACACTGTTGCAATACTCTAAGGTTCCAAAATTAAGCAGAGTTCGTTTCCATTTTTGTACGAACGACGTCAGTCAGGTTTTCCGAAAAAAAAGGTGGACTAAAAGCGATGCTATTCTCGAAACGATCTCTGGATCACCAAGAAAATCTGGCGGTGCAGCCAAACGGTAAAATAATTTCATTAGAAATTACATTACACCGCGACATATCGAATCTATCGATTTACTTTCTTTCTGACAGCAGAATCGTTGAAAAAATTACATGATTTTGAAACAAGATACCATTCAACACTCGTGCTACTGATCTCTTCTATTAAAGAAACGAATTTACTTTCGCTAAAATCATATAAAATTTAGGCGAACGTATACATTGGTTAATCACTGTACACATTTGCTAAATTCTATACCTGCAATCTGACAACAGAATCCTTTCAAAATTTAAAAAACTCTTACACTTTTCCCTTTATTCGATCTATAAAATCAACTGATGAAAATGCTCGAGCGATTTCCCTTTCCAGTTTTATATCCATTCTGTGATCTTTTTCTAAATCCTATTCCCTTCCAGAAACATCCGATTCATTCTGCGATTCGTTCCGTCATGAAAGAACGATCGAAAAGAGAGGCAAAGAAGCAGCTGCAGGGCGATGCACCGCCACCCCATTTCGTCCACGAATCGATCCCAGACTGTGTTCATAGGACAGAGTCGACCGGAAGCCGACAGAAAGAGAGAGGAGATAGAGATAGAGATTGAATAAAGGGCAGGGGGGAGGGGCGGAAAGGGAGGGGGGTAATTTAGGCGATCGTCGAGCGCTCGAGAATCCATAGACAGACACACTGATCCCCCTCCGCGCGTACACAGTACACATATACATACCAGAGTTCCTTGTTCAGACATACGTATATAGTTTACGCGAGTCGTGCCCGTGTGCGCGTGTACACATATTTTATTCGCGGAGGAAGATAATGGTTACACTTCCGGGGGCACATGCGCGCTAAGCCGCGTTTCCATCGTGCAACGTATACGTTGTTCTAGGTAAAAAAGAAAAGAAAAGGAAGAAAGAAAAAAAAAGAAAAAGGAAACACTTGCAATAAGCATGCCAACAATCTTCTTGCAATAAGTACTGAATATAATTAAACGTATAAAGAATAGTTAAGCGTTGTAAGCGTGTATAGCGGCTTAGGTAAATGCAAAGGGAATCTAAGAGACAGAAAAAGAGTATATCTCTATTTTATTGTAATAATAATAATAATATGTATATATACATACATATATTATATATATATGTATATATGTACACATAATAGGCACACGTTCGGATAAGTGTTTTTTCGGCTGCAGTATGTATATATATATATATATATATATATATATATATATTCACTCTTCGACCGATCGACATAAACACTCGCAGGGGGAATGAAAGAAAAGGGGGACAGAAAGGTGTACGCGTATCATGGCGCACGAATACATTGGCGCAGGTACAGACAGAAGTTCCAGAGAGGCTTTTATCGACGGACGTTGCGAAAAGTCATCGGACAGAAAGATTATGTTCTTTCCGGTTATTGAACGATAACAGCCTCCGTTTCCGATTTCTCGCTCTTTCATTATTTTGAATGGAGACAAGAATTGAGTCGGCCCGAGGTATTAAAATTCGAGTCTATTTCGTGAAAGAGAATTTATGATATGGTTATGTACTGGGTGTTCCCTCCTGTTAAGTTTGAACGTTTTGAATGGTTTGTAGTAGCATTAAATTTGTTTAGTACGCCAAAATGGTAGTAGCTTCGTACGTATTTTTTTTTTTCGAACGTCATTCGATTTCTTTCTCTGCTTTTCTGTAGAAGTCGTAGACGCTCGTGAGTGATAAATGATCGATGCAAACTCTCCGACAAAGAGTGCACGTTCTTGCACATAGTATTAATGTACACTTACATCGTTGCATCGATTAAGAATGGTAACATAAAGTAATTACGATTTTATCGACATTGCATAGATTGTTATAACGCTTAAAGGAAAAGAAAGAAATCATACTTTTTCATTTCTTGAATATTTTCACTGTATAATAATATTCGTTGAAATTCTCTCGTATATTTATGATAAAAGTGTATTACGGTGGCGTGGATAATTTTTTAAACATTTATATGAATCGATAAAAATTGAACACCTTGTACATGCCGTATCGTGCATCGCAACCTTTCGTTTACCCGGATCAACTTCACACGGAGATAAAAGAGTATATATATTATAAATATATCATATGTTATTATTACTATTATTATTATTATTATTATTATTATAATTTCTATGTTTATACATATATGTAAATATTTAACTTATTTTTATTTTATATTTGATTCGCGAGCGTAGTTCGTGCCCCGTTATTAATTAATTCTGATCGTTTGCTAGCGCACGCATAGAAGTTCCTTTAATTTAGCAATATTTCAGCGGTATATCGTTCGATTTCGTCAAATATTTGCCGTAATTTATCCGTGCTAGCTTTAACTATAACGATAGTGATTTGAAAAACGGAGAATAAGGATGCGCATAGTGGGAAGTCTGACCTGCGCGAATACCATGTACCTTCTCGTTCCTTCTTATTTTAACCCTTAACGGTTGTCATACACGAACGTTCGTTCACCGCAGCACATCTTTCTTCTAACTGAAAAAAGTTCACCAAGTCAAAGAAACTGGACTAAACGTATTATTATCGTTGAACGTTAGACGAATAGTTCGCAGCAGTTAGTTCAGTAGTATTATGTATTGCAGCACGATGATATTAAGATAAAGCGGGCTAGGGTGAAATTTCACTCGTCATAGCCTTCAAAAAGGATAGATAGACTTTTAAACCGACGAAGCGGTTTTAAACGGGGAAAATATTTGACAAACGAAAGTGTGTGGTAAGTTAATTTTACCATAAACTATGCCACGATTAGCAGTCAGGCAGGTATTACATAAGATAAAACGTTACTAAAAGAATAATGACGATATATGAGATAGTAGTGTTTTATTGTTCAGATATTCGATCTCCGCGGTCTAATATCTTCGGCAACACAGATATACGAGATTCTAAAAGCGTAGAATTTTTCTTCGTTTTAAGGTTAAACCGTGCAACCGTGTGAATAATCTCTTGAAGGAATAGAGAACAGTCGTATGGAAACAAGCAATCTTACTTACGATTAGTTGCGAAGCATCGCGAACATGTTATGTACCCTAATGGTCGATCACAAAATGAGTTTGCCCCGTTGTTGCAACCATTTCTAAACTATTCCGTCTTTATCTTCTCTACCTGTGTGCATACGGTTCTATCTATACGCTGTTATTTACTGAAAGCCGCTCTAATTTACTTGGAAACATTTGAATTAACTAGTTGCGAATTGATTCAATCAAACTAAATCCTCCTTGCGCCGATGTTCCATAAGATTGAGCATCGGATGTTATTAAAACCGCTGACAACTATAATTGACAATTAGAAAAATATAATTGGATAAAAGAATGAGCTAGAGAGCGAAGCAGGGTTAAGATGTGTTCGTTAATGAACAAATTTATTTAATTACAGAGAATACCGGTGTTCAAATAAGGCAATATTCAGTAAATAACGCGTATAGGAGAATCCTTGAAATCGAGTCCTGAGATGTTCACCATCGCACACGTTGTATATATTTATTGTGTAACAAATAGTGATAATAATGTTAACGTAACGATTCGTATCCGGATAGAACGATATAGGGGAAATGTTGGCTCGATATTCCTTGAAATTTCGATAATTAGACGAATGATAGACAAATAAATAATAGAGGATAAATTTTTTAATTCGCGGGATTGTATATACTATGGTGTCCTAAAATATTTGGTCAAATGAAATGGAATCTGAACGAACGACGACGTGTAACGAAAGAATTGATTTTGAAGTTTCGATCGTATCTGATATTGAAAAATATTTTTCTAATTATAAAAAAATATTTTTTCATATCTCCGGGGGATCTTTATCTTTTATTTGCTATGAATTTTCACGTTTTCTTAAGAACCAGTAAGGCAGCAAGATTTCAATTTAAAGACCCTAAAATAAATTGGAATATTCTAAGCTTGTCGAACGTTGTCTACGTTGATAATAATTAAAAGAGACCAATACGATGGAAATTGTAGAAACAATATTTTATTCCTCGTTGTTGATCCTCGAATCCATTTTTTCTCATATTTGACTGCATATTTTTCGATGCTACGTTCGTTTAAAACGTTAATCGTTGACATACTAATTCTACTGAATTGTTCAGGAAGGGGCTTTTTCTCTCTTTCTCTCTTTTTCATTGTGTTCCATGATATCGACAACGTGTATAATGATATTAAAAGCGACGAAGAAGGAACTAAAGAAGTAAACAAAAAAAAAGGGTGTGTAAAAACGAAATTTAAATTTTGCCGCTAAAATATGCTAATGAGAAAGAGAGACTGGAAAATGTATAATAATATTCTCGAAAATCAAAATATTCTAATGGGCATTAATCGTGTGTATTTATCGAGAGCCTCGTGTTTGAATAATAAACGACTATTTTTTACACGTTGCAATAAGTAGAAATTAAAAAATCGTGTAAATAAAAGAGAATAAACATTTCGAATAACTAGAAGAGGAAGAGAGAGAGAGAGAGAGAGAGAAAGAAAGATAGAGAGAGAGAAAATTGTATCGAATCAACGTTTGTGGAAAATAAGTAAATAAACGAATAAGAGAAAAAAAAATATAGAACCCTTAGGGTGTATATGAACTAAAATTAAAAAATGAATTAAAAGGGAAAGGGAATATCGAAAATCGAATGTCGGGTCAACGCATAAAAGACTAAAAAAAAAAAAAAAAAAAAAAAAAAAAAAAAAAAAAAAAAAAAAAAAAAAAAAAAAAAAAAAAGAAACGCAGTGAACTACGTTCTATGTGGGTGATCGATTTTATTAAAGTATTTATTATTGCCGCCTAGTGCCTGAAGGCAGGAAATCGTTTCGCGTGCATTTCCGGATACGTGGAAGCACGTGTTTCCATAAGGAAACGCGCGAGGGGAAGAGTTTTTCGTTGATGCAGGTGGTCAGTGCCGTAACTAGAACTCTAACTTCCTTAATAAGTCATTAATTGCACTATTACTGAATTGTTGAATCATTAAACGAAGGATGCACGATCTTGATCTATTAAACGCTAGGCAGTGGAACGATTTATAAAAATTACATGGACGCGACTTTAACGAGGGTAAATTAAACAATATTATAAATAATAAATAATTCGCAAATGTTTGCTATGCGATTCAAAGATTCTATGATATTCTTCTATCGATTAATCGTATGGTATTTTTATTGGAACACGAGCAAGGGATTTATACGAACGAGACAGTTCGTATAGATCGATTAATAATGCCATTTATATCTAACAATTCTCTTTCGATTTCTTCAAATCTCATTCTTTCAAACGTCGACGAAAAACATATTAATCGAATTCTTGGAATGTCCTTTCCATAATTACGTCGTTAAGGAGGTGTTAGATTTAAATAGCGTAAATTGTCTACCACCTCTCGTTAAGTTAATCCGAGTCCTTTTCGTTTCGATCTAGTACACACGCCACTTTCTATCCATTAGATATTAGATCACATTCTTTGAAATAGACTGCAAAAACAATCAGGTGCGAAGTAAAGTAGCGAAAGGTAACAAGACTAAATATAAAAGAAGAAAAATATAATGGTAGGTAGAGGTTCACAGTACGGCCCAGTGCCACTGATTGCTCTCACACGACCTATACAACTTTCGATGTACATATTCGGTTGGCAACCAAATGATCGTGGATTTTGTCAATACCATCTAATGACAAACTCCGCGATCACTTGGTTGCCAACCCAATATGTCGTGTTTTCTCGCGTTAATTTATCGAATGTTAGAGTATATATGATACAATCGCGCGTTACGTTTGCGATACGAATCTGTATCGGTTCTTGTGTATATAAATAGATTTTCTGGATCTAGATTTAGTAACTATGAACAGGGTGAGCACAAGCCTAGCTTGTCGAGTCTGTCGACGAACGATCAGTCAAGTAAAAGAAATCCCTTAATTCGTTTTGCAGGCAAATATCCTAATTTAGCGTAATCGACGGTAAAGTCAGCAGCACCGAAACCTAAACACACACACGCTACAAAGTGTGTGCAGCACCTTAGTTGCCTATACTAAGTAATTATAGACGGTTAATTAGCGTGAGGATGAAATTCCGTGAAGTGTCCCACGGTGAACCAGGTTCAGATGGCTTTCGGACCATCGTTCGACGCTTTAAATCGATAAATTAGTCGTAAAAGAGACGAAGCAACATCGGGCGTGAATCGTGCTGGTTGCTTTGATGACTTTCGTTTAAATTTCACCGACTGAACTGCTTCCTGAATGTACAGGGTGTTTAGGAGAAAAGCTCCAAGATTTTTCTCACTCGTATTATTCATTCGGATGAATAACTTGCTAAATTATCTTTGATACGACTTGTTCCTTTACGACAAATGTTTATTTTTTTATAGGCAATTGTATACTTTGACAAAATACTCATACGTGTACTGCTATATAAATCCAGCAAATCCGATCATTGGATATTTATGAACAGTAGCGTTAACTCGCTCACATCAATCGTGCGAATGTTGCATCGAAATTAGAGAAAGAAATTATACTTGGAAATGGTACTTGGCAAAAGGAAAAGAAAGTTCCTTGCTTTTCTATGATCTTCTCTGATATTAACGATAATCTGTAATTACGATACCATGTTGTTTCTTCTTACGTACAATATCTCTCGTTTCTTTGTTCCATATACACTCGTATTCTCAAATCGTTTCTTTTCTTCTTTGAGTATTATACCGATCAGACGTGTTCTGTTCTTCTCGGTGAGTAAAATATTTCGTTGAAATAATTTCATTAATAACATTATCGTCTTGGATCCTTATTTTTGTTTTCCACGCCCTATAGCAACGTATATGGTCTTGTTGATTCAGTATTTTTCTTTTTGCTACTCGATTTTATAGAGGGTCATTTTTCTTTTTCTCTGAACGTGGTGCTCGGGCGTTGTTTATCGAACGAAACTAATTAAACGACAGACCACTTCGGAATTTGTGATAGTTCTAGTTACGGTACTAGTTGTAAGCGTTCATATAGTATGTATAGGGTGCGCGAATGTACGCACAAGAAAAAATTCGCGCTGCGTCTAGTAGAATTTCAATGGACTGACACCGAAGATTTAGTTTTTAAATTGTATAGGTATATCGCGCCTCAAATATTCCTTCGTTCGAACCACTGGCCTTCGATAAATATTCGCGGTGATTACGAGTTGTACATAGTTCTCGCGGTCTTCATTTTCGATGTCTTTTTTTTTTTTTCTAAAATCGAAGCGCCACTTCTTCTGAAAAAAGCGTGATCTGGGAATCGCAAGAGGAGATTATGAACGATAGTGACAAAGTTTCATTATTTATAGATATAAATCGTTGAATGTTCTTTGGTTTCTTCGAGATTAAAAGCATAATCGTTAGTTATTACTATCACAAGTTTGGATCGAATCCAAGAGCTTCGATCAATTTCTCATTCTCCTGATACCCGTTAAAATGTCAAATGTAAAATATTTTATTGTACGTACGTTTTTCTTCAACGTGTAAAACGACCAATGTTTCTCAATTAGTCGATTTATGTTTAACCGTAAAAGTAACTTTCTTTTAAGATTCGTTCTAACGTCTTCTTCAGGTTTCGTTAGGTTCTTTTTCAAACATCTTCTTATAGATAGAAATTCTAATAAACAATTACGTAAAACTAATACTGCCTAAGCACGATCAAACTATATAAATACACAAGCAAGAAACCATAGAAAATAATTTCTATCGTCTCAAGGTACTAGGAGCAATAAAAGAAGGTACAACGTAAAAATTAACTTAGAGAAGTTTAACGAGATAAGATTCGAAATCCAAGATTCCTGGATCGCGAATAGCCTGCAAGACTAAACTTATTATAATACAGCTTGTACTCAGAAATCAGAAAGTGAAAAAAAAAAAAAAGGATAATTGAGAGGCTGTGAAAAGAAAAGTATTATGTACGGTACTACTATGGAAACTATTACTATCTATGTGTGCCGTTTCTCATAAACGTTTAAACACCGATACGTTACAAATAAGTAAGAAAATTTACACCGATAAATATCGTGTAATCGTTCGAACATAAACAATTCGATTAGTCTGATCTGAAACTTCTTTTTTCGTTAACTTCTATTTCTTTTTGATAAAATTCACGTTTTTCCATCATCGAATCCCTCAATTATCCTTATGGGAATAATCGATCGTAGGAAAGTGTTAACGTTAATTCCCGATCGATTTCCGGCGTATTTTTATCCAGACTGCACGGATATTTAAGATTCTTCTACTCATCTATCACACGTAGCCAAAATCAACAGGAAACTTCAATTTCCTCGGTATACAGAAAAGAAAAAGGGGGAAAAAAGAACTCGAGGTGCATAGTCCTATATTTTATACAGACCTTGTTACCTTAAGTATATAATATCGATAATAAACAGCATGTATACGTGTATAACAATTCATCGAACTATACTATATCGTATAACGATAAAAGATATAAAACGTTATAGGCATAACGATTTAACGAATACCGATATACGTAATTTCCTTTCCTTCATCTTTCTCTTCTTTCTTTCCTTTTAAGGATCGTGTACAATTCGGAGCACAGGTGTTTGTGTTCGTTTTTTTTTTCTAATTAATTATTCGATATTCGTTTTTTTTTTTTTATTTATGATCGTTAAACGTAGAAGTTAAGAAGCTATTCCTTTAGCAACGAATTATTTTGCTCGCTTAGTGGATTATCGAGTTTATTACTCGTTAATTAGGGAATAAGAGCGACATTGTGAAAAACGAAATATTGCTATGATGCAGCATAATATTCGCGATTTCATCGCGCGCGGTTTTTTTCGTTCACACGTTTCTCGAAGCAATAGAAAGCAAAAATAGTTTCGCATGGAATGCAAGGGATGTTTCTGTTTTCTGCGAAAAAGAGGAATTTGTTTTTCTTTTGGTTTGAAAGTGCGCGTCGAAGCGTGTGCCGTGTTCAGGCAGAAGAATCTCACGAATTGAACAACCCGTTCTCAACTTCGTAGCACTTTTGTTAAAATTCCTAAGAATTGTCACATATCCGCCACAACGTCAGCCGCCAATTTATCGTCAATAGTCGTCCGAGACGTTGACTAGATCGCCCGTGTTAAACTGCATTTAAAAAAAGAATATACATATATATAGATATATATATATATATATATTGTTCATGAAATCCATTCGGAAGATTTTAAATCATTAGTAACTTTGTGCTTCATACATTTTCACATTGTATAGAACACAGTGAGAAGAGTAACTAAATCGATAAGTCTAATGTTTTCGTTCTTTTTTTTTTTTTTAAATCTAATTTAAAAGAAATTGTTTTAATTAATTTTATTTATTTAAAAAAAATCACCTTGTACGAAATTAAGTTAGGAATTCGTCGAATGACATTTGAACATTATTCGTGAACGATAAAAGCTTTCCCCGAGGGCGCTTGATCCTTAATTAATAGATAATCATAATTTATTATTTATCCCGTACGGGTGAATTCTCGCAAACGTTCCCCCTCGGTTTTTCGAAAGGTTTCGCGATTCCAGCGTAACCCATTATCCGTCAGAATTGTTGGAAATGTATATTTACGACATGAGATATCGCCTAACTGTGTTGCAATTTTCTCAATGAAAAAAAGAAAAAAAAAAAAAAGAAAAATAAAATAGAATTGAACGATCGATAGAGGAAAAGTTATATAGAACTGACGGATAATGGGTGAAGATTTATTGAAATTCTGAGGATAATATCGAAGTGATGAGCCGGAGAACGCGAGGAGAAACCAAAATCCAAACCTTTCCATAAGAAACGTTATTCCTAATCAAAAAATCCTGCCATACCGTGTCTTCCAAGACAGAGACTATTGAATAGCGAATTAGTTTAGTATTTATAAACGGTTTTACGCCGCTATCTGTGTTGCGAACTCGCCCAAATCGACTAATTATTATCGATGAATGGATATTATAGAAACTGATCACATTCCGACATACGGGAATAACATTGGAATTATTATTCTAATTTTGATAATATCGTTGTATTCGAATTCATAAAAAAAAATATTTCATGTCGCGATGCTCAAACCTTTACATATATTTCGATCTTCCTCTCGTTTTAATAGTAGATGGGATTTATAACGTTTTAGAAAGCTGTTGGACGTAAAATTAAAATGATAAACCGCGCATACCGATAAGAACAATCTTTTTTTCATATTTTACTAGAAGTTGATTTTTTTCTTCGAGTCAAATTGTAACGATCACATTGTCGATAATCAATCACGCAAAGCTATTTTCTAGCGCGTGGATCATTTGAACGACGAGTTTCCTGGATACGAGGAACGTTGTAGGAAAGAAATAACAAATAATAATAATAATAATTATGGGTTAGCAATATTCGATAACGATGAAAAACCGTACCCCTGTAACCCGAAATAAGTTAAGTTGTCGTTTTATCCTAATAAAGAAGAAAAAGTAGCGAACGTGCGAGCATTGAGATGAATGAAAGAAATAAGTCTGATTGCCTGTGAAATGAAAAAAGTAACGCGTGAATACTTTACGACGCGGAAAGAAAGAATCGGCGAACGTCGTTGTCAACTTTCTTACGGCGAAAACGATGATGCACGCGCACGCGTAAAAAGAACATGTTTTTACACTGTGTAAGATACGAGTTTTAACGATTGTAAAAAAATTGGCGGTGGTGTGAAAAAAGAACCAGAGACATCGAAGATAAAATTGTTCCGAAATAATTATGATACGATTAATGAGAACACTGCACCACGATTACTTGCGACACTCGATGTGTATTTAAAAAAAAAAAAAAAAATCTTTCCTTTCATGAGTTGTATCGTTCGAGAATCTAATTTATTACAGAAAAATCAAACACTATATCGTTTGTTGCTATATGTGTTCGAAAGACGGTTATTATTGTTCTTGCGGTCAAGAAACGAGAATCTAATATAAAATTGTTTTAAAATGAAAAAGAAATGTATAAGAAATTCGAACGTTTCGTATGATACATCGAATGATATTCCCTAAAATGCATCACATACATACAAGATCGTGAAATTTCGAATTTTATCGGCAATCTGCCCTTTACTAACTTATTTGCATACTTTCATTTCGAGTTTCAACGTGAAACTCGTTCGATTTCTTCGATATCTCCTGTTAATGCCCCTTGCCGGACCCGCCACACCTAATCACACAAATGTATATACTTATATTGCACTAATTTTAGTATTGCCGCTGAGTATTATAACTAGTCACATAAGCCAAAAGTTTGTTACTCTCGCAAAGTTTTCTTTTTTCTCAGTTTTGTAATAAAGGAGGATGAGTAAAGTCCTTAAATTGAACTTACGCGTTATTCACAATCCCACCCCTATGTTTCCTATTTCTGAAATTTCTGTATATTAAAAAGTGCAAAATTTAAGTAGACAGAGTGATAAGTTAACAGCGAAAAGCAAATAGAAAAGTCGAGTAAATGTCAGTTTTAAGTCGTACAAATTTATTTTAAATGTAATTTCAAATAAAAACTATCATTAGTTCTACTTTATTTGTTTAACTTTGGATATATCGTGTCGTTAGATGTCATACGTTAACGGCTAAATTTAATGAGAGATAAAGTTACAAGTGGCATTCAGGCAAATAGGATCTTCAAATTTCCCGCCTATGTTCGACAAGCAAACATGGAAGATAACCATTAAAATCGATTAAATATCTTAATGTATTTCATTCAAATAGATTCTTATCGCTATTTCATAACTTTATATAAGTACTCTTTCATTTACTCGACTTTGTTGTTTTTAAATGTTATAAATTTTAAAACAGTCACTTACCATTTGATGAATAACCTTGATCGTAAATAATTTGAAGTCTGTACTTGACGTCATAAACTTGTGTTACACCCAAATTACGTATAAATGCAACGTACTTTTGTCCACGAAATTATCGATAATTGGTACAAATGGAAAAATATTTTTAATATATTCGTTACCATAAAATTTATTCGTGAAATTTTCGTTTTTACTTGATCGTTGACTAGACTTCGTCCGCGATTTGACGAGCATTAATATCTCGTAGAATCGTAGAAATATATCACGTTACTTTTAGAGTTTAATACAAAATGCAACCACAAATGCATTAGGGGAAGAACACTAACAAAATTTATGCAACGATTGAAATATTTAACGCAAATTTAAAAGGTATATTGGAAATTGGAATCGACGAAGACACTACTACGTGCTTCGATCGCGAACCGCGTTTCCAACAATAACCGTTCGAAGGCAGTTCGAATTGTTTCCAACGAAGTCAATTGCATATCATTAAAAAAAAAAATCAACTTAATTATTAAAAAATTTAATATAGTATTGTATTAAATTATTTTTAATGATTATAAAGCTTGAATTACATCACAAAGATTAATAAAGAATCCAGTTAAAATTAGTCAGTGTAAATATTCTATCTGTGATATTATCGACTTGCGTAGATTTATCGACGGTTGATACAAACTGTTCATACACGAGAACTCAAATGAACGACGACAGATAAATATTACCACCGAATTATTTAATCCACCTGTGTTATCACAGGTACTGGCCTCATCACAGCCATACATATTGAAATATTACAACGAGTTTAACATTTCAATCGGCTTTCTTCGATAATAAAGCTTGAAAAATATCAATATCGATCGAATAATAAAGAAAGATTATAATATCTGTATCTTTTCGTTTTCAATAATAGAGAATATTATATTTAACGCCATGATTCACACATTTCCAACGCTAATATCAGGATATTAAGAACTTTTTAGAGCAATTCTCTAAAGCAAATGGCAACTAAAATTCTTCTCGCGTCTGAATCGAGCTGAAACAACGCTTTAGTGACCTAACAGCGAAGGTCGTTTCTCGTGCAGTTACGCTCGACGTAATTACCTCTTAGGAAACAACACTACGAGCAAAATATTATTACGAAAGGTAAGATTGACGTCTTTGTACAAGCAGCGGGTCTTAAACTGGTAGGTGAGAGACTTTTCCTTATCGTTGTTTCTTCTTTATCAAAAATATTGTAACATATCTAAGAAACATACGATACAAAGTTACATTGTTATCTCAATATAAATTTAATTAGTTTCCTTATACAGACGATGCAATGGAAAATATCGGTAGACGTAGTCGGACACATTCGTTGAAAAAGAACGAAGGATTCGTTGCAAAATCACATTGCATCGTTTAAAGATCATAGTACCACGCGTTCTTCTTCGTCTGTTTCTCTCCTTTCCAGCTCGTCCGCTTATTTCTTCTTCATTCTACCTCCAATTATCGCGTACCTAATTAACCGAATGGTAATTCGTTCAAACGATCTCTAAATTAAATAAACTTTCTTACAATAGAGGAGAAACGTAGAAAGGCACAGTAAGATTCTAATGTTTTGTCGTAAACTTTGGCATTTTACGTAAAGAGTCAATGAATGTTTTGCGTTTAGATTAGATAAGACCGCGTGTTTAGTTTTGCATTTCTAATCAGTCGCAATTATAATTGTCGTGTAACGAAAGGACTCAACAATATTTGAACACATTTAAATGACGCGTACTCATCAGGAATCAGTTCGTGTCTGTCGACCACGGTATGTGTCACTTGCAACGCTCGTTCTACTAATTCAATTTTAAAGTCAAATTTTTCTAGGTACGTATCGCACCAAACAGATTACTAACAGTTACTTTTTATCATCAATAGATTATGGATATGTGTGGAAATTCATATTTCTAGAGCATATTTCTCACTTACTAAATATTATAACGAATATATTCTATTTTGAATACTTAACGTAGTTTTGTATATATTACGTCCATTTTATGCATCTTTTAAATGCATAAAGATCTACGATCCAGTCGTAAGTAAACAGTTTTAAATAATTTCTCAACAATATTTCCTAAGATTAATACATGTTCGATCAATTTTCAATAATTACTTTTAAACGAAACAAAGAACTACGGCCATCACTGTAGTATCAACTTTCTGCAATTACAAAAAGGTAATGGCGCAGTATACGACAAGAATATTATTCGTTCTCTTATTGGTGATAATTAACGAGGCATCGTTTGCCAGAGTTTGCAATTCATCCGGGGAAAATTGTAAGTATATTTCTTTTAGAACTTCGAAACTGTTCTTTAAAGCTTAACTGTTCCGATCACTTAGGGCAATCCCGGATTGGTTTACTCGTTTCGCCGATAATTTCGACATCGAAGATTCGAGAGATAGAGATTTACTGGAATAACGTTAATATCGAGCCCGGAGACAAAATCTCGCTATTCGAGGAAAGCTCTTCAGGAGATCAACGTGAAATTTACACCGTTGTTCCGAATGGTCTCAGTGGTGTCGAGAAAACCGGAGTACTAGCTGAATTCATACCTAGCTCGAACCTTTCTTTCGTGAAAAGATGTACAAGTTAGTGGCCATAGAATTTTTTAATCAACCTGATCTCACAAACGGATCGCCATTTAATCAGAAATTTCTATCATTCGTGTGTAATTCATTTCTCATATTTTTCTATAATTATAAATTAACTTGAATTATTCTCTACCTGGAAAAAGGTCTCGCTCTAATTCTGGCGGTATTTTTTTTTTTCAGGGTACAGTGTAAAATGGTGGGCAGATAAAGGAATAAAAGATACAAAGTGTCTGGGAACTCAGCCGACCTGGATGAAAGAAAGGAAAGATATTCTGGGTCCTTTAAAAATGAAACAGATATTTCTGCCTGGAACTCACGATTCCGCGTCGTACAATGAGAATGACGACACAGCAAGCATCGTTTCAGACTTCGCTGTGACTCAGGTATAAATGTAATAATGGCTGATAGAGAATCGAAATTTGCAGTATTTTCAACGTGGTTGTCAGCTGAATAAAGTGACAAATTCGTAGGATTTAGATATCCTCGGGCAATTAATACACGGTGTACGGTACTTAGACATCAGAGTGGGACGTTATCGCGAGACCAACGAGATTTGGTGGACCAATCATGGACCGTTTTATCGATCAGTCTCGTTAAAAACTGTTATAGACCAAGTGAAAAAGTTCCTCGACAATACCGAAGAAATCGTGATAATAGATATCCGTGAATTTCCTGTTGGTAATGCGTTCAATTCTAACTCACTGTTATAAACGATAATCTTATTTAATCTGGTTGCATTTAAATGTCCATGAATTTCCCATTGATCCATCGTGACGAAGAATAATTTTATTTTTCATTCTAATCGCCTGTTTGTGGTAAATTCGCAGGTTTCGATAACATATCAGATCACCACGCATTGGCCACGTACCTGGAAGATGAATTTCGGGATTATTATTTGCCCAATAATTATGGATGGGGTGCCACGTTGAACGAGATCTGGTCCTCTGGAAAACGATTGATAATCGGTTATGAAAACATGAGAATCGTGAACAGCCACTCTAGCATGTGGCCTTATGTGTTGCACCGATGGGGAAACGTTCAAAGCACCGAGCAATTGTTCCGATATTTGGATAAAATTGAGACCAACGATAGGTAAACTATTTAGAAAATAAAACTAAAATGCAATGGATCTATTTTACATATTACAAACGATATTGACAGAAAATTAACTTGGTAACGATTTGGTTGTAGAGATAGCGGAACAAGACCTCGATCGGCTATGGCAGAAATGACCGCGGATCTTACGTATATTCTTTTAAATGGATTGACAAGTCTACGAGACATGGCGCACAAAGTTAATTTAAATGTAACTAATTGGTATAGCACCGTTTGGCAATACTCTGCCAATATCGTAGCAGTGGATTTTTTAAGAAGCACAGATATCGTCGAAATTGCCATTGAGTCTAATGAAAATCGTCATTTACATTGTAGATATTAGCCATTCTTTGTATAAGTCTAATTCAATCGTTAATCCTGGCTTGTACAATGCGTTACTGTTTGGAAAGTATGACGCAGGATCAGACAAAATTTATCTTTAATACGTTCGCTATCATAGTGGATTGGGGCACAAAATGTCCATCACCGATCGTATTTTATTTCCCGTACTTTTCTACAATATTTAATAATATTTTTCTTCTAAATAATAATTCTGAGATTTATTTTTGTTTTAATCAGGCACGTCGGTTATACGAATTTCATTTATCTGGCAACTTGTAATTAAATGTAAATTAATTTTAAGCGTCGCACGTGTACGCGCTGGTAGCGAACATATTAAATTCATTCCAATTAAGCAATACTCATGCAGAATATAAACATATTTGTAAATGTTATCCGAGTAATAAAATATACTTTCGAGTAAGGTTTTCAGATAGAATATTTTCGAACAGAAATCGTATTCTCCGAGTTATATAATGTTAAAAATGGTAGTGTGTGCACGCGTGTGCGTGCGTGTGTTTAACAGCATCGCTTTAGAAACTTTCTGCACAAGCATTTGTGCACCGTTTTCTGCATGACAATGAGACTTCCGCCGGAAGAACGAATAATACTTTGAACGTAATAAAATCTGTGTCACATTGCATGTTACGAAATAGGATTTACCAAACAGGACAGTCTGAAATATGTTTCAAACGGCGCCGGTTGATCAAAGAAAAGATGTTCCTTTCGTCAGTTTTTATTGTTCTTGTTTATTCTATCTGTACATTAAGTGTCGCCGATCAGACACAACAGGTTTTCAGCGAAATGTATTCGATTAATTTGATTAATTGTCCGAACGATAAAAAGTGTACATTTGTCGAGCATTGTCCCGCTATTTTGAATTTAATGAATCACAATCTACTGCCGATTCATAGGTAAATCGGTGTAATTCTGCTTTATAGGAAATTTATATATAAACGAATTAACAAGAGAAATGATTTAAGATTTTTATTTTAAAAATTGTCGTAGATTTCGACAAGCGATTTGTGGTTACGAGAGCATAAAACCGAAAGTGTGCTGCGATGTGGATAGCAATACGGTGAACTCATTTTTTACTCAAAAGGATGGTACATCTTTTACGAGATCGAATCTAATTCCAGAATGTGGCAGGAGCTTCGTTCATGGTGATGTTAACTCTATAGGAATGTACCCTTTTGTTGCTAGAATTGGATTTAAAAGTAAGTCAGAAATGAGATATTTATTTATACAAACAGTACATTTATCAATTAATAATAGGTAATTGATCTTTCACAATTTTGTCATAGGTAACACAGGGCAAATAAAGTATCCTTGTAACGGTGTAATTTTGAATCAGCGCACGATATTAACTACTGCCAGTTGCGCACTTGCAAAGTCTAGTATTTATCAATTGTGAGTACTCTCATCTTTTAAGGTAAAACGTCGAACAGATTTCTCGATATTTTGATAGGGATTCTGTGCTTGTTGGTGAGTTTAATACTGACACTGATCCTGATTGCAATACACAGAAAATTAATATATCGTACGTGATAAAACATCCCAACTATCGATCTGATACTTTTGCGAATAATATAGCGATGTTACGTTTAAAAGAATCAATACAATATACTGGTAATTATTAAAAGATTCTTCGATTCTTTATATGAAAGATTTATATCGATGAATGTGAGTAAGATTTTCACCTTTATTTCAATACTAAATAATTAGTAACGGCGCAACCTGTGTGTCTTTTACCAAGAGATGGATATGTAAATGTAGGAATGAATCCTATTCTTGTCGGATGGGGTAAGCTGGCGAGCCAGAAAGGTAAAAAGATTACGTACAACTCAATTAAACAGAGTGTATTTGTAAGGAAGTTAGAAATATTGAAATTTTATCGAAGTGAACACTTGTAAGCAACAATTGCTGAAAATGAGGATTGTGTCAACTGAAGAATGCATGAATTATTATAACCAAGGATCAACTGTCGAATTGTGCACGATAGGGGATGAAGAGCCATGCTCAGGATACAATGGAAGTCCCCTTTTATTTAAATACGGCGATACATATTTTTTGGTAAAATTTTATATATTTAATGTTTCATGAAATTTTATATTTGATTATTTACAATGAAATACATTTATAAAACTACAGTTATATTTATATCATTTTTAGTTAGGCATTTTATCGTACGGTTCTGACTGCAGCATGATCAATAACTTCCCCTCAGTTTTCGTGAATGTACAGAAATATACAAGATGGATTCTAGAAAATTGTTGATTGTACATTAAGAGGTTAGTATCTTATTTGATATTGTATATTTTGATAAAATATGTGTTACCACTTCCTTGCATGTAATTTCTTTGGTCAAAATTCTGTTATTTATGCTTGAAAATGTTCAAATATTTTCCACGGGTCATCTCCTTCGCCTCTTCCAAACCCAATTGATATGCCATATCGTGTAACTTTTTCACTTCGGATATTAAACCACCCATTGATAAATTTCCGAGTTCTAAAATAAAAGTCATCATATTTTCAGCATAATAAAAGATATTTTGTATGAAATTGTGTTTCTGGATGTAAACTTACGATGTAATTGATTTATGTCATCAGGTGTGAGACCAGCAGCCCAAGATGATGGTTCTGTTTGAGGTGAATTTTGTGCTACGAATTCATTTACACCTGGAACTTCATTAATTGTTAATATATATATGATATATTGTAATTCTTGTCCAGAGTAAGTTATAAAATTTTTTAGAATATACTTACTTTGCTCAGGCCATAGGTCAGGCGATGCTCTATCTAGTTTCTCTAAACTCATAAGGCTTTCTTCTACACAAATTAGGTCTATAAATGAAAAATATGTGAAGATTTAAGAAATTTATTGTTACTTTATTTAAGGGTATGTTAAATATATATACCTGATTGGTCCGTTGGATCTTCTGTAGTCATTATGTTCATTGGATCCGTGTAACCTAATCTTCATTCAAATTTAATATCCAAAACGAAAGCGAAAAAGCAAATATTTACACAGACATAGGAATGTAATTAATACAAAAATATGAAAATTAGACAGTTTTCGTTAGAATTATTATGAAATAAATACAACATGTACAATATATTATACAATATTTACACGTTATGTAGTTTGAAGAATCGTTCCCTGTTTTGCCGTTTCTAATAATGGCTCCGTCAATTGCGTTTCTTGCTGCGCTTTTCTTAATTTGTTGCGTTCTTGACGTTCAATATCGCGTTCAACACCTAGTCGAAGCTGTTGTCTGTAAAAGTTATGGAAATATAAAATATTATTCCAGAGGCTAATGTGCCGCTAAATACAACTTTATCGTGTAACATGGATCGAACGCTCTAATCAAATTAATTTACATTTATGGTACATGGAATAAATATATTTAAGTTGTACTTTTAATTCAAAAAAGAAATAATTAGTTGAAACTCTTTATAGAATAAAGATTGAACAGAATGATCGACGTTATTAACTTTAAATATTTTGGTAATTTTTTATTTGAACTATGATTTGAAATATTGACTTCAAAAGGACATTTGAAGAAACATATTTCCTGCTCTATTTATCGTCACAACACATGTAAAAAAGAAATGAAAATATTTGTATTTGAGTCTATGTTACACGATGGTAATTTTTACATAGAATACGTTGCCTACGCATAACCTAACAATATAAGAATACTTTGAATTACCTCTCAGCCTCTTGTTGATAATGCACATAACCTACCATCCATGCTGTCGTTGCACAACATAATACAAAAGTAGTTTTCGCAGCAAATGACATAATATTCTTCTCACTATTTTTTTTAATATACCTGTTCACTTTTACATCTATAAGCAATTATATCGAAAGTATTGTTCCCATGCGAGAATGCGATATATCGAATGTACGTAACGAGTTATCTATTTCGATTCTCGAAAGTACGAACGGTAGTTTTGTGAAAAGTGCATAGTGCAAATTCTCCGTGAAAAATTGTGATAATCAAGAATAACTTCGAAGCCGGATGCTATAAAATGTAAGTAAGACGTTCTTTCAATATATTTTTTATTATTTTGTTATAATATTTGTTTTATGAGTTGTTATCGCTACATAAATGATGAAATAGGTTTCGTTGCTTCTGAAATTGTATAATTCCGCCATTTTAACGTATCGAAATAAATCTCAAACATAGGAAACATTAAAACTTCCCTTTCAATTAATATCAATTGAAAGTAAAACGATTATTATGCTTTTTTTATGAAATATATAAAAAGATAATTTAATTTAAAGATTTATTATCGACAGGAAAGTCGATTGTTAGACAGGTACCTAATCTTGCCGCGAGAGATCACATACAGTACGTCGTACGTTTCGAAACGATAAAATATTTATATTTATATATAAAACTTATTGTTACAATAATTAATGATACGAAAGAAAGATGCAACGAAAACGTTTATGTTAAACAACAAGTATTACAAATAATTCTTATCGATCGGTAACTTAATATTTATAAATTTTTATTCCAATTCCATCAAATCATTTAAGTATACTTCTTCATAGAAAAGTCTTTTTAAACAAGAAAGTTATTTCACACACTTATAACTATAATATCCATAATATCATTTCAAATTGTTTCACATATACATAATATAAAACAAATTCTCCATGATATGCATTTAAATACTATCAGAAATCGCTGTATTTCAAATGCCTATAAATTACAATACCCAAAACTATATCTGCTGTTTAGTTCAGATATTCGAATTTATCCAGAAAAAGTTATCAATACTATAAATTTCCATCAGAAATGGTTCAAGATCTGTACGAGAGTACATATATTCCATCTTTCTTGGTACATACTCTTGTTACTTGAGAAGGGACGATAATCCTCTCGTGACCACGCAACCATATGAAACGTAATTGGGACCGGAAGGAATCTGATGATGCGGAAGGGTGGAGACGACGACGTAACCGAGATATAGGGTCCGTTCTTATCTACAGAATACAGGCCACGTTTCTCTACCTCTCGGCATTCCACATCTCGTAAGTTATATCACGAGTTCGGAAACACCGTAGGACACTATATGATGAATCGACCTCGTTGCCCTTTTGTCCGCCCTTCAGATACATTCCTTACGTCCCTTACACTTTGATATTTGCATATTCGAAAATTGAATTATGCATCATTCTTGACGACGCAATTCTTTGGGAGTATTGATCATTGGTTATTGCTGCAGGATCGCTCTTCTTTGATTCTTTTGGATCTCACATACTTTTCTATGGTTTTAAAGAATAATTTACATAAAAATAATTTGCAGAATAGAAATCCTAAGTGCTGTTATAGGTGTTTTAGGTTAACGTTGAATTAGGGTTGAAGCTAGTGTTGTTGGATGCTGTTGTTAGTGTGTTTAGATGTTTACGGCTCTCAGCCCCTTACACATGAAACGCAAAGCTCAGAATATTCGCTTAATTTCAATTCCAACTTCACTATCAACTCCTATATTCGAATACCACCAAACTGAACTTTGTAACCATTACAAAAAAGCCGAATCACGAAACGAATATCAATTATTGAATATTGTATTACATCACAGATAGAAATGTTATCAATGTTACTTCTCTCTCTCTTTCTCGTGTCCAAATTTTAGATATCAAAGAAGATTTCAAAAAGGAGAGGTCGCCTAGGTGCAGCTAGCGTTCGTAGACTTCCTAAGAAGTTCTTCACCTTAGGAAGGGACGCGTGAGAGAACGGTTTAGGATATAATTATCGAATTCCGTTGGATGGCTGCTGGACACAGGGGCCCCGTGTATCCTTAGTGTGAACTTTACTGAACTTATATAATGCATGCGTAAGGAGAATGGACCACCCATGTAGAGAGGTCTCTCTCGACGCGGCCTCGAGTACCCTTAGGAGTCGCGCGCGGACCAAGTACTCCATCGGACCGAGTAGTCGCTTGGACAGCATACCGGGTAGAATATGACACCAGGTATGAGAACCAGCTTTTTCTAGCAGTCGAATAATATGCATCGTGAATGCTCGATGGATCCAGTGACGATTCGGTTTCCGAATGCCGAGTTTCAAGTCTTTTTTGATTTGCAATACCTAAACATACAGTTGAATATAATGAATATGACGAATGATGATTTTGACTGATTGAAAATTCGCAGAAAATTGCACTTTTCTTTAGTCTTCTTATCTGTTTTGATCGAAGGCTCGTTTTATGTAACATTGGAATTTATTGCAATTTAAATTCATTTGCAAGGCAATGGCAATTGAAGTTTTCTTATCAATATATTTGAAGTTTTCGTTATTTAGCGTTTAGATTATCAAATTAGTCAAGTGCAGTGAATTTGACGATGATTCTGGCCGGTTAGAATTTCTGGTAATTCTTCAATTTCCAAGTACCAGTGTCCGAAGCTTTTCTTCTTTAGACTTCCTTTCAAAATGGATCAAATTAGTCCGTTGGTTTATTATATTTCTGGGTACTCGAGAGATTCATTTAGCGAAGTGGTAATTTTAGTTTCAATTGAAAAGGATGGCAATTATTGTGAATTCACCTTACGCTACAAAGTGTTATCAAATTTAAAAAAAACGACACGCTAACATTAATGTTAACGTTGATGTTAATCTTCGTTATTGGATAAGATTTGCAAATGTTGAGACTGAAGTCTACATAGAACATTTTGTTGTAAGAATTCTTGTAATAAATACTGACAAGAATCAACTGGCATTTCAAGCGTCGACCTAAACAAGATACTCAAAGTGGCTAAGAACGAAGCAACTGGAACCTTGGTATTTCTATATTTAAATCAAATGAAAGAATTCTCAGCTAAATCGAAGAGTATCATTGGTTGGAAAAATCAAAAAGTTCATTTGGTAGTTGGACGTTTATTTTATACGTGCGGGACACATAGTATATCAGATAAATCCGTAGAAAGCGCAGCGGAATGACGAGTCGTGATGCTGTTCCTTCGTGAAGAGCAGTAGAGGCCGAAGATTTCAGGTCAGTCCGTCTCGAGAGCATAATGCATCACAGTACGGGAAAGAGTTGTGTAAACGAACTTTCATGAACTTCCGAAAGTAGTCGCTTTTTTCTCCTCCCTCCTTTCACCCTCTCCTGCTGTATTCCTTTTGCTGTTGATGTTTTCGCTAAGCATTTCTGCACTCTTGCCACGGTAGGCTCTGTCTGAGCGAATATATTTTCAAAATTCTTCTCGTTCTTTAAGTCCGCCTGTTATCCCTCATTCGCCAACTTCAATTCTTCGACGACTTATGATAAACCTTCGTCGAAATTAACGAAGTCGAACTCTGTAATTTTATCCTTCGTAGTACTGTCAGAAACAAATTTCTATTGGGTCGTCCGAAAAGTTTCTTTCGTTTTATAAGGAAATAATGGATGCACAATATTTTTCGTTTTATATTATTCTATCGAATTACGTATGATCCATTTTCTTCTATCAAAATAAAGATCACAACGTTCGACAGATTAGGTTTCAAAAGACGGGTCTGTAAAGGAAAGACACTTTTCGGACGACCTAATACAATCTTCAAATTTCGTTCTTCGTAAACAGATTAGAAGCATCCATCTGTATGAAAATATTTTTCTGTCGCCAATTATATAATTCCGTAATTATTTTCTGCTACTGGCGTCCGGACAATCTCGTCGGTGTTAGGCCGTTGGTAGTGAGAATAATAAAGAACAACGATCCTGTTGAAAGTCACGTCGTTATTACACGGTGTGCAGATTCGAGCGTGTGTCGATAAATAAAAATAGGACTGGGAATTCTTTAAACTGAGGCTGTGTGTGGTCCGCAAGAGGTGTTAATCGAGAGACTCGCTACTGTCTTGCTTCTAACCGGCCCTTCAATTAGTATACATCTTCTACCTTCTCTACACATGGTACAGGAACTCTCGTGGCCCGGCCGAATTCACTAACCTTTCTGTCTCAAACGAAAGAAAATAAAAAGACGAGAAAGAAGAAGCTGGTGTTCTTGGAATTGCGTCGTTCCTTCACAATTTCAATCGATTTTCTCCGTGGAAAGTGGTCGGTCAGCGTCGAACACTTTGATAGAATAGAATTACATGTTTGTGATGGAACTTTTATGTTCTTTGGATTTCGCTTCAAATTGCTAAGTGTTTCAAAGGTAACAATAATAATTCGATAGTGTTACACTGGCATAAAACGTAACGTTAGATTTCGTTCGAGTTCACCGAGGATCAAAACTAAATAGAAACAAAAGTAATAATTTGGTAACGGCGAGTGGCCAGTGTGAAACTGGATTTTATTTCAAGTCGGAAAAAACTGAGTATTTTAAAGGTAAAAATAATTGTTGGATAGGATAGGATTTTTACGGGGTCGTGAAAAGAGCGTTCGTATCATCGAAATGAATTCCCTTTCTCGATATATTTGACAAATTTCCTGTTCGATGTGTGTTAGAGTATTGATTTCATAAATAGCGTCACTGTGCAAGGATTTTTATATTTCTCTGCAATTTTTTTTTTCCGTATTTAGGTGTCATCCAGAGTCGCATTCCAACAGCAACTTTGACATGAATATTCGATGAGCAATTTAAGTGAACACCGTTGACAATTGGCACTCATTGAACAAGTTGTACGCAGAAACGCGCGTACGTCGCTCATAAATATTAATTTGCTGTCTTCTAGCCGATGCTCGTCGTGTGGTCGGAGGCACGAGCTCGATCTTCTGCGTCTCGAAATTTTTCTTGTTGGAAAGGTTTAAAAGAGTTGGCGGAAAAGATCAAAGAATCAGACGAAATAATCCACAATTATCTTGTGCTTGTTCCATTCCATTAGAAATGGATTATTAAACGGAACCGATACAGCGTCGATTATTAAAAATACGTATTTTTCGTGTCTAAGATACAACCGATCGCGTTATATTCCGAATTCTACGTTATTTTATCACATTGTTGCAAAACGATAGCCGAGAAAAATCTGAAAAATCAGTTCATCGATAACAACGATATTACGGTGGAATGAAAAAGTCGACAAATAAAGGAAAGTCGTAAAAATATCGTTGGACGGAAAGCTCGCACACGCACGCAACACACGAAAACCGCTGAGCCCGATCGTAGAGGTGAACCTCTACGAAACACCGCGCCACTGAAACCGCTAAATTACCCAAATCTAACCCTTTCGCCGCCGAAACAATCGTTGTTTGATCCAGCTGCAGCCGATCATCCCCTGGCAACTGAAACAGCCTCGAAAAGATCAGTGGAAAGAGCGTGCTCGAGTTGGTCTATCAACACGAATCCATGAGTCACAAAAGTCAGTCGCGGGCTAATATTTGACGGGGGTGTGCGGCTTTCCAAAGAAATTCCGAGGTGCAAAGCGAATCCAACGCAAACCGTTTGAATGAACTTGCCTTTTTGTTATACTTTACCACCTGTCGCGTGTGTGCGCAAGAGGGGCGGCGGCGCGAAGACGGGGATGCAAGAGAGAACGAACGCGAGAGACAGAGAATGACTGGAACGAGCAGAGGAAAGAGGGAAGAGGAGGAGGTGGAGGAGGTGGAGGAGGCAAGGGGGAGGGAAGAAAGAAAGAAAGAAAGAGACACACGGAAAGCTGAGGGCTGGGTGAAAGGGTGAAGGAGGGGGCGAAAGAGAATGGGTAGAGGGTGAACGGAGGAACATGTGGTTCTATTTGTAAAAACAAAGTTTGCGCGGGACAAACACGGGCAGACAGTGGCGGGCCTAGTCGGCTTCCAGGTAAAAGCGCAACAAAGACTCGATTGCGTTCCGTTTCACTCGCTCTGATTCCTTTTTGCCTACGGTTCACGGTTGTCGTTCGTTCCGGACCCCGTGTACCCATCCCCCTTGTCCAAGTATGACGGCTGTTGACCGATCTTTGCGGTTCCAACGAGCCTTCTTTAATTAACCCTTCGATCTTGGTGCTGTTTCGCGATAGAAATGTCATGACGTACGAATTGTACGACGGTCGCGTGACACAGTTACGACGAGTCTATTTTTATCGATCAGCTGACTCTTCTGTCATTCGATGGTTGAAAAATAGTACTTTAACGTGAAACAGTTGGAAAAGGGAATATAACGATGAACTCAGAGATGCGAGTGTTTCGACGGTAGATGGCAAATAGACGAGGGATTTTTACGTATTTATGGGAAATTTGAAAACACGATGTTGCGCAAAATGAACGTGATACAAAAATATACAGAGTCAGTCGATAAGGACTATGTAAGATAGCTCGTCTTATCTATTGGTTTTATCGAACAACCTCTCAAATGAACCATTTCGAATTTCAAGGGATTATTCGAATTGATGCAATTTTATTTTCTAATGTCTTATATTTCTCTACGTGTTGAGATGATCTTGAGTTTTTTAAATAGTATCGTATTAGGTTGTCCGAAAAGTTTCTTTCGTTTTATAAGGAAATAATAGACGCACGATGTTTTTTATTTTATAATAGTTTATTGAATTATGCACGAACATAATAATAGAAATAGAATAAAATTGATCATACCTAATTCAACAAAATAATATAAAACAGAAATTGTTGTTCATCTATTATCACCTTATCAAACGAAAGAAACTTTTCGGACAACCTAATATATTTTCTATACCATTAGTGGATTCGGCTGGACATTCCAGACAACAAAATATTAGCCTACTTATACCGAAGAAACGTTAGTTTGCCCGATATCCTAACTTCGATTTGCCAAAGTTAATGTATGACAGACGAGGAAAGGCGCTTGTGTTTGCGTTATCTCAAAGAGGCGATAAAAGCATATCCCAAAAGCATATCCCATTTCGTTTAATCCCAAAATCAAATGAAACGTATTTGTTGACGTAGAAGTGGCCGAGGATATGCTGAATTTTAAAATTGCTCTTCTGTAAAAGACGAGTAATGTGACTTATCGTGTTCTTCACCCGTGACCTTCCTACGTACGGTATTGCGCCTACTGTGCACTTTTATGGTGAATGTTTTATGACATTGATGGTAGACACGTTGATTGCAACCCGGGGGTTGTTCCTGACTGGTGATGTTTGGAATTTATCGAGGTATTAAATTTTACGAATAAATAAAAGGTCAAAATATTTGCGAAATTTTTTATATTTTTATTGTGCTACGGTAAAAGGGTAAAATACTAAATGCATCATAAGTCGCTTAATTATTTAATACATATATTTAATATAAATATATGCGCATAGATTGCTTTCAGTTTATTTTATGGATTATTCTAGCCATCCATTTTTATAAATTCAGTATGTATGAAAGATATATTATACATATTTTTTAACAAGGTTGTTGTAAACTGTTCAATGTATGTATATGCATGTTAAAATAAGCGACAACTTTCTACAAAATTCAACCATCGATTGGTGTACTAAAAAATGGGTTAAAAAATTCAGTGAACTGTGCGATCTTTCAAGAATAATGGGCAATTAATTACTTTTGGCTTGAAAAGAGTCCATCTCTTTTCATAATTTAATCTATTTTATTATTCTTTTGTTCTATTCGTTTAAGTTGGATTAGACGATCTATGTTTCTTTTGGTAATACGATGTTCACTTATGAACAAATTTTATTTGTTCTTTATTTGTTCTCGCATTCATATCGAAGTATTTTAAAGATGAATATCGGTAAATTTATTAATATCGCACTTGACGAATTCGCGAAGTTAACGAAAGTATCGATTTATCCTTCGATATTCGTAGAAAGGCTAAATAAATAAGAAAAGAAATTCGTTTAAATTACGATTACCTAATAATGCTCCCTTGAATGAACGCAGCGAAGTTTCCTAACGGATTAGGGCTGCCAGTACAAAGATGACTAAGGAACAACGTTGTTTGATGTGGACGTGTTGTCGAATGGCTCGTCAACAGCGGTGCAACGCGCCAGCTTTGTTGGTTTATATTCTAGGAGCAATAGTTTAAGGAAAATATTTGTCAACAGTTCGCTGATTGTTAGCTTAAACACTGAATATTCGACAGTGTTTATGATTGGCTAAGAATAGTTCAGAATTTCCGGTTAAAGATACCTTTTGCGATCGTTAAATGCATATTAATGGTCTCCTATATATGTGTAACTTGTACGTACGTTAATACGTGTCTCACGCGTCCTGTTCTTCATTTTCCTACATGAGCTTTGTATTACAAACTTTTTAGGCTTCTCTCTATTCGTTCAACGTTCGTTCTTAATCAGTGGAACCTCCTCTCTCTCTCTCTCTACATTTCTCTTCATAAATTTCGTTTCTCCACTGTCTTTAGGAAAAGAGATTCTTAATACCGCAATTTTCGGCAGATACTTGGATTTTGACAAATTTACAAAATCTCAAAGAACCCTATCCGAATGTAGATGTCCGATCCGGAAGAGCAACGGAATTTGAACGAATCCTCGTGAGTCAATTTCTCAAACCACAACTTCTTTCATCTTCGAAATCATAGAAGAATCCAGCAGCTCTTACGAACCTAGGCTACCTGTTCAAGGACAGAGCGGTTCATAGGCTGTTTTGACGCGAGAATGAGAAAACGGAAGAGAAAAGAACGTGAACGAGAAGGGGTGCAGGCACGGAGGATGCGAACGCGGAGATGGTGGTGGTGGCGGTTGACGGTGGTCGACGGTGGTTGACGGTGGTGGTGTATGCCGCGACAAATATTTACCTGTCAACACAGAGAGGCTCGCACTACCATCCCGTTCCATCCCTTCGCCGCAAACGACATGCATATCCAAGCGAACGTTTGATGGCTGGACTGGAGAGTTGGGGAGGAAGGGAGCAGAGGAGAGAGATGGGACGTCGCGAAACGAATCATAAAAGAGGCCGATTGAGAGACAAAGCGGAATAGAGAGGAAAGGCAATGACACGCGATAAGAACCGAGAACTTGATTTTCACGCGAGCCTCGGCTTTATCATCGGTGGAAAGCGAGTTTTCGGCCGATTATATGGTGTTTCGGGAAAGGCTTTAAAGGAGGTACGCAACCACGAAGACCAATCCTGAAGGATACATCTAACATTTTCCTTCGCCTACGAGTACTGAAGGTGAAGGATGAAGATTTTTATGGGGAACTCTAGGCAGCGTCTTTACTCTGTGTTCATCTCTTTCTATCACATAGAGTTGGAAAATGACGCGGCGGTACAACATTATCCGATTGCATATCCAGGGGAACCTTGTTCGTCTTATTAAACAGCGGCAAATGTGACTAGAACGTAGAAAGTAAAAAATTTGTGCGCGGACTTGGGCAAAAATACCTACGATAGATCTAGTCTAAGGAGAATATTTATCAAGAGCTAATAATAAATTAATAAGATAATAATAATGTACAAATCTTAGTCGGACGTTAAATCAAATCAAAGTACTAATCGCATCTATCAAAGAATTGATTCTATTGTACATTCTGTTCTCAGGTCGAATCAAAAATTTATTTCACTTTTATCAGCAAAGAAATGTTAAAACTTTCTAAAATTAGTCGATCTCCTGACCAGTTGGAAATGTTCGGAACTTGTGGAAATTGATTTAACTTGGCGATCATGGGTCACGCGAGAGGTTCAATTTTATTTCAAACTTAAATTCGAAGTTCTCGAATTCGGTTGCAAGAAACTCGTGCAGAATTTGCAATTACACATTTTCCGGTTACGTGGATCCGCCAGTTTACTCAAAAATATTTCATAAGTGTATGTAGAGGCACAGCAGTTACCGAGTTAACAGGCAGTTCGTGTTCTACGCTCTTTGTTCAACGAAAGACAGGCCAATGTTGTAGATTAATTTGGACAAGCCACCGAAAATGTAACCGCGTTTACGTGCAAGGGGCTAATAAATTAAAAAGCTCGGTTCTTGGCTCTCTTCGCTGTAATTTTTGCCGTCGAGCAAGTTATGTAATTTTAACGCGCCAAAGACGAACAAAATTGGCAACTTAAAAATCAATACCGCCTTCAAAACTTCTTCATGTAGTACAGCTTTATAGTCGATATCATTCGACGTTACACTTTATTAACGACCAAATTAATTAGGAACCAGGAACTAAAGATAAGCAGAAATTCTGCAAGAAACCTTCCTGTGCAACAAAGTTAATTACATCTCCCTTTACACGCTCCATCCGATTATAAATCCCAAAATCTTTCAATGTTCCTTTCTGGACAGATGCAAGTTTTGCAAGAAACTTTGCTCTACGCGTAATATTATAATCGAATACAATATTCGACCATAAATTCCAGAGTTTCTAAATTTTCACGTATGCAAAATTGTTCGAATTCCAGATAAAATTATACCTTGCGTCTGAACTATAAAACAAACGAACAAATTTCTCCAACCCTTGCAAACTCTCAAACCTTCAAAATATCTGAAATCTCGATCCTCCCACAAACGCTTCATCAAATCCGCGCTACAATCCTCGACATGCCCTCTATCCTTTATAAAAATATGAAAACATTCCACGAATCGATATAATCGAACGAACATCCCTCCCTTCGCACCGTGGTTCATGAAACCAACCTGTAACCGTGCGATGCTTGCTTAAAGGCCGCTTTCAGCCGGCTGTTAAGCGAACGGAGCCTAATCGAACAATTTTTCCGGCGAATTTCGAGTTTGTTGCGGATCGTGGGTACACAGAAGCAAAGCGGATCGCGGCCGAGATTCGGTTGCTCGAGAGCGATGCAAAAAGGGGGGTGGCAAGGGGATGGAGGAAACACGGTGGAGGAAACGATGGCCACCTACGATCCCTCGCTCGTTCGTTCATTCACTTATTCACTCTCCTCCCGTTTCTATTCTCTCCTCTCTGTGTGCTTTTAATTTACCGGGCGGCAGGCAAATGTTTGCGCCACTCCCCCTCGATCGTACGACCATCTCTTTCTCTCTTTCCACCGTATTCCATCGCCGCCTCCTCCTCCTCGTCCGCCGCCGCCTCTTCGTCGATTTTCCTCCACCTTTTGCCTCCTACGCCGTTTCCTGTTCGCCCTGTCTCGCTTTCTCCGCGATCGTTCTCGTGTACAGCCCCTTGGCGAGCCACCCTCCGCTCGCTCCTCGAATATATTGACCGACTCTGACCATTCTGATGTTCGCGGGGGTGGTTCAACGTCGATGGTAATCTAGGTAATACGGCGAGGTCACTTATCGAGGAATCGCTCGCGGTGCCGCTTTGAAAAAAGCGCAAACCGATGGCGGGACGCGGCGAGGGGGTTGGCCAGAGGTTTCGTTCGGTTCGTGCATCCTCTTGTAGCTATGAATATACGTGTATCGTGTAGTGGACAGTCGAATTCGCGTGCTTTCAAAAGCGCTTTGGTTTTCGTCCGTTTTTTATCCACTTTTCCCTTTTTTTCGTTCCGTTCCCTCGTGGAGGGAACTTTGGCAGAGCTTTAGTTCAGGGGTGGGAATCGGTTGGTAAGGTAAATTGATAGGGTTTTCGACATAGGTGATGGTACTAGTAGAGTACATTTTTCAAAGAGGAAGGTTTTCTTTCCTTTTTTATTTTGTTTATCTCTTTGCTGTTTTAATTGGCAAGCTCCCTGAAAGTTCATTAGGAAACTTTTTAAATTTTTGAAATAAGGAAACGAAATAGCTAATGCTACTAGAGTAGCGGTTTTTAAAAAAAAAACGAGTTTTATCTCTTTTTTCATTTTTCTTCAATATCCTTCCCTGTCGAAAAACTGTTTGACAGTTAAGTAGACGTTTTATACATTTTGGAATGGTTGACGAAACAAACGATGTTATTGGAACGATACTTACTTTCTCAAAAGAGGAAAGTTCCAGTTATTTTATTTTTGTCCTCCTATCCCTTTTGTTTTTTAATCGCCGAACTATCTCGATGCGAATCGAGAGATCGTCCTTCGTAGTATCAATGATCGTTTATCGATTCGATCGTTTCGGATGATCCTGCCAATCTTTTGGCAATAGAAACCCGGTAAAGCAGTAGTTGTGATTAATTTTTCCTTCCCTTTTTGTAATCGGCAATTTTGTAATTCGAATCGCACAGGTTCTATACGACAATGTTTATTGCGGTTCTTTAAGGGCAGCAAGCGGCCGATCGGCGCGCCACTTAATGTATTTGAAGAGCACCGCATAAAGGTAGATTTGCAGAAGTTAGGCGAAATTTTATTGGGCCGGTAGCCGAGGAATAATATTGACAGGGGAGACGTAGAAACGAAATTGAGTCAACATCGGGTAATGGGAGAGTAATGCAATCTTGGGAATAAGAAAAAAAAATGAGACTGTGTATTACACTGAAGTGGGGGTTATATAGATTATAAAATCGATTGCGAGTCAATAAATGGAATCCCGTAGGCGGAACGAAATTACTAATTTGTTAATATCACAAACGCTGGTATCCGATAGATCGATAAAGAGATGAGAAATATATTAACATATTACCTACAACGCTCTGTTTTTCCATTAGAAGAAATTCTTTCGTTCTTAATGTAATATCGGGTGTTTCATATCCTGCAGCTTTTCCTTCTGCAAGTTTTTCTTTCCACAGACATCGCCCTTTTTGAGATTCGTTTCTTGTAACAGTCGTAACACAGATAAATCATCGTTCACTGCTAAAACTGCAAATTGGAAAGCGGCAGAAAATTTCCAATTTTAACACGAACATTGAAATCCTATAAACAAAGTGTAACACAGTCGTCGGAAACAAATTAATGCGATTGTTGAGTATTCGTAAAAGCTGGAACACGATGCTTATTTCCGAACGTTCAATTCTCACCAGCCACTTTCCTCCAACAACCCCCTCGAACTTCCCCTGTCGACTACCAAGCATACCGGCCAACCACCACCTTCCGGCGAGCTTACTTTCTTGTCCAATCTAAATTCCAATAATCGTCCACCTTTGGCCGGGAAGCCGTGTTTCGGCGCGCGATGAAACGACGATGGCCGTCGGAACGGAACGGTATCGGCGCGCGGCGGATTTCGGTTAAGGCGCGTGTGCGCGCGTTTCACTTGTGGCTTTTAATAAATGGTATAAAAACGAGATCAAATATTTAACCGGGAAATATTTGAGCGAGTGCCTATTATTACAGGGTAGTCGCGTAGCATAGATATCTGGCCGCAACCCCATGGTGCCCCGCGCCATTCCGTTTATGCCTGGCAAATATACCTAGTTGTTCGTTAGATATATGTAGGAAAGAGAACAGAGGAGATACAGGGTATCTGTGTGTCGATTTAAAGCGACACCAGCAGAGTGCCTCTCCACTTTTCGCCCGCTCCCTGTTTTATTTCCTTTCTTTCTCTCTTTCCCCTCTCTTTTTTAATTTAAACATCCTTGCTCGATCGCTTGCCCGCTCACGTTCAAGTGTTCTGGCTAATTATCGCGATTCTCGGATATTACATTGAACAATATATGGGAAATTTCGGACTGTCTTCGACGTCTCCTCAGCATGTTCCCTGAAAAATTTGTTGCAAATGTAGGCTACGAGATTTCGAGGATTTGTTTCGGAATTATTTATTCGTTCGTTAATTGGATGGAAGTACGTACTTGTATGTTAGGATAGTAGGTAAATAGTCTTTTTTGAGTGATTAGGTTTTTCTTCGTTGTCTTTTAGCATCGATAGAGAAGCAGAAGAAGTCAATTATTATGCTAGATGTGTATGTATTATATTAGGTTTTCCGGAAAGTGTCTTTCTTTCGTAAACGTGTTTTTTACAACAATGCACCTTCGTACAAACGTGAAAGCAAGTCTGTGAAATGTCGCGGTGTTTATCTCAACAGAACAAAATGGATCGTACGTAAGTCGAGAAAATAATATAAAACAAAAATCGTTGTGCGTCTATTATTTCCTCTTAAAACGAAAGAAACTTTTCGGACCATCTAATACCAGTAAAAAAGTATAGGAGATAGGAATGGTGATATCTTTGTGCACGATAAAAATAAAATTGATTGTATAAAAATTGTCTTTACGATACTATAGAACGGTTCCATTGACTGTGATGATTACTTCATCGGATTTCATCGAATTCCAGTATCCAAAATTCGTAATTTCCAAAAACAAAGCCTTTTACTTTTACAAAATTACTTTTGGTAGATTTTTGTCTTTGCATCCTATTTGTCTTTAACGCGTTCATTAATTATTCGTGGACAACGGTCGTTACACGTGGTCGGACGATCTTCGTGTTCCTCGCGTCGTGCTGTTTCCGGTCACGTGGCGACGCACTACAAAACGAGAGGGTCAAACGAGTGGCCAGCGTTTATCGAAGGTAGCCGCGTGCGGAAGACGCGTAATTACACGACACCTTACGCTCTACCGTACACTATTTGCATCAAATTTTCTTCGAACGTGCAAACATGTCCCTGGCCGTTAATTACAGCCCATAGATGGACTGTTTATTCGATTGTGCGTGAGGTCCGCGATGGAATCCTTCCACTTTCCCACGAAATGGACGACGAAATGTTCATTGCCTCCACTTCGTTCGATAAATTCGAGCAATAAGCAAAAACGGTAGAAGTTCTTAGACTTAGAACAACATGTATAAACCCTTGGTCTCTCGATGTAGCAATAAAAAATAAATCAAATGAACCAAAACAGATATAATTTTCAGATCTGATTACGAAACAGTTAATTTCCCTTACATTTATTTAAATAAAATTCCATGTTTCCCGACAATTCCTAAAGATGAAGCAACCAAGAGTACGTGGGAGTTATCAATTCTTCGTCAGATCCACGTAGGCTGCCACGGTTTCCTGAAACTCGACTAGGGCCACGCCATAAAGGCGCGTTATTCGTGGTGAGCGCGTCAGTGTGTAAATCACGTCTCTGAAAGTCGGGTTTATTAGCGACGAGGCGACGACCGGCGATGTTTGCCTGGCAATAGAACAGGCCGGAAAGAAGAGAGGATCACGGAGATCCTCGAGATCCTCTGTCGAAACGCTCGTGCGTATCGCCCTCCAATAACTGTCGCCTTTGTGTGCACGCCGAAATTATGTTCCAATAAAGGTTTTACGGGGCCGGCTAATACACTGTGTCTCGTTAATTGCACCCGATACCGAGCAACATGGTGGTGATGGCCTTCGAGCCAAAGACGCTCGTTCTTGTCGTTCAATTTCAATAATTCCATTACTTGATCCACTTCTTGAAGAACAATGAAACTTATTTATACGTAATATACCTAGATGCTGATTAAAAATTTGTTATTATTTGTTATTATTATCGTTCTAGTACTTTGTGCTGTCTCATGCACGCGTGAACGTATTTGAGGATATTGTCAATTGCGGAATTAAGTATTTATTTTTCATATGATCGTTGTAACGGAATTGAACAATTTCTGCAACAGGGATTAAAAGGCAGATGTGCACTAGTACACTGAAACAGGCTAATTTCTCCTATCGTATACATATAATGGAACGGATTAACGTTACTTCATCCTGATCGAGATATCGTGGAGGATTTTTTGTTTCAACTGCAACCATCTTATAGCCCATTGTGCCCGGATTTCTATTTACTCGAAGAGAATCGCTATTTCTACGATATCCTGTGTACCGGCAAATATTTTTCTGTCAACATTAGCGCTCAAGAGAGCTCCCCGTTGTCATCGAGCGATATCTAAAGCTATTTCGATGTCCTTAAGACTTTCAATTTCCTTCAAGTACCTTCTTCCATCAAAAAGGAGAAAAATAATAATAATAATAATAATGATGATGATGAAATAGGACAAGAATTTTCGATTAAATGTTCCTGCATGTTCCTGACTTAAGTCAGCCCACCGCTGGGTTTCTTATGTTAAGAATATCAGTACATCTCTTTCAAGTCATAAAAACGTATCGTGCTAATTACAACTCGCTATTGTATAACTTTCACCAGCACGATCAATCCAACGATAAATTGTGCCAATCGCCGAATCGTTTAAAGGAAAAAGTACAAAGTAGAAACGGAAAGGAGGGGGATACTAATTCCACGTATCGCCACGAGGCGGAATTACTTTTTGACGAATTTAATTTCAAGCTTAATTAATCGTGACGACCGGACGGGCAGCGCGCGCACGGGGATCCCAAAGACGCTCCAATTAACTTTAAATTCCCGGCTTGCCTCGTAATTTCTCCGCCGTGTGGCTCGACACAACCCCACTCCTCTTCGACGAACCCCTTCCCATCGCTTCCCGGATGGACGAACGTAGAAAACAGAGGTTCTTGAAAAACCCTGGAAAATTCTGCGATACTCCGTTCGAGGGGGAAAAACCAGCTCTACGAGGAAGAAAGAAAGAGCCAGGGAATAAGGAGCGAGAAGCGGAAGGAGAAGGAGGAAACGACGGAAGATCCGGTCTTTGAACTTCGTCTAGCGGAAGGCGGATGATTGTACGCTGTCTTTGAAGCTGGTTAAACTCTCTCTCTCTCTCTCTCTCTCTCTCGAGAAGGGCGAGACAGAGGAGGACAGAGAAACGGAGGATGGGACGAGAAAGGGGTGGAAAGGGCCGCGAGTGAACGAACAGTAAAGCCACCCTTTGAGACGAACCGGTTAGAAGATGAATTCGAACGCTGACTGAGAGAGGGTTCCAAGAGGCAGAGAGGGTGGCTACAAACACGGAGATGGTAAAAGTTTATTAATTAGCTAGAATTAAGCGTGGCCAAGGCTGGCGTTCCAGCCCGAAGTTCCTCGCAGGAAGTGGAAACTGAAGGAAGAAAACGGAAGGAGGAGGTGCGCAACTTTTATCCTGCTGGTTCTCGTTGTCCTGTCCTCGTTGGCGATTCGCATCCCCTTCGACCGGCTAATCGACCATTCCACAGTAATTCGCCGTTATTTTTAAGGTGTAATTGAATATTGCAGTAATAGAAGGCAGAAGGGCGATAAGATGGTTGATTCTTTATTAACGCTGATTCGATTTGGTCGAGGGTGAAGGTTTCAGTGGTTTATCGGTTTAATTGCGGGGAATTCGAGGGGATGAATTTTATGTTGAGAATAGAAACACTTGAAAGGTGTTGGGGATGGTTTGTAAGCAAAATCATTTTTACAGTGAAAGCGCCTTTACGATAAAATAAATTAGGGGGAAATCGAGTGCTGAATAATATTTCACAATAATTCACTTCACTCAGCATTAGTCTTTTATTTTCGTTTTAACTATTCGCATAGCTCTTTGTTTAGGTGAAGTTTCTAGTAACACAGAAAAACCAAGACTATCGTCCAATAACAGATTTAAGCTCGTTAATAGAATCATGCTTCTCAAACCATTAACGTTTACTTTCATAAATTTTCATAGAGTGCATAACTCTTCTATATAATGTTAACGAAGATATATCTAGGTGTAGCATCACAAGGACACACGGCAAATTTAAAAAAATCCAATATTTTTCACTCCTCGTCATTCTTACGATCGACCAAGAAGCTTCAAACTTTCCTTAAAACTAAAAATCCAAGAACAAGTTCATTTGCAAAACTGGCCACGTCCGTTGTCTCCATGTATTCCGTTCAACTCCCGTTTGATCGCATCCCCTGAGCCCGTAAGTGCAACGTAATTTGTCGTACCAAATAGGCGAGGCATGAGAATCGTTTAGTCGCACGGAGGCACCGCTTATTCATATTTAATTCGCTCGACTCGTCAGTTGTACGTCAAGGGGTAGTCGCGAGCGTGAATCGTAGGGGTTGGTTCAGCCAGCGGGCAAACGTGACCCATTATGCCGCGTTTCCGGCCGACTTGCTCTCATTGCCCGCTCATCATCGTCGATAATTCTCGTAAACTGCGCGTACGGCCCCTCGTAATATTGTCCTACGCCGATATTTTAACGAGGTCGACCCATCAAGTCATAATTCCAGCCCAAGTGTCCGTGTTTATGATAGTAATTTTGTTAACGAAGTTGCGCAACGATGCTACCTAATGATTCTCTAACGTTTTGGAAAAGGTGTCGTTGAGGGGTAATTTGGTATGTTTGAAGCTATTAGTGGGTAGATTGCACAAGGGTTAGGATAGGGTGCTAAATATTAATTATGTAGACAGTTTGGTATGTTCGTGATGAAGGTTGTTTGAATTGATAATTTTCAGTTGGCGTTTCGAATGGATGTCTGGAAATGGAAAATCCAAATGTTGAGCGATTATTAGGGCTCTTCAGGTTTCCTCACTCCGGAAAATCTCTACAGATGGCGCCAGCGAAGTCGCTTCATAGGCGCCGAATGATAGCATGATCAATACAAGATGTACAATTTCGAAAGTACCAGATTCTTCGTGAAACCTGATCGCATCTTTAAAGAAACTAATACTCGAATATTGCTTTCGGTTCGGTGCAGGCTAATCTTCCAATTTATCGCTTCGTGAATTTCAGAGAATCTTCTTTAAGGATCAATCTAGCCACTCCAGAAGAACGACAAACACAATCGAGTCCCCTGTCCTCCAAATTCTAGATATCGTCAAACTTCTGTCGCAATTTTCGCTTTATAAAAAAACCTTTCTCGCTACTCCATAGTATTCAGCGCAAAAGTTCAGTTTCCCTTTCCAAAAACGGTCAGATCATCCCTCGATCTTCCTGCAAACTTCAAGAGTCTCAGCCAGACGCGGCCCAACCTCCGTCGCGATGTACGCAAACGGTGGTTTCGGCGTCACGGGGCAGTTAAGGTCGACTTAAATTCATAAAACGCGCACACGCGCTTTCACCGTCCCGGCGCGTTATTCTCTTTCTCGGAACGGCTTGTTGCCGCGAGGGTGAATAACGGGGGCTATAGTCCTTCTCGTCGTGGCGTCGTCGTCTTTTCCAAACAAGAA
This sequence comes from Bombus cullumanus, assembly GCA_014737535.1. NCBI lineage: Eukaryota > Metazoa > Arthropoda > Insecta > Hymenoptera > Apidae > Bombus > Bombus cullumanus. The sequence goes on from JACXIX010000017.1 coordinate 4,174,827, forward strand.
TTTGCACTCTCTTCGTTACCATGGCCAGGCGTCTCTGCAAACTACAGTGAGCGGGTACGGTAAAGTAACGTGGAGTAACGCAACGTATATACACGAAGAGAGAGAGGTGGGCAAGGGGGGAGTGGATGGTTGGGTGGCGGGTGTATACACCCTGTTGGAGCCCCGGAGAGTCTCGACCAACCCCGGAAGAGGCCAGAGTCCCGTGCGATAGACGAAGACGGAAGGGCGCGGGAGCAGAGGGAGCGGCGGAGTGAGAGAAAGGGAGAAAGAGAGAGATTTGCAGGCCCGTGGGTTTGTTTGACTTTACTTGCAGCTATGTAATTGAATATTATACCCGGCCGCCTCGTTGGAAGGGTTGAAAACTCTTACGAAAAGGGAAGGGCTCCGGGGCCGAGGATCCGAATGGTGGACGAGAGATAGCCCAGAAAAGCTTCAGGGGAAGGGGGATGCTTGATGGAGTGGTCCATAAGAGGAACCAGAAAATTAACTGAAAATCTCACGAAATCGCAAAGGACCTACCGTGCCGCCGTGGGGTGTGTTTACCCTTTATTATACTCGCGCGCATCTACCCTTCTAACGCAGACCGCTTCTTCCACCCTCGCGTTTCACGTCCGGAACGTCGAGCTTCTTTCTAGTCCCTCGAGCTGGCTTTTCCCTTCTACCGTTCAAAAATCTTATTGTAAATTTTGGGTTTTACTTTTAGCGTTTGGATCCCTTTGTACGTTGTGGTCGTAGCGATGGAAGTCGATTCGCTGTTGTTTGATTTGATATTCTGTTCGGATGGAAAATTGTGTCGCGACGAGTCCTTCTGTAAAGCTTCTGATCCCCTAATATTGAAACTTTCTTTCGTTCGTCTATTATGCTGTTTACACAAAATTAAGAAATCTTCGTTTCACGTAACGATTCAATTATCGTCGCAAGCAAAGATCTCGAGTTTCGAGCCTCACAGAAATTCGTCACGAAGATCACATACCGAATATACTCGTTCACGCTTATGCTCACGCTCTTCAGTAACCGTCAACAAGTCCGAACCATCAACCACACTTCTCCGGTATCCCTCGTCAAACCAAACTACCTAAATACGAGTACATACATCTGCTACTCTAAACTATCTCCTTAGTAGTTGCACGAAAATACTCAGTACTTCGTTCTCCATGAGTACAACTGGTTTACCAAAAGGCATCTTCAACCAGCTCTTCCCGGCCACCGTACGTCCACGCTAAAAACAAAAATACTCCGGGAAGTACGACTGGAAAGCATCGTAAGGAACAACAGGAACGAGACCCAGAGCCGCGGATTCTACCCCTTGGGAGAGATGAAGCTCGAGAAAAAGAGAAAGCGAAAGAGAACGAAAGAAAGAGACAGTGGACGGCAGAGAGGAAGAGGGAGAGGGAGAAGAGAACATGCCGCAGGATGGTTGGTATACAGTAGCGCGTACAATCCGCTGGTCGATGGTGCGGCCCGTAACGCCCAGCTACTGCGCAACCAATGCGCGAGTCCACCATGTTTAATGCTGCGAATTCGCTCACCCTCCGAGGTGGCTCGCCCTCGTCCCTTCTAGCCTCTCGCCCGGCATGCTGGTACCGACCCTAACCTCCGTCTGCTCGTCCTCCTATCCCCTCCGTGTCCTGCCCTTTCTGCCCTTCCCTCTCCGAACCCGGTCATCCTTCTTCAGGCTTTGCCTCCTCTGCAACTTCCCTTCTCCTCGTTGCGGCTCTTCTTCAACAGCGATCCGTGCACCCGCTCGCGTCCACATGACGGACAACAAATTCCCATGTACACGCGGCTGAAACCTCATCGGCTATACGACATCCCCTATTCTCTCTTTTGCCTAAGACGATTTTCCTCTGGATCGTTCATTTTTCAGCTTGGATCGCTGTTTGGCTTGCTTCGAACGCCTTCATCTTTTCTTTTTCGAGTCGTCGGTTAATCAGAAGCTTCGCTAGTCGTGGAGTTATAAGTTAACGGAGACATACAGCCGGGGACGAAGATAAGTGGACAAAGACATTCACTGGCAGTGAAAGCAGGCATCGATCAAATTTAATCGAACTCTCTCTCTCTCTCTTCTCTGGTATTAGCGTTAGATACTTAAGTCTTCTTCATTACATAGTTGTAGATATCTTCTCGGGGACGTTCGATAGAAAACTTTAAAATCCTGCGATTCATTTTACATTACGATATTTTCTCACACATCTTCCATATTGACTTCGTTTCTTCATCTTCCTCTCGTCTCTTCATTTCATTGCTACAAATCCAATACCCTATTTTTAATGACACAAGTACAGTGCATCTTCGATGCATTTAACCCGTATAATCCATTCGACGAACATGTCCCGATACTAGAGCATCAAGATTCTTTTTCCAAAAGAACGTTGCTAGCACCAAAAAAAGAAGAAAGAGCGAACTGCCAGATGAGAAAGAGTCGCACGGGCCATGGAACTGGATCCAGCCGATGTTGTAACGCTGCATAATGATTACCGATGTATTTAGGTATGGCTAGGTCGGGCTATTGACAGAAGGTACGTTGATGGTGCCGCGTTTGTCGGTTCGCGAGGAGGGTTGGCAAGGAAGAGGGGTAGATGGACGCGCAGAGAGATAGGCACGGGCCGTGGGCGCGTGGGTGACAAAGGGGGTGGCCGAGTCAGGGGGTTGGTAGCGGTGGATCGAGGCCGTAGGGTGGGCTAGTACGGAGAAGCACTAGTAACGAGTATTTGCAGGCCGGCTCGATGCATAGTTAATGATTTGTCAACCGAACCCCCCTACTGGACCACGCCGAACCTGACTAGGCCATACATTATAACCAGCCAGATATACCGGGTGAGCCGCGGAAGCGCGTGACCTGTAGTGCACGCGCCACTTCCGCTTACAGCCAGCCTGATCAAAGTGTCGCGTTTGCTCTACCCTGTTTGCCACGGCTCTGCTCGTTTCCTATGAGCCAGGAACCATTTTCATCGAGATAAAAAGCATTTCGATTCGTGATCGTTTGGTTATTCGTTGGACAGGCTGATGATAGGTGCTGAGCGAAAGGAAAGTTGATTCGTTCGCGATCAAGGCGAGGAGATGGGATATCGATGAGACTCTGTGCAACATTCTAAGTGGTGGAGATTGGAAAGTGGGGATTTTGGAGCAGATCTGCTCTGTATCTCATTCCTAGAGCGATTAGGTATTTTAGGAAGATGGTTTGTTTGGGGTTAGGGGTGGAGATTATGTTGAGCAGTTTAGCGAGCCGAAGGGTGACTATAGGAATTAATTTGTACAGCTTTTTTCTTTTGGTTTAAAGAAGCTTTCAATTAAATTTGAGAAATTTTTGTTGGCTAAATTTGTTGAATAATTACTTCAAAAAAAACTCTACATCTTTACTTTTGTATATCCGTGACCTGGAAACCGTTGTTACGCAGAGAATAGAATTTAATGAAACAACAAATTTGAAATAACGAGATTATTATTATTGTCCATATTATTGTACTCTTGAATATAAATTATGTTTTGGGTTGCAAGGTCTATAAACAAAAGAGCTATAAGTAGATATCTATTGCTGTTTCTTGTAGACTTCGGCTAGAGCTACGAGATTAACTTTTTGGTAATGTTCTTCTACTATATTGTAACACTATAAGAGTGAGGATCTGCATCAGCACACACTATACCTATACTTATACCTTTATTTATTTCAATATACTTTTCTATTTACAAATTCATTCACTCGTTGTTCTATCAATCAACCTCGACAAAATTAAAGAGTTACGTTAGTTAAATACCGATGGGGTTGTAGAATATTCAGTGTAATGATATGGAAATGATAGGGTATCTGCTTAATTTAGAATTTTGAAGCAGATTCGGTGGCTAAAATTTTGTATAATAATTTTGGCAAAAGAGTTAGTTTCGATTGAAATCGTTAACGAGGCAAAAACTGGTAATTGAAATTTATTTATACAGTTATCTGTATTGTGTTATTACGAGAAAACTTTCAATCAAATGGGAATGATGATTAAATTATGGAGTTATTAATAATAAGCCAGAGCCGAATAAAAATAATTTTCTGCGTAACGAGTTGAAAAACTGAACAAAGTTACCAATGAAAACATTAAAACTCATTTAATATTCCGTTAAATTGATATCGGAACGGACGTTCGCGATTCAACGCGATACGCACGCACGGCCGGATGTATAATTTTTATTTAAATATATTTCATTGCGCGCTACGTTTTGGAATTTTTGATGCGCTAAAGTGTAATATAAACAGCCGGTTTAATTATTTCAGTAATATGCAATTTAATTTTCGGATTGTACTGCTTACGCGTCTTGAAATATTTACTCTCGTGGTTGCAGCTCTATTTCGAATTCGCGTTAATCTGTAATTTTCCCCGAAATTCAATGTACGATTCTTTCTTTTCCCATTGAAACGCGAATTGATATCTTTAGAGAAATAAATTTTATTTTTTACAAAATATCGTACAAATGGTTACGAATTATTGTTCCTAACGAAATTGATTACACTTCTTCCAGTGTTCTTTCAAATTTTTCAAAGATTCGAATCTCAAGCGTTTGAACGTCGATTTCAAATTTTCTTGAATTCGAATTTTTCATTTTTTACATCAAACTTTAATTCCAAAACTAAAATTCTTTGGAATTCAATTTTCATTTGTCGATGTACTCGAGTATTCGCGTTTTAGAAACGGATTATCGACAAATCGGCAATCCCTTGTGGCAACGCATGATAATTTTCTGCGTGCGACCATACAACGAGCGCGCATAAGGGCAAACTAAATAACCTTAACAACCGGTTAATGGTCGACCACATTATTGAAAAGGACTTGCGGTTTCTTCTAAGGACAGCGACCACCCAGCCGTAATATTAGGGAGGGATTGTGGTTTATGACCATGCTTCGTTCACACGAAACGCCATAAAAAGCTTTTACGCATCCTCTCACTGGACATTGTCCACAATGAAAACCCTTCATACTTCACAAACAGAGCGTTAGGAACGTTTAAAGAAAAGAAAAAAGGCACAGTAAAGAATTTTCTATTCTTCCGATTAGACCAATCTCTAGGCAAATATTACGCTAATACTTTCTCGTAATATTTATTTTTTATAATTTGCAAATAAATGTAATTTCTCCAATTAAGCCTTTTATGCTCGATGTTGAATATGCGTAACATTATAACAATTTGTTAATTAACCGAACGATATACGAACGTGTTTGTTTTCGTTAAACTGACTCATATTTTCATGCATTATATCTTCTTCTTTTTTTTTTGTACCAGAACGCTAGCGAAAATGTTTCTATTGTTAACAAAATCGAGGTCGAAAAGGTTAAAAATTTTGCCAATTACACAATTTTCTTTCGAATTGTTTCGCTCGAGGAGGTCACTAGTCCCGCAATACGATTCTCTAAATACGCAACAAGCTTTCTATCGAGCACACAAAGATTACGATGTTTCCTGATACACGCGTTACATCTTTCGCGACGCTTCGTTACTATTTACATGCTCGTTAACTATCATGAAAGTCGGTTTGCCGTTCGACGTTACAATGCAAATCCGACGTGCAATCGGTCGTTTACACGAAACGAAATAATCTCGTAATGTTAATAAAACCGTGGTGTACGTTCGTGTGCGCATTGGTCTCTGCTTGTACGTGTATGCGCGAGTGTGTACGCCGGCAAGAATGCAAACGATAATCTTGAAGCGACGATTCCGTTAAGGTGCATCAACACCTCGAACGTTGGTATACGTCATTAATTAAATGGAAGAGTCGATGGAGTGGTGCGCAGTGGTTAGAGGCTGTAGACAATCTCCAAATATTTGCGAGGCCAAATATCTTACCTAAACATCGGAGTGACACGGTAGTTTCTAACCATCACTCTCATCTCCGCGTATAACTGCTTTCTGAAACGTCAAACCGAACGAGGGTAACACCGCTATAGTGTTTTACCCTCTTTAACAATGTGTAATCGTTGCCTATTTTCCATTCGGTTGTCTAATAAATTCGTTTGCCTTTCGGCATTACTAGGCTGCGAACGTTTATGTACTTCTATTATATCTTTATGAACAGGATTTAAGGATTAAAATCCAAATAGAAGTTTAATTTTGTTTACTAGATATTGCAACAAATCACTCTAATTTGGATATTTGAACCATTTTTCTTTTTTTCTTTTTTACTCCAAGTTAAAATTTTACTTGGTGGATTTGGAGAAACTTACTGTTGTCTTCTTTATTCGGAAAGTAGTTACGTATATGCGTAGAGTTTGCGAAATTATTTGAAGATCTGAGTTGTCGAAATAGAGGGTTGAAAAGTAGATTGAAATTCAAATCAACGTTTTAATGTTTGAACTGTGTCCCATCGTCGAATTTACATATGTGTGTATGTTGCGTGATTAATGGTTCACGAATGTCGTTCATGTTCGATAGTCTTTATTTTTAATGCCACTCGTGACACGTTGAAAGTGTTGGTTCAGTTTGTTAATTCGTCGAGTACGTTTGCTCGAAAATTGAACGTTACGTATGAGCGAGGATTAAACAACGCTCTTTTATGTACAAACTTTCGCAAATAAGAAGTTACACATTTTCACGTGCATGTAAGGTGTTTCGATAGATTCAATATTGTCATTTCTGGAATTGATCATCTTCTATTTGCTTACCTTTTCACGTTAAAACATTCAAGATTATCCGCGTTAAGTCTATTTTAACATTTATTTAACAGGATCACATATATGTATTAAATATTTACATCGATTTCTTATCAACTCCAAAATAAAATACAAACGATTTCTGAATATTTACGGGAAACGTATCTATGTAAAGTTGAAATTACGTGAAACTCATGTAATATTTATTTTTTAAAAATTCTTTATTTCCGACGATTTCGTCTCGACCGTAGAACGAAACAGTCTCCGCGATTAAATTAAATTTCTCAATTTTCAGTTTCGTTCATCCAATAGTCGAACAGTTAAAAATGGTTTCTTGTCGTTGAAAAGACATTTAATTAAAAAATTATTGAACCAAATATAACCTTGAGCCGAGCCCCATCAAATTATCGGCGAAAATGAGATTTAACGAAACACAGATAAAAATGTACGCATCAGTACGTAAAGTTGAAATTACGTGAAACCCACGTAATATTTATTTTTTAAAAATTCTTTATTTTCGACGATTTCGTCTTGAACGTAGAACGAAACAGTCTCCGCGATTAAATTAAATTTCTCAATTTTCAGTTTCGTTCATCCAACAGTCGAAAAGTTAAAAATAGTTTCTTGTCGTTGAAAAGACATTTAATTAAAAAATTATTGAACCAAATACAACCAAATATATGAGCCGAGCCCCACAAAATTATCGGCAAAAATGTGATTTAACGAAACACAGATAAAAATGTACCCATGAAAGCTTGCACCTTCTACCAAAGGTAAAAGAGAAAATACGTTACGTCTTAGAATATAATTTATCGTAATCGATTATGGGACTCTCGTGTCGACCGTAGGAACACCGTCGAGGCGGTGGTATGTTCTATGGTGTTGTGTAATTGTTCGACTCGCAGCATGGGGTGGGCACGCCCCACCTGGCGCTTAGTTCCCCATTCGGAAGCGTGGCAAAAGGCAAGGACCATAACCTCGGCCGTAATTTGTCACGATTACCAGCAGATTACTGGTGTCGCTGACAGCCTTTTAGGCTGCCGTTCGTAACAGTACGGCTGCTCCTCCCTCGGGAGATCTTCCTCGTCCTTTACCTTTGATTAAGGATTTTTTTCGTTTAAAATTTGCAGCGGAAGTAACGATTCTACGGATGCTTGGTATGTCATCAATCGCTTCTTTACAGATCCACGATATATTTTGTATTTAGCAAGCGTTAGAAAGATATACCTAACGCATCGTTCGTACGATATTTTATTCCTTTTCTTTATTTGAACACAAATGTTTAGCCGTTGATTTCGTTATCAAGTGGAAGAGACGGAAATTGATCGCCAAATATTGTGATTAAGATTTCTCGTGCTGTTAGTTATTTGATGATATTGACTGTTAGAATTGGCGTGTGATTTAGGGATAAACGGAGGATTTAAATAAACTGTTGAAGATTTCGAATAAAGACAAAATCGTATATACAAATACGAAACAAAGCTAACATCTAGTAATCGTTTACCTTGTACAGTATATATAAATTAAATCTAAACCGCAAATGGTAATTGTCAATTTGTTGGCAATTAGCAAATATCCAGTGACTTGTGAATAAATATGTACCGATCTATACGTGATTATGATTGTTTACCTAATCGTTTGCCAAATTTATTTACCTTATATACACAAATTCATTTACTTTACAAATACAAATTATACATAGTATTCTTAAACGTTAGTTATAATTCTATGGAACATTTCCGATTCTTCGGTAACGTGTGAGCCACTTCCAAGCATAACCGATCAACCCTATCTTCCGAATATTACTTTCATTCAACTCAGTGCAAATTAGTGTTTAATTCGTGAGTACTGACGCGATAAATCGTTACGTAATACGCTACTAATTGCTTAATGAGCTTGATAAATCAACTAATCAGTCAAGTTTAAAGTTATACGAATTTCGTTGGTACACGCAACAGTCCAATCCTCATCAGCTCGTACGACCAACATCTTACAAAATAAAATCTCTTACAGATTGACCATAGTGCAAAAAGAGAACAGGAAAGAAAGGAAAACTAAAATAATCATTCGGTAGGTACCTGCGAGTAGCCGCGAGGAACAGCACAATTCGAATCTCCGCGCGCGACGTAACGATATGGCTAAACACACTTGCGCACCGTGTGCACGGAGTTCATAGAGCGGCGTGGAACGAGCTGGATGTTAGTATTTTAAGCCTATTTAAGTGTGTTTGTCGTATAATATTGACATCGTGCACACACAGGCGAAGATAGCGCACTTACACATGCATGCTGCCTCTCTTTCTTTCTCTCCCTTTCTCACTTACGAGACGATCTTACTATTTCTCCTTCCTTTCCCATTTCTCATCTCTCTCTCTCTCTCTCTCTCTCTCTCTCCCTCTCTTTTTTCACCCCTTTCTTTTTGCTGGCGTAAGCGCCACACGTAAGAAGACACACGCACGAACGAGAAAAGGAGCGGCGAGTGAATGAAATCGCGGTGTGTGCTCGGCAAACGACGCGGCGCGTCGCGTCGCGACGCCCCGTGCCACCGAGAATAGAACGTAAAAATTCCGTCGTCGAACTGCCGCTATCGGGATTAGCTGCCGATCGATCTCGTGTTTGAACGTCTCAATGAGTGGATTCGCGTGAGAATTGTTTGTCAAGGTATTGTTAACCGAGTGGTTTCTTTAGTTTGTTTGGCGAATTATTATGATCCCCGTGGCTGCCGTGAGTATTTGTCGAATTTTGTGTGCAAGTTTGTCCTGGGGGAACGAAAGTGATTTTCGTACAAGTTTCAAACTTACCACGGGATATGAAATGGCTATTCGATCGAATTCTTTATAGGAGTGTTTCAAACTTTGTCCCCAGTAGTGGAATATCCTTTAAACGTCCAAGATGTTAATTAAAAGAGTTATTAAACCAATCGTTTTATTTTTCTAGAATTTTCTTTGAACGAGAGTTTCATAAAATATGCATCTTGTTAATAAAAAAATTTGCAAGAACGTTCTCTGAACAAACAAGCAATGGTAGTGCGAGAACAACTTTCGTAAAAATGAGACACGAAACGTTCGTCTAAATATAAATTACTTGTCGATAATTCCTTGAAATGAATGATCCTCGTTTCAGCGTAACCGTTTCTCTGTAAACAATATTGCGACGTATTTAACAAAATCTAAACCACAAATTGTACACAAATAAAAGTTAGAAGCGTGTTGGAAGACGATCTGTCGCGAAATCGGTAGCCGGAATGCCGGTCGAAGGAAGCGAAAAGCAATAGAAGGAATTGTAAGGAGAAAAGTGTGCGAATCATAGGACGGTGTACCGGGGGTACGTGAAACGCAACATTGAACTTGTAAAGATCTAACGAGATCAATGTTGAGGTTCAGAACTGGCGACTGACTGTTTGCTGATTGGCTTAAATCAACGTTAAGCCGATCCAATCCAATCCGTGCTCGGAGGCAGGCGGTCCCTTTCCTTCCCTTTCGTCGGTCTCGGAAACTTTAGGGGTGAGTCCTTCGAAGCAACCGATACAAGTAAACTCGAACAAACGATCTTAAGGCCTGGATATCTTTCGCGATAGGATTAGAAGCCGAGCTTCCTGTATGCGATCATCCGTCATTCATCCTATGTTTAAGTGATCTAAGTTGAAAACATCTGAAAACGTGCGCTTCCCTATCAACTTTGGTAGATGAGGATAAATTTCGTATCTCGAAGAAATATTCGCGAAAATCTAAACGAACTTCGAGACTGGTCAGGAAAAATGTTTAGACTGACGTTTAGATACATTTTTGTTTCTACAGAAGTCGCTCTAAATCACTCGCTCTTTGGAACGAATACCTCATTTTTTCATCCCTTATTTTAATTTCTACGCTCACTGGTAAATTATTCTTAATTTGTTCTGTATAACGTTGAAACACCGGCTATGTTACGTATAACTAAAAGCATTGGGATTTATAAATAGGAATAAAACTAGTAAACAAAACAAGATCAAAAGTTCTAACTAGAAACGACTGTTCCATTAGAGCCAATATTCTCGGCAAAGCTAACATCGAAATAATAAAAGCTAACAATCAACGCGATATCTCCCAATTCCAGAAGTAAATACCAAACAGAAAACACAACGTGAAAATCCAAAGTTCTACAATTCCACGCAGATATACAAATATTGAAAAAGCTACAAACAAGCGAAAAAGGAAGTTGCAACGATACGCCAAGTCATCGGAGGATCTAATTACGGCGGAATCGTGCATAATCGACGACGAATGAGTGCGTAAACAGGATGTATTCTTTCGCGACGAACAAAGGGGCAACGGTTCATCTTCTCGGAGAATTTGTTAGGCGATTGTGAATATGTAAAAGGACTCCAGAATCCGGAGCAGCGAACGTCCGGTGGAATTGGAGAGGCAGAAAGGCGAAAAGGAAACGACGATGGTTAAAGAGCGGACAAAAGTCAAAACGTCCGGATCCAGGCGCGTATTGTGCTTCGTTGAATCGGCCGTGAAATCCATGTTGTGCCTTTTTCGTGAAATTTCTTTTCACGTGGCTGTTCAATGGCCAACAGGCTGACCTGGCCTTTTCCCGCGACGTCTAAACGAGAATCGAATGGAAGGTAGCGCTCGATGACGAGCTGGGAGGAGTGTTACGTCCGAATCGATGATCGATCGCGAGAAAACTGTCGAAAGTGCGTGGACAAGGGTGGAGCCGAATATCCATTTGGGAATTCTATGGAAGTACAAGGTTGTTTTCGATTCTGCGTCTCGAATTGGAAATGGATATTGTGGGTTCTGGGTATCAGTGGTCGTCGAAATTAGGGTAAGAAATGGCATTAGGAAATGGGACGAACGTTCCGAAGAAATTTTAGTTCCAAGTAATTTCTTCCAAGGACGAAGAGAGGTGTAGGTGTCTATTTGAAAATTAAATACACGCGCAAGGTTGTATTTGATTCTTGACTTAGGAATAAATGTTGGGATAGGATGGGTATCAGTTTCCAAGCTATTGCAGTCAACAACATTTTTCAAAGTATCTTAAAAGGTCCTCTCGTGAATTCTTTTATTCCAAAAATCCATCAATCTTTTTTTCGTTAAAAGTCCAACCATTGCTCGTTCGTTACTCTTCTTACCCCAGTTATATTACATTTTCATTAAATCAATCTGTTCGATTCGAAGCCTGAGTATCGAGAAGGGGTGGAAGTCGATCTATAGAGTCTTTCCCAGCCAATTTGTCGGGGTTGTCTATTCCTCGGGCGTCCATGAATGCCGCATCGCCGCCCTACACGCCCCCAGGAAATGGCATTCAGACAACACACAACGTCCCTGCGAACCTTTGATTGCGTATATAATGTGTCTCGTTTATTGTCGGGGCGTGGAACGCGAAGGGACAATTGTCCGATGATATATGGCACCTTTCTGTCTCCACGAGACCAAAATTCCCCTGTATTTACGAGGATTCGTTTCAATTTTCTGTCGCTCGATCGATCAGCCGATTCATCTTCAAAAACGTCCATAGTTACGTAAGAATCACTGTAGTAAACAACCTCGAAGGAACAGGTCTTTTTATCAAAGATCTGTTGGTACACTTCGATCCAAAAGTGTATTTTAACGCCTCTTTTTTTCTTCCAGCGATAAAACCACGCGTGAATGATGCCAGAGGGAAAAGCGTACGTTAATATTAACACGCTATCGCGGATAAACATTCTGTTTTTAAGATTCAGATGGTCCTGGACGGAAATTTGCATTCGCTTTTTACGCGTGTTTGGCAAATAGGTTTATGGTAGGGGCGAAAACGGAGCGTTTGCAAATATGTATCGAAAGGAAAAAGGAAGGGGCGAAAAAAGGAACGAACTATTTTCATTGTTCCATCGTGTACGTCGGGGATCGATGGCGAAAAAAAAAAAAAAAAATGTTGCAAATATTTATTAACGCGCACTGTACATTTTTTACAGGTCCTTCAGACGCGAAAATGGGCCGTTTAATTGTGATTTGAAAATACACAAACATTTGAAAAGAAAAAATATGGAAAAAATACGGTCAGTCGAAAAATAGGGATGGCTCCTTGGACACAAGAGGGCGAGTATACACGAGCCTGTTTTCCCCCGTGAATCATGTCGAAACACGGAGATCGCGCGGGAAATAAATGTCTCTGATTTTTATTAATGGCTCGTGTTTCAACACCAAATGATAGCAAATACGAAAAACAACAAATAGAATTTCGACGCGAGCAAGATTATAGCTCGCCGCCTGTTTCCGCTTCGCCGTTTCCTCTCCTCGATTTTTTCCATGATATTTTTTTTACCCGTTTTCGACGGATATTACTTCCTGCTCGTATTACGTGTTTGCCTACGCATTGTAAACATTAATCAAATTGCCTAGTAATTTCGTGCAACCAATTGGTCTATTAATTGACTTTCCGCTGCGAAACCGAGCGCTTCATCAGCATCCTTACATAAGTATGAAACGTTTTTTCGCTTCGTTTTCGGAATCGCCTTAAAGGCGTATCTCGCGATAAACGTTCTGTCTAAATTCAAGGGAAATATCGTCTGACCATATACTTTTTCGTTTTACATATTTTTGCAGGAAAAATAGTATCCGTGGTCCAACTATATTTAAGATCCGACGTTTAAAATCGGTTTGTGGAAATACTTGAGAGACGCGTGGAATGGTACGAAAAAATAAATTGAAAAATTCCATTAAAAAAATTCAATATAAGAATTTCATCGATTCAAATGTCAAAATTATATCGATCGACCATGGGGGTGGTGATAGCTTGCAGAAAGATATTTCCTATACAGTAAGAACGTTGCAATTATAACTTCCCTTTGTTTTAATTAATTATACATTTTTAATGTCTAAAAACAAAAGTTTCTTCAATTCCTTCCGTACTACGGTAATTCTAAAATCCCCCCAAAAGGCTTCTTCCTGCCGTATCTCTTCGTCATACAACTCAAAAACAAAGATTCAAGTCCCGGAAGGGATCGAACCGTTCGATCGACGGCGGCAACAAGTCTGCCGCGACTTTAACAAGAAGAATAAGATGGCGCTGGATGATCCATTGACTAGGAACGCGTGTCGAGTCGGTGCAAAAAGGGATGCGTGGCGCGAGCGCTAAAACAACATTTTAAGCGGGCAAACATGCATAGAATATGATAACAAAAGGCGTGACCGGAGCGGAACACATGTCCAAACATTAGGCACAATGTCCTACCGGTCGAAATCGTCTGTATCCCTCTTCTCTCTCGCCCCTCTGGCCGATCAGTTGTTCACCGGCAACGGTAAAATGTTTGCAATACGTTACACGGCCATTCAAACCGGCGAAACGGCCCCGGTGAACTGTTACCTAAATGCCGTACGATGGCCAAGAAATGGCCCCCCGAAGAATGACCGCTTTCCTACAACCGATCCATCTTTTCTTCTCTTGTGCCGCAATGAAAACACCGTGACATCGTTTTTCACCCCTCGCTCATCCTCGATCTTGACCAGTTTTGAGGAATGTCGGCGTGAGCTGTTGACCGTCCTTGAAAATTTCTACCCCTTTTGTTTGCTTTTTGGTTACATGCACTTCAGGCGAATTTCGCGAGATTGTTTCTTTAGGGTCGGATGTTAACTCCGTTGTATATTTCAGATCATTTTCGATTCAATTGTGTTTGCCTATTGTTCGCTAATCCGCAAGGTGCGGCTTAATGAAATCTCAGTGATTTCTATTTTTCTAATAATTTGGACTTTTTAATCTTACTGTTTCGATATACAATTCTTTTATCGATGTCTTATTTTAAACATAATCAAGAGATTGTTTCGATAATATGTAATTAGCTGATATGAGATTGGATTTAAAAATTGCTCTCGTATGAAAAAGACAAAATCCGTCTTCCTTCTGTGATCTTCATATAAATAGTAGTATGATCTTATAACGTATGGCAAGATCTACCGGTATTGAAAGTTTCTACTTCGTAAGTGCACGAAAATTGTCGCGTTGCCAATGCGAGCCGAGAGGAGGCAGGCTGGAATAAAGGTGGCGCGTTTTTCTTTCTCTCGTTACGTTTCGCTTCCTGTTCCTTCGTTACCGCGAGACGCCAGCGGTCTTTCTCGTGCTCTCCGGTGGATGTTATGTGGGTCGTTCCATCCCGTCTCAGCCTGTCTCTTTCTATCCTCTGTCTGTATCTGGTCCCGCGGCCTCTCGCCCGCCATTCTCGTCTCTTCCGTTCCGTTTCGTTCCAGGCTGGCTTGCGAGCCCAACTTGCGTCAATATTTGACTCAAACACGTTAAAACAATACCCAGGCCCCGGAGTAGAGAGTCGTTTCAACGTGCTTCCCAGAATTTTATCTCGCGTCAGAAAACGCCTAACGACTTCCCGCCGCGGAGAATTTCGGGCTTGTGGAGGGAGTTTGCGAACACCCGTCGCCACCCCCGGAAAACGCACGGAACCAGAGAATCGGTCGTTCTCGTCGTCTCCTTCCTCTTCTTCCTCTTCTTCTCGGAGTCTCTGCCGTTTCCTTCCCATCTTTTCTTTTTTTTTTCAATCTCCCTTTGGTGTATTCTCCTTTGATTTCATATTTATCCGAACGTTTTGTTGCCCACGGCGACCAAACGGCACGCGGCCAACCTGGTTCAGCCTTTCGAGACTCTGTTGTGTATTTCCATTAGGAGGTTAGGGATCCAGGCTTTTTCGGGGTAAATAGAGGAGGAAGGAAGGACGGAAGGTTGATTGGACCATCGAGCGTACGGTTAATTAACTCTGAGAGTTGATCAGAACTGCTTTAGAAGGGGCGCGTAAGCTGAATTGAGGTTCGAATTTTTGCAAATTGTTGTAGCGATTAATTCTGGGAATTAATCGCAATTGCTTCGGGCTAAGAATCGAATACATTTAGGAAAATTATACGTAGCACGGTTAGTTTCGCCAATTGATCAATATTGTTTCGAGCGAAACTGGATATAATCTGTTGATTGAATTAGTTCTGGGAGTCGATGCTGGTGGCTAACGGGCATACAAGAAATTGTGAATCGGATTATTTGAAGTTATAGCTTTATCAACTAATAGCAATAAGAATGATGATTAAGTTGAAACGTATAAATAAAATTTGTATGGTATTCCTTCTTCCTCTTTTTACGACAACTTTCAGTTTCTTATTCGTTCGATTATCGTCAACCTACGTCAGAACGAATTAATGTTTCATTCGCTGGGAAACACGTTTCGCGTGTTCGTTTACCGAGTTCGTATATTTTCATAGAGAAGAAAATTCCTCGAAGAATAGCTTCAATAGCAAATGCAAGTTTATGAGGTAGGATTTTAGTTTGGATTATTGCGACGAGTTATCTGTTAATGGACCGAAGCCAGGAAATAATAGAAAAAGATTCGTAGAAAAAGCGGTTCCAGGAAAACGAAGCACGAGGTACGAAGATTTAACACTTTGTTCGCGCCAGTCGAATGCATTTCGTATTTCACCTACGGTTCGCTTCTGTTTGCACGCGAAATGCGAGGTAATAAATCGAAAACTACTATCGCAGGTCCGCTCAAAGCATTCGCTTCGTATTCAAGCAGCTTCCATTATTCACTTTCAAAAGAAGTTGCAGCAGTTTTCCGTTTCGGCGTGCTGCTTGGTAAATTAAAGGTTTGATCCTTCGGATCATCGTGATGGAACTCTTTTTTATCTTTTCAAAGCATATCGTATCGTTTCGATCCTGCAGGGATCATCTTCCACACATTTTCTCACGGATTGTACCAATTTCGAGCGATTTCTATCGCTTCTTTCGTTGTTTTTGGCAAAGTTCTTCGAGTTAGAACGATAAATAAGTATCAGAATAATAAATGAAACGAGCGACTATGATATACGGGTGATAACGACTTAAACAATCGGAGAGGAAACTGACTGTAAGATCGTTGGTTATTAGAGGTTTACAAGAGGAAAATTTCCTGAGTTACAAATCCATAATAGTCGTTACAAACACGTAATCAGACACAGAAAAATTTTTCTCCAATTTGTGCAGCAAAATTTCTACGTAATATCGGGATATTTAATGAGTCGAAGAAAGGGAAGGGTGCAACAGATGAAAGAGACGAAAGAGGAGGAAAGAAGGCTATTCAGCAGCCATTAAAAGTATCTATGATCAAAAAAAGGGATTCCTTAAGGCGTGATTACGGAATCTTTTCATTTTTAACTCTAATGTACTAATATGCTTGTTGAGAATTGTGGATTTTAATCGTCGAAATAAACGTATAGGAACAATTACATTACACTGCGAATCGATATCAAAATAGTCTCAGATTTATTTGATATGTGATTTACAAGATATTCGTCGATATACATTTGCACTTGTCTCAGCACTCTCTTTGTCTCACCATTTTCTATACCACACTACCAACGAAACAGTTGCATTCATCTGTTTTACGAGACGCTGTGCACTCACATACTCCTACGCACTCATAACTCATATATGTGTGCCACTAATCCAGTGTAGCACAGAAAATTACACAAATATCAATAATGCTATCCTTCTTAAGCCACGTTTGCAATTGGGTCATGATTCGTATGACAGAAGTACTTCAATATCAAAGAGTTACAAGGCAGATAATGGTTGCAATTTCAACCACGCAACAAAGAAAACTCCAAATCCCCGATCTTGTCTTATTTTACGATCGGGTATTGGTAATTCGTAGCATGAACGAAAGAAATCCCGGGCGCCTAAACCGCTTTGGCTCTCATAAAATCTCATAACCCGGGGGCGAGGTGGGCTCTCCCTATCGGCAGAGAAAAAAATAGGAGAAAGGAAAGGGAGAAAGAGAAGCGGGACAGGATGGAAAGGGCCTCCGGGAAGAAAGGAGCACGGAATCGCTGGTGGCTTGATTCACGTTGGGGCGACACCGACGAAAAGGGTCCGGCGCACTTTTGCCTGTGCGATGAATTTTCAATGGGAAAAGCGACGGCCAGGGTGCATCTGTTTGTCTTTCGGATCACGCCTTTAACGCGCAGACTTATAATGCCTCCGCCGCGTGTATGTACACGCGTACACACCGTCGTGTTCCCCTTTTCGTATAGAGAGACTTGTTATTCGTACTTGCGGATCAGTGTACACGACCGCTTCGTTATCAAATGCTCCAGAGGCGATTTTTCGTTGCATTCTTCCTGGTCGCTTGTTCTCTATCCAAAGGGATGTTTCTCAGCGAGGTTCGTTATTCATCAACCACGTAAGGATTAGAAAGTTAGAAATGCGTAAAAGCTGTTTTTTGTCGAACTCTAGCCGTACGAGTTTCTTTTTATTGAGAGGAAGAGTGTTTGGGTCTGCTGTCGATCGATTAAGATTTTCAAGAGTTGGAAACTGGCAGATAGATGTAAATCTATCGGTAGGGAATCATGGCGAAGCATCAAATCTAATTGTGATTTTACGTGATCTTACGGAATTGTTGTTAAAGGCAATTTTTCATTGCATCGATCTGGTTTCTCGCTTCCTCGAGAACATTCGGAAGAAGAAAAAATCCGAGCGTCGGAACGAAGCTATAAAGAAACTAGAGAAGGATGGGTGGACGATCCAGGCAGAAGAGAGATGAAATAGCAGCGCTACTCTCTTGGCTCTCGTCCTTCAAAAGACTCGGAATATTGTCCTGCAGTGCAAACAGTCCCAGACACATTCTACGTCCCACTTCGCCTCGAGGCAGCGCCAAGACGCTTCAGCTTCGCCTTCGCCACGGTTGGCCGTGTTTGCCCGCAGGCAAATGTGTTTCCTTAGGCTGTCCGAAATGTTTGGACGAAGGCAGCAAGCCGCCTCGGCCGCGGGTTTCACTATTCCATGGCTATCAGAGTTCCAGCTTTTCGATAAAAAGTACCCACCAGTATCGTAGTTTTCTTGCGAAACACAGTGCCTATCGAATCTCTGTTAAACTCGTCTCTGAAATCAGAGCGGACGGATTGATGTGACTAGAATCATCGCGAGACGTCGATTCGTTGTAAAGAACAACGTTGGGTTATTTGAGACACTATGACATTTGGATCAAAGTGTACAATCAATTTGCCTTCTAATTCATCAACAATTGTTTTATTGTTTTGTATTTAAAAATATATAACGGTGAGATCTTTGTATTCGGAGAAATATCTTAGATGATTATCCGAGGATAGTAACGAAAGAGTATGGCGTATCTACAATAAAATGAAATTTATTAATTATGTATAATTAAGGTGGTTAAGTAGATAATCGATTGGGAAAGTGAAGATTGGTATTTGGTATTCAGTAATGGAGTTGGTTAGTGGAGAGGACGGAGTGTCTGACCAGTGAAGGATGATTCTACTTTCGCTTAATCACGACAGTATCTATATACGCATATGTACATGGAGAATTATTTGTACGACGCAAATTGATCTTGCATATGAGTATACCTCCTATTACTTGTATTCCTTTGTCAATTCCCTTATTAATTCATATGTTTATGAGCGTGTTAACATGTTTTCACTACAAGCGAACGCAATTTCTACTAGTCGTGATTCCACGGAGCTCGTTGCTCTACTTACGATTTTACCTAAAAAACAAATTTGCAAAACATCAATTGCTAAATCAGAAACGTTCCACGCCCTCACCAACACCAGCCGAAAAGTCTAAAAAACCCAGAAGCGCGTAAATACGCGATCACAACCAGAACCAGTCTATCTGCAGCCTGTCTACACCCGAAATCGGTAATCTCAAGTTAACTACCGTTAGAATTCGCCGATCAGTAAACTGTCCTGCAGCAAACGGCCTCGAGACCACACGTCCAACCACCTACACACACGTCTATATGTATGTATGCGGTTCGAGGTTAGTCCGTTCATCGAAGACGCCCTGTAGCCGTACGGAAACAGCGACTTATATCGAGGTATCCTCCGATTGGGTCATCCTCTCTGTATTCCGATCAAAGCCCTCAGGGCGGCGGAGTAGACGCTGCAGGTCGCATCGGGGATGCACCTACACTGACGCACCCTTGCCTACACGCTAGCCTATATGCATGTACATACCTGCGGGGAATAGATTAAGCTTGTGTCGGCGCATTGTCGTAGGGACACATGTAGGCTCTAAGTAGGTTGTGTGTGTCGAGTTCGCAAACATGTCTGTAGCGTTGTCAGGCGGGCAGGAAATTACGTCCGCCTTTAGCCGGTCTCTATATTACGCCACCCCCTAGTATCTCCTCCCGGTCACACAGACGCGCGTAAACGGACACACGTAGGCAAGATACAGGTACGTATATGTGTACGTGTACATACATCAGGCATCCTTATATTCCAACGTGTACAACAGTGGAGTTTAGAGGGTGAGTGCGCGCACGCGCACGCGCGCGCGCGCATACCACGTATACATGGCATGGATGGATTCTCTGAGGATGAGGCGGCTTCGTACGTAGTAGCTACCTGGGCCAGAGATACGTGTGTACACAAGCGTTGTGTACCAACGCGGTATGGTACATACCTAGGGCTAACAATAATGCGACTAGTTGCAAATGGGATGGATACCCATACCTGCCGACGTGACAACGTGTAAGACGGCGTACCGCGACGCGACGCTTCCTTTCCAGGATTGTCTTTGCCCGGATTAGGGTTAATGGATGCTTCTGCGATCGATCATTTGGTCGTTTGAAATAATTTCGAGATTCAGTGCCGAGAGAAGAATGGAAGATCGTCGCGGTCGTTTCTTTCATGACTGATCGTAAGCGTAATCGTTGGAGATAATCTGATAGTTTGAAATCGTTTTGAGATATAATATCGAAATACGAATAGAAGATTCTTAGATGGCTTGATTACAGTCAGTTGTACAGTTGTTTCATGGTGATCTTTGCATGATTCATGGGGAATAGTTGGATGAGGTGTTGAGGTACATCGAACTATCAACGTACTTAAATCATTTCCATCGTTCGTTGTTTAAATTACACTGTACGCTGTATCGATCATTTGGTCGTTTGAAATAATTTCGAGATTCAGCGCCGAGAGAAGAATGGAAGATCATCGCGGTCGTTTGTTTGATGACTGATCGTAAACGTAATCGTTGGAGAATAATCGATAATATCGAAATACGAATAGAAGATTCTTAATTGTACAGTTGTACTCAGTTGTACACTTGTTTCATGGTGATTTTGCATGATTCATGGGGAATAGTTGGATGAGGTGTTGAGGTAGATCGAACTATCAACGTACTTAAATCATTTCCATCGCTCGTTTTTTAAATTACACTGTACGCTCTAAACGATTAGAACGGTGGTAGATGGCGTATCGCAGTCGGATTTCGCGGCACAATATCGTCGGTATCGCCGGGTTTTTCACCAGCAGTAATAACAGCAGGAATAAAAGAGCAGCCGGTAGAACGCATAAACGCATAAAACAGTGCGCGAGCGAAAGGTAAAGTTTGAAAGGCAAATTTATACACGCTTTTTGCTTTTGATCTTATCAATGATTACGTAGCGTCGATTTCGAAAAATGTTCAACCGCCCAGGTCCGTTCGCTTTTTGATCAAACGCATTTCTATCTCTCTTCCGCTCTCGTTTCGTATTTTACTTTCGTCACGCCGTTTATTCACCCCGCAGCGATTTCGCTGGATAGCTGAAATTTTCATGCGAACTAAGGCTTGGACAACACCGCGGCCAACGTCATTTTAAAGTACATCCGAAGACAAAGGCGTTTCTTCGTTTCTTGGGAGAAAAGCTCTTCTATTTTGTTTGTAATTTTCTAGGCGAGTATAAAAGTATGGTCAAACAGTAATAAAAAAGGGAGTAGTTTATTTGTGGATAAGCACTCTATTTTATTCGCCTACGTCAATATTTAACACTTTGATACTGGCTATTCGAACACACCATACAGCAAATATTATACACGCATGCGTGTATCTATAACCTGCTACGATTAAAACGTGAAATTGTAAGAGCCAGCACAGCAGAATAGTGCGGTAGTTTCTATGTATAAGAGAGCGTCAAGAATAATTAACACTGAAAATTATAATAGAAAATATTCAAAGTACAAAATGGAGAATTATCAGTATCTTACTACAGTACATATAGAGACTTTTTCACTATTTTACGTGAATTAAAAAAAGTAGTTTCTCTCTTTTTTAATTTGGTTTTATCGTAACGATAATGGCAAGTGCTAGATTCACATATTACCAAAAAGTTAATTGTCTGTTTCATTTAAGATAGTCGAAACTTTCATCTTCATTTTGATAGAAGCACCGTAATATCCGATTGCTCCAACTGCAAATAAAGCGGTCCCATAAACAAAAGGGTATAAACGTCGGGGCGGTAGCGTTAATCTACGGCGCAACTAAAATATTTATCGGTGAATAAATTTGTTCGTCGTCGCCGGGAGCAAACATCGAAGTTACTTATGGTGTAATGAATCACGGTTAATACCTGCTGCGCGTTCTCCTTGGCGAGTCGGCAAACTTTACGAAGCAGTTAGCACAGTACAGGCGTACAGTGTGCGCTACACTCGCCTGGGATCGTGTTCGATTATCCAGATCCAGATCCAGCGATCTTAGAATTCAATTTTGAAGATGTCTTTGGTATTTGACAAAAGTTATTTCCTTCTAAATAATTCCTAAATATGTCAAGGCAATAATTAATAAGTCGGACTCAATTTTCTATTCTATTGGAATTTTTAATTTCTATTGGAAGATTAAAAATCTCTTTGTTTTTAGCTGTATAAGTAGAAAACGGAGACTTGTAAATTTCAATGTCGCACTGCAGTGACCACGTATAAAAAGCACAAACGATACCGTGTCAATTATTTTCTGGACTTTTCGTCGGACTATTATTTTTTAAATCAGTTTCTGTTTATCAACACGAAGAGCCTATACTCAGTGACCTATTCTTGTAACTATAAACGTAGCTATAAAATTCATGTCAGATTCCAAGGTTTGAAATGCTTCAAGGTCTAAGAGAGCGAAGATTTTCAAGCGGTTCGAGGAGCACAGATCGTTCCTTGTCGAAAGTAGAACCGTTCATTGGCCGTAGCACGAGGCTCTTGTCCAAATACTGAGTCACTGTGACAACAATGGATCACCACTACGATTCTCATCGTCGTGAACGGGGTCGAAGGCTCAGCTGATTGCTCCGTATCACTCAGGGGATGAGGGTTTGTTTATTAATACCTCGAAGATGCAACGCTTCCCCTATTTCCACATACGATTCGCGTGAATCCGGCGATCTAATTTTACGCCCCCTAATCGTTCCCACGATTTTGTCGAAATTCCTGAAATCACCCTTCGCGACGATATTGCATCTAACGAAGATCTTTGTCTCATTTTAGTTCGAGCAAAACATTATTTTCATAGGATAATATTCAAATTAGAAATGTCATAAGGCGTATGAGCGTAGGTTGATCGAGTCAGAACGAGCCGTAAAGAAAACGAAAGTTTCAAGTGGAAGCAAATTGTTTGAGATATAAAAAACGAACACAAGCAAACAGTACAAAATAGGTTTATCGAGATTCTCGAGAGAATGAAATAAGACTATCCAAAATATGAATTATTTGAAATAAATAAAAATTCTTTCAGCAAATTACCACTTAAATCAAACCCTTTCTAAGGGTCAGCAGCAGATTAAAAACAACGTCAAGCATCTTTGTACTCGTTCATAAAGATGTAACATCTCTTTTCGATAGTAGAATCCATGGTAGGTGCGATTAAACATGCCATAGAGAAACAAGTCCTTACAAGCAAATCCACCATCGTCCCGCTATCCTTGAAGAAACATTTCCACCCTTCGAACACGAGAAGTTCCACCATCTGTTGTCTCAGCGAAGGCACTCGATGTCGCGCGAAGTATCAAAAATTAAGACGCATTCTTAGAGGCGAAAGGGAAAACAAGGTGGAGTGTTTGCATGGAACGGTTGGAAAGGGATGCGCAAGGGAGGGCCGCTTTGCATGGCATTAGCACCTATATTATTGTAAGCCGACGCGCATAATTCTCCAGGCTGCAAGATGGCCGACAATTTCGCGCACACCCCTCTTTCCGGGGATCTCGAATTAATTTAATATCGTTACACCCTTTTACCATCCCCCTTCCCTACACCTTTCCGTCCGGCTCTCTTTTGTCGGATATTTACACGATACGGCAATGATAAAACTGCGCCTGGACATGTCATGCAACCTGTTAATCGGCCGACGCTGCAAATCGAATATAAATATGTTTATAGGCGCGTATTTGTATTTTTGCGCGAGTCGACAGGTTGCAATTACACCGATTAATAAACAGAGAGTAAAAAATAATATCGGAGCCAAGTCACTGGCGCGTGATTGTTTCACGATGCGTTTGTGATTTTTGGAATTTTTCCCTGGTGAAACGTGCGCGTGTTCGCGAATATTATACAGGATAAGTTGCGGTAATTTTGTCAGCGAGATTGTCCAAGGAAATTAGTGGCTTTTGGAACTCAGCTTTTTTCAGAAGTAAATTAACGATAAACAAAGGTTGATATTTTTCACTTCGTAGGCTTATGCGCAACTACCGACACAGATTTTCCATTACCAAACAAATATTCGATCTATTACCATCCCGATAATTTTAGTGCTTCTCAAGACTTAACTTTTGGCAGCTGCTGAACTAGATGGATCCTAATCAGGTGTTAAAAAATCAAAACATGATATTATTTCAAGCTGTACCTGCTTGTTCAAGATAGACCCGAAGAAGCGAAACGCAATGCTGACGGATAAACGTTGTCGCGAGAGTACAACTCGTAACACGATTGTCTTCGGAGAAATCAAAACCGCGATATTAACGTATTATTACATACGAAGAAACAATTCCGCCAAGAACAAAATTGTGCATCTTTGATCGGTTGAAAAGAATTGTACGTTATGCGGTTAAAACTTTCATCCCCCTTCCATGACAAAAAAAAAAAAAAAAGGAGAAAAACAGCAAATTTCACGAGATACTCGAGCGAAAAGACGGGAGAAGCATTGGACAGAATCACCGAATAATATCGAGCACACGGGGCTCAAAGCGAGTGGCATCGAATCGATCGTGGCGTTTGAAAGGGAGCCGGATCGAACGGGCAATCGGCGAACCGGCCCATCGATGTCGCGGTCGAGCATTACGTTTTTCCTGGCCGGATGTAAATGCAGGCAATATCGCGATGTTGGCGCCAATGGTCGACGCTCGAGTGACTGGTGCTGATTGATGTTGCCGTGTTTGGTCAGAGGGTTGTTTCTCCGCTCCGCAGCAGCCCCCAGCGGACCCAATAAGCACCTCACGCATACACGCGTGCCTGCTCTCCGGTCCACCTACGCCTAACTTAGCCGAAGGAAGCGGAGCCATTGTTTACACGAGTCGCAGTGGCCGTCTGTCGCGATACTACGAGCTCAGCCATCCCCGAACGCTCGCTCCTCCGACTCCCATGGGGAGGAACTAGCTTTAAACCATCCCTTTTCAAACTCTCTCCTACAGAGAACAACGACGTCGATTTATCGAACTTCAATTGTGACCAGCTTTAAATCAATCCTCATTTTTACATCTCTGTGCCTGTTGTTGTTCGCATTGCTTTTGCCTTTGCGTGGATAATTCCAAGGGTTGTTCAGGGTAAATGGGCGCTTACGGGTTTACGAGAAATTTAAATATGTAGAGATGTAATGCTTAAAAGGATAATGAAAATTCTTAGGTGGGTTTCATTTCTTCAGTTGAGCTCTTATTCATTCGCATAAACGTTCTTAAGGTAGTAATAATCGTAGGATTTTGGCGTTAGAAGATTGTTGGATAATCGATGGATTTTGCGTAAAGTGAGGTTTGGAGATGTTAACCATCAACTCGTGTAATGCGGGTCTCATTCGTGTTTTGATTTTCCTATTAGGGCGCTATGTTTCTCGTTGCATCTGATACAGCAACAGAGACATTCCTCTATCGAAGATTTTATAGAACAGTCGTTGGTACCTCTAATTACGTTAAACAACGGGGGTGCGGAAACTTCTCACGATATTTTTTCGATCGACGTGAAAGAAAGGGGTTTGCACCAGGGGTTGGTCAAGTGGAAGCACGGTAGCGATGAAATAGACAGGCCTACCAATATCACCGGCAAACGCGGTTTTCAATTACAATTTTCCTCCGCAAAATTCTGCGTGCGTCCTCGTCTTTGCCGATTCAGACGCCTCTAAAACGAAGGTGTACCATTTAAACACTCGCATAAAATTTTCAACGCGACGAAATGTTCCATCTCTCCGCAAGAACCTTCGAAATTTTTGCTCTTGCAGCGCCTGTAATTAAACAGAGATCGTCCGGTGTCGGCGTTTCGTCGAGTCTAATCCGACAATCATCGCGATGAAATAAAACGCGCAGCGCGCCAAAACGCGGAGAGATAAAATCGAGTTAAAATCGCGTTCGCCAGCCAGCAAGTTGGGACGTTGAAAATGAAACTCGCTGCCTCCCTCCTGAAAATGCATTAATTATACGAATGCGGACGTGAATCGCGACGCTGGAATATTTCAATCTACTTAAAAAGCCATCCGTTTGAAAGTAATTATCGCGATGAAATTAAAATGTCAACCGTGGTGCAACGGTGTACACGAATATGTGTGTTTGAGCGAGCGCGCCCGCGCGCCCGCGCGCCAGCGAGTTCGTATCGTATGTTTGTGTTGTGTGATCGGCGGCGTGCTGTTTACCTGCAAATCTAACTAATCTAAATGGTAATGTGACAGAATTACGATAGCACCCGCTCCTCTCTCCTCTCGCTCTGACTCGCGGCCGAGCTTTTTCTCTTCCTCCGCCTCCGCCCCCTGTTCCGTCCCTCTTGCGCCAGCATTTCGCCGCAGCACGACGACAACGTCATCGTTGTCCCATTACCAGCGCGCTTTTAATGAATTTTCAACCAACAACACCGGCGAAAGCTAGCCATTTTAAAACGTTTATCGCGCAACTCGATCATTCGTGCTTTCCGCTGTTATCGAAATTTCTGAGCGGCTTTTCGAAGGTGCTGGGACATAGACACACTCTCGCACAATTGGGAAATTCAGTATCGTTTAGAAAATTGTATAAGTAGGAGATTTTAAGTTGCCTCTGTCAATGTTTTGATGACAGAGTAGTTCTCGCTAAGTACGAAATGGCTGATAGATATCGAAGACTACGCGGAAAGACTCGATAAGCTATATTTGTTGATTTTTATATCACTTGATAGCTAAAACAGGGTACTTTAATGTTATTTGATCGAAAAGAGCGTGTTTTTAATTATATTCGTAGAAATATAAAATTGTATATCCACAGTCTATGTAGATAATATAATATAGATAACATCTAGTTTCTTTGAATAAGCGATCGACCCTTGTTCGAATAGAATTCAGATCAAAAGACACCATATTAGCTATCAACAATATCAAATACCAAAAATATACAATTTTCACTGCCATCAAAATCAACCAAATCGCCTTAGTACCTACGATTAATCGATATTTCATAACAACAATCTAAAAAACTTGTAACAAAAGTTGCCAAGTATTGCGAATACGTAGTAACAAAAAGAGAAAGTAGACAAGAAATAATTAGAAAGATATTCCTTTGGCAGTATCAAACGAAGCAAGTTAAGTTCCTTAAACAAGAATCTGTAGAAAGAAGCTCCTTGCTATTGGTTACAGTTTAACGAGCGCGTATCACGAGACACGTGTTTCGAGACACGGCGTATTTTTCTTTGACAAGCATCGTAGAGCCCTTAAACGACGTTCTCGCGGCGTTTCGAGGGCATTCTATTTCTATTCCGGAGAGTAAATGAAGTCACTTTACAGGTACGACGGAAGCGGCGAACGAACGAGGTCGCAACGAGAAACGCCTCGTCTCACCCTCCTTTCGCCTCTCCTAGTCTTTTCGACGGTGATGTTCCGGGGTAGGTTGGGCCCCGGTGCTTCGAAGAATGCGACGCGCATCAGGAACCGCAGCCAATTTCAATATTTGAGGAAACTCGGCTGACAGGAGTTCCGCAAAATTTGCAGGTAAAAGGCGAAAATGTCCGTGGTGATTTAACGAGCCCTTTAAGGCACTCTCAAAAAGGACTCTGTTGACAGCCAAACAAACTATTCGGAATAACAGGTTAAACTCTCCCGCGCACGATAACGTCTACACATGAATATTGAGAGGCGAGAGACACGTGGAGATGTTACCCTCTGCGGCTTCTTTTTTTTTTCTCCTCCTTTCCTACTCCTCTTTGCATTCCAGTCGTCCCTTTTTCCTTTTCGTCACGGACTAATGCTCGCTTCTACCCGGATAAAAGAGATAAAACTAGCGGGGAATTTTGGTGGGGAAATTTCTGCGTCGATGCGATTCCTTCTGGGGACGTTTTCTTGATTTCAGGTACGCTACTGGTCACAAATTTCGAATTACCTTTTTTTTTTCATTCGAATAATAGAATCGTTAAAAGAAAGATGCGATTTATGTTCCTTTACACGATGCTCAAACACGATACAGTAATCTTTTAACGAGTTTCTGCGCAATACTTAACAGAGTCCACGGTATTGATACTATATTTCAAAGACTTTATTACACACCTGTTTTATTAAAGCCAATGTTTATAACTATCAAGTGACTCGCTAACAGAAGTGTACTTAGTAAACACATGCAATTAACGAAGTAACGTTTCGATGCCATAAAGCTTAGTGCATATAATATCCGCTGACTTACGGATACAGATATTCCTAGTATATCTTCTTTCAACTAGTCCGATATTCTGCAAATCTTAAGACTCTGAATAAGAAAAATGGGAGGGACGTGCCAAAACACGTTACTCTTATTACCGATCTCCGCAAAGACGTCCGAGCAGAGCGTCCGTAGGTTCTTTGAATGGGCTTGAACGCGAGCATATGGGGGTGGAGCTGCGGGTTCAGCGATCGACCGCGTGAAATCGACCACCTCGTGCACCGCCATCCCACGGGCAGCATCCACCATCCAGCATCCAGCATCCAACGTCCACGTTCCGCTCCCACCCTCGTCGCTTCCGCCATCCACCCTCGTGCTCGTTGTATTATCGTACGACCGCACGGGCTAGCCCCTACATCGTCAACATGTCCGGGACAAGCAGCGGTGTGTGCGCGGGCGCGCGCTCTCCGCTCGTTTTCACACATATCCATCTACATGTATGTATATAATATAGATATATATATATATGTATGTATATACGTGCATGTGTATATATACATACGTACATCTGCATACATAGATACAAATACGTATGTAGGTGATAGTCGCGTGGTACATTGAGACAGTCATGGTCGACGATGTACAGTTGGTGGTGCGTCTGTGTATGACGTGATTAAACCGGCCTCCACCACTCACTCCCTCCCTCTGGTATCGCTTTCCACCCCCGACAACTGCCGGCGGCCAACATGGCCGCCGCTAATTAGCGCCTAATTATTATTTATTGCATCGGACGCGACCCGGTATATGTCGACACCAGCGACAGTCGCGACACACCGCGTAATATAACTGCCACTACGCCTCTCTCTAATCGTCTTTCTCTCTCTCTCCCTCTCTCTTTCTCTTTCTCTCACCCCCTGTTTTTCACTCTGTGCTCGTCGTTGCCTCGGGCGAGAAGCCAATTGTGCTACGTTACGATCCGCATACGCCCGAAATCAATCGGGCTTGTCGCAGTGGCTTCCACGATAGTTTTTCCGTGGATCGACGCTGCTTGAACTGATGCTTTTTGATGAACACGGTAGAACCGTGGGGGGTTGGTCGAGGAGGGTGCAGGATGTTGCATCGAATGCGAATGAATTTATCGTTAGGAGCCGTGGTAAATGTACGGGTGAGGCGAGGAACTAAAGTAAAGTTTGGTGTATGTTCGCAGCGATTTGATTAGGTTTGCATGTCGATATCCGCAGCTATGATCGCGCGTAGATCTTTGGACAACTAGCGATCCTTATCTTTCTGCCAGTTTTGCGCCTTCGGGATAATATCTCGGCTTCTGATATTCTTTGCGTTTCGTTGTCTAATTATAATATTTAATTTGACAATTTGAGTCCAACGTTGTGTCATGTTCATAGTTACAGAAACGTAGTACAGGGATGATTAGAAATAAACTTGCAATTCTTAAACCTCTTTCGACCACTCTCCTGTATAAAAGCTTACAAAGATCAACCCTTAAATTACACTCGTTGATCGAACTCACAAAACGCGCACTCACGTACGTACCTATTATCAAAATCGACGCGAATCGATGCACGGGAACTGGTTGAAAGGTTGGTTATCTGAATGAGGACGATAACGAGGGAGATGGCAGAGTTTTTCTGCCGCGGAATAATCCAGAAGAGGCCGCGATAGTCAGCGAGAAGAAGGGGTGACGAAGGGAGTCGTAGTCGAGTTGCGGCCGGATCGGTCGAGTTAAGTCGGGTCAGGTCGAGTCGAGCAGAGGTACCAACAGGGCGGTCGCAAATATTGGTATTTGGCAAAGACTATCCTTGATCCGTGTCTCTCTTTCTCTTTCTCCGCGCCTCCTTGTCACCGCACCCCCTTATCCTCGTGCATTCTCTCACTTGTCGTCACCCTCTTTCCATCGATGTCTCTTCTATCGTTCCTCCGTTTCCGGATCCGGGCTCACCCCGTTGTCCGGCCATCTTCTCAAGTTCGAAAGGGGTGCGAATGCCAGTTTTTCTTTCGAATCGTGATCAATGATCGGGAAAGTGGTCGTTAGAGCACTCTGTTCGGACTGTTTGAGCAAGTTTGATGGACTTGTAGAATAACAAGCGTAGTTCTCAAGAGATATGCATTGTTTAGTTTCGGGTGTCGCAGCTTTTCGAAAGGAATTACCCTTTTTTGATACTATTTTTTTGGTAATATTCTTCGATACTGCCGGTAGTTTGGATTTACGGATGAGTTATATTATAACTCTGGCTGGAATTTGTACAGATTACGATGAACTTTGGACGTGATAGATTACAGTTTATCAAAGTTTGAAACTCTGGGAAACTTTGATATAACGGAATTGGTGGAAGCAGGTTCAAGCAACAAGTAATACAATTGTTTATTGAACTTTGTGTCGAAATAAATAATTGGCGATATATTTCTCAATTAAAACAATAAAACAATTTACTTCGTTTAATTCCAAAATCACGAATCCACTTACCAACTAATTTACTAGCATCGCTATTATACTCGAACTTTTGATATTATTGAATTTATCAATATTTATTTAATGGTTAAATGTTCTAATTCTGACTATCGCTTATGATCCAATGATACCAAATTACGATTACAATTTTTCACATTTATGAAACGAAGCCCAACTTCCGAATATATATCGGTAAGCACACGCGTCTCTAACACAGAGTTTACGTTCGCGGTTTGCGTGCGAGTCCGTCTACAAGAAACAGGTTGCACTGCTCAAGCGTGCATTGTACGTTGAGAGAGCTGGAGAATAATAAACGGGGAATGGCTGGTAGCTTGTATCTGTTCGCGCGATC
Source organism: Bombus cullumanus (assembly GCA_014737535.1). NCBI lineage: Eukaryota > Metazoa > Arthropoda > Insecta > Hymenoptera > Apidae > Bombus > Bombus cullumanus. The sequence goes on from JACXIX010000017.1 coordinate 4,205,809, forward strand.
GACGCCAGGCAAAGCGATATTTTTTCCAGACGATCGAGCAACAATCGGCTTCCGCTTCCCGTTTGGATTTTCACGCGAAAACGATCGGACATGGCTTCGCTTGCTCTAATATTTACTTCATGGAACTGTAAAAATGGCGACCCGAATGTTACATGTTAAAAATCTGTCGCACGCGAGCGGCGATCTGCTAAACGCCAACGCGATGCTTCGATTCACGGCCTGCAGCTATCCTCGTGTAAATAATCCTCATATTTTTTTTTGCTTTCTCCTCCCCTCCCCCCTTTTTTTATTTTTCACGGGAGATATGATGAAATTTAAAGGTCTGTTTGGCGTGTAGTGGGAATTTGTAAGCTGGAAAAGGATAAAGGTGAATTGGAAGGAACTGCGCGCTAGTGTGATTCGTCTCTGAACAGGATTTTTGAATTTACAAAATTCCGGAATCTGTAAAAGAGTGTGACGAATGACGCTGGATAATAACAATTATTTTTTCTGTTAGCTATAAAAGTACGAAATTTCCAGTCGGTTGTTACAATAATTTATCGCGAAGATGAATATACCATAAGATTTGTAGCCCGACGTTTTTATCGAGTCTTGGTTCAGATAGTGGATTTTGGTTATCACGTACGATTATTAAACGATATTTAAGAAGAATTCCCACAAGCACACCTCGTCCTCAATTGCTTAAACGCAACCATGGCCCTTCACGAGCGCTGATGTTTGCTCAGCCAGGAACGCTATCGCATTCTCATGACGGAAAATCCACCAGATAGTCTTCTTCTTAGTCTCGCTGATGCGCGTGAATACCGCTGCGCCCTTCTTCGACTTAAAGCTCCGTTCACACGCAAATTATCATTTAATAAATTCACGATCTTTGTAACATTTCCAAAAAGTATATTACAGATGAACGTTACGAAAATATATCATATCCTTGAAATATAAAATACAGAAAATTCTTTAACAAAGGATCGAGAAGATCGAGGAACCTCTGAATAGGTATTGAATTGATATCGACGAATCATTGGAAATATTGAAACTAAAATTTTCCAAAATATAAAACATTTCCAAAATAGTTAAACTAAATCCATTGAATTATACTCTGAAGCTTCTGAATATATTACGCGGAGTTCACTGAGAAAATAGTTGCATAAAATGTTGCAAAGTTGCAAAGTATAGTTCCTTGTTAGTAGAAGTATTTAATCGCTGAAATCATCTCCAGAAAGCCGCAAAAGAACTTTTCTACTGCACTGAGTTTCTCAAATAATTCCTGAAAAATACCAAATGCATTGCGTAGAGCATACAACAGAATAGAAGATTGCAGTGAACAAACACCGGAAACAATTGGTGAACCTCGACAGGAAGTTCTTTGCAGACGTTTCGTTCGATCTTCTGTGAACGTAGCTTAACGACCGGTAGAAGGGAGGGAGTTCGGTGTGGCAGAACAGCGATACAGCCAGGGTACACAGAGAAAGCAGCACGGTGCAAAGCAAACGCGCGACTACTAAGGCTAATCTCAAAAATGATAACGCGGAGATAACGTCGGCCCAGATGTCAGACGTTGCTCGCCACAAGAAACGCGTTGTTACCGTGTTCGCGTTATCCGTTTCACGTTCCTAACCATGAAATTTCAACACCTACGACAACTTGCGGAAAGGCTATGCTCGTTCGAGTACCTGCTCCCATGAAATATCACTTACCGTTTTCGTGGTTTCTGAGTTACTGATAATTTTCTAACATTTTCGAAATTTTTGGTAAGTCGACATAAAATCCGGGTTGTCCACTTCGTTTCAAGATACTGACCTATATAAATATTGTTAGATATCCCGAGACGTAATCGAAGCCATATCGATCAATCCTATAAGTGAGAAAATAAAGAAGTAGGTGGCGAGTGTTGAACAATTTTTGAAATTTTCTTGGAATTTACGATCGCTTATGTACTGCAAATTGACGAAAGTAAATATAATTTGAGAAGTTATACGATAGAAATTACGTGTCTGGGTGATGAAATCGAGAAATTTATAAAAACTGGAGTCGATCAATTTGGTTCTGCGTTTCAAAAAACAGATGTTTTCAGAAATATGAAGATGAAAGATAGACTCGACGTAAATACAATCAACTTGCTCCTAATACATTGAATACTTGCAGCTTCCTGCCACGATATCAAATTCTTCTCGTGCGTCACGTTTAACGCTAGAACTACCGATAGTTGACACGAAGCTATTTTTACCAAAATCAGTCAAAATGATCTTTAAATGGTCTTTAAAAAATACGTAAAATATTTTTATATTTATTGATTTATTACTTTCTTACAGAAAGAATTCCATGTTACGTAGTACATTTTTGGTATTATTAATCTATCTGGGACCATGATCCTTAAACAAGGATTGGCACATTTATAAAATTGTAAAACCAGTCACTTCGACTGCTATGGTATTTCTAGTGTTAAACGTGATCCAAACGATGCCATGAAAAATGTTCAAATAATTCCCAATGTGTCCAAATTTACGAAATCTGTCCTCGAACGTGATCAATCCGTCGCTTATTTTCGAGTCACATTAAACATTATCGGCTAATAGCTATGATATAACTAACTATTCTATGTTTACATTGGACTAACGAGGCACGACTAAAACTGGAAACGAATGGAGGAAAGCAAGAGATGGTAATATATCACGCTTGACGCCAATAGGACGGCCCTTCTACGTAACAATAAACCTCCTAATTAGCTCGACACGAAACGACGCAAGGCCTGCGCGTCTTTGTGTTGGCCAACCCTCGACGAACACTTAGCCTCGCACGAGCCCTCGTCACACGTATGGAATCGTTCTATCGGGCCGATTATATCGACGTTTACGATCGACCACCTCTTTGTACCAACCCTCCACTTTTGTTTTCGCGAAACCGTTTTGCTCGCTGATACACAGGAGGGGCGAGATTCTTCTGTTATCGTCGAAATCGAATGGTATCGAGTGCGTGCTGAATTTGGGTCGTGTGATCGTGCGAGTTCACGTTATTAACGTGTCAGGCTATGGTCAAAGCGAACACGTTTTCTGACGAACTAATGTTCATTCCGACAAGTACGTGAAAAGAATCAAATTTACGTATATACAGTGACTACAAAAGTTATTGGCGCGTATTCTTATTTTCTTTATCGCGATGCGTTTTTCCAACGGTTCCACCTATCGTTCTCGCAGCATCACGAATTTAAGACGCAAGTTTTTCAAGTTGCTTTCATATTGAAGCGAAATGACGAATTACATTACACAATTGAATCTGATTTAAAAGTAGAAAGTCGTACATTTTCTAATTAATCCGCGAATATATTATTACATATATTGATACATTAGGATTATTTGCGTATCGTAATTAGAGTCGTTAAAAGGACACAAAGGGCGCGTGACAGAAAGTCCTTTATCGGTAAAAACGGCACTTCCGTGAGAAACCGGAAGTGGATCCTCCGCATTTCGCGTGGTGACACGTGTCGAGAGGCACAGCGAGTGTCCCGGTCTATTGAAAAATCGAGTCGGTACGTGAAACACCTGCGACACGCGTCCTTTTCCGTTCGGGACGCATATTAAACAGACCTTATTGTCGCAAGGTGTGTCGAAAACGATGGAACAAAGATTCCAAAACTGGGGGTTTGCCGTAAAGAACGAGCAGTCTTCTAAATGGCGCTTGATTGTCGAACAATAAAAGTTAGAGGGAGTTGGGAGTTCGAATGGAAAAAGTGACGCTTTTCTTTTTTTTCTGCCATTTCAAATATATTTCCCTCGCTCCTTCACAGACAATGAAACCAGATGTTATTCGAATAGGTTTTCAAAAAAAATATTCAAATAATAGTTACAAAATGTAAATCGTAAAATTAGTTAGTGAAACGAGTACGAATCTATTTCTTCCTTTGGTTTTCAATAAACCTTCGTAAGTATCTTTCAAGAACTCCGGTGAAACTATTTTCAGAATAATGTTACCTCGAAGAATTCGTCCCTTTTTTTACGCCAATATCCCTGATTACCTGTAAAACCGGCGATTACCGTACAGTTAAGTCATAAATGGCCGACAGATTGCACGTAACTGAACATATGGTGGTCATCCGCAGTTTTACAAGCACACCTCGTCGCCCTTTGGGTATCGACCCTCAACAGGGATTCATCTATTAGTCCATGCGCAATCTTTGAACAATAGACCAGGTAACCGACTACGCGTTCACTTATTATTCCTTTATTGCCGTGTTTCGACAATCTGCTGGCACTTGTACGATAATTACCATAAATCCGCCTTGGAATACCAATTGAAAAATTAAATTACGCGGTTCGTAGGTAGCCTAAGCTTATGGAAAAAATTTACTATAATATATCCGCTATAATAAAATATACCCTTGTCGCATTACACAAAACGAAGTTACAAAAAATGAATAATACCGAAAGTTTTTAATGTTCCAAATTTTATGATCAGAGACTGGATATATCTTTTCACGTAGCTTTCATTCTAATATCCTTGACATAAATCTATATTTAGTAGTTCTGACGTTGGAAATTGCAACACCTTGCAATCCAGTACCTGGGAACAGCAACTACAAATCCATCCTAATCGTTGCTTCGGTAACAGGTGCTGCCAACCTGGAAGACGTCTCAAACGATTCGTTCGGCCGATCCCACGCGATTTTCATGGTATATCCGGCTTGGTTTTGCGCAATATTTTTACCAGACCACCCTTCTAATGGGAACTGGCTGGAAAATCTTCGGTCAGTGTGCGAGACCGAGCCTTTGATGGATAGAAGGTACGTAGTGGCTGTATCTAATCGATGAACGGTCAGCGGAACCCTGAAATGTTCCGAAGATACGAGGAGGCTCTACCTATTTCCGATCATTTCACTAGAAAGATTACGAGTTCACGAGTCGGTCGCTGCGTTTGAACCAGTTTCGCCTAACAGGATCTGAATTCTGACGACGGATGGTGGATTTCATGGGAACGGATTTTGATCGACCTTAGATTCTGAGGCTTTTTTCTTTCGAGGGGTTGGTTTTTTTTTGCTGGAAGTTTGTAGGTGGAGATTTTTCGTATTGAAAAGTGATCGATGAGCGAGGAAGCGTGGCTGTGGATGGTGGTATTACGAGGATCGAAAGTTGATGCAATTTGCGATGTAGAGAAACGATTGTAGTTCAGACCAATAACAATCTGCAATTGTTGCAACTGGAACAACAATTGGAGCAACGATGGTTTGCTATGATTATAATTCAAAGTATTAGATGTTTTCGCTAATTGTATTTCCCAGTGATGGAAATCGGGAATATTTTTTAGTAACGGCAATAATAATATACAGCAAATATAATTCTATAGCAGAGTATTCACAATGTAATTATGTTAATTAATATTCCGATTTGTAATTGTCATATTAACACACTTGGCAGCAACTGTGATTCAAGTGAATAGAAAACGATAAAAGGTCATAGGAATTTTATTGCGAGTCAAAAATACAATTTTCTGTAATAAAATAGTTTCAAATACAATAAAATTCAGAAGTTGGTACTAGTCACTAGATGTAAAAGAAAAATCGGAGCAAAAAGTTATTAAAATATGCTCGAAGAACGTTTCTATGAAACATAACTACGCGAGAAATGTTGATAGCTAATTAAATCTTCTTCACTTTGGACAGTGGCTCCTCAGCCAAGTTTCTCTTGTTCGGTGTCCACGATTTTGGCAAATTTGGCGGTGGTATCGGTCGTTTTTGATTGCGGCTTTTACTTCTCGTGTTGTTCCGTCGTTGTCTCGACTTTGTCCTCCTCTTGACACTCCGAACCTTATTTTTCCCTCGACTCCTGTTCCTGCGAGATGAAGTCTCGCGTCTGGCGGTATTAACTTTTGCATTGTCCAGATCGAATCTGTGCTCGTTGAAAGAAAACGACGCTAGATGAATCTTCTGATAGTAAAATTTCTATGTTTGAGAATCAACAAAATATTTAATAATTTCTAAGCGATTTTAGAATCAATATAAAACCTTACGTCTGATATGAACAATGAACGAAACGGATAATTCTTAAGATTTCAGTTCTTCATAACAATTATCCAGAATAAAGTTTCCTATGTTTCCCTATGTTTTATATTTTCCAAAAGAATCAAGTAGAGAATAACGTTTTTTTAAATATAAATTTACATAATTTTGCAAGGAAGGTTGGTTTGTACCAACAGATTTATTCGTCGTTTCGATTAAAAAAATGTTACAATCACCTAAATCTGTTATTCTTCTTGGCGATGATGCCAAAATCGACGCCACGACGAAGCGCCACGGCTACCTGTTTCCGAAGCGCCTTTCCGGCCAAGATGTCGTGCTTGGCACTGATCTGCTCGACGATCTCCTTCTCGGTGAAACCGTCTGGCGGTTGTTCGCTCCTCAGCAGATCGTAGACGAGGATCGACTTCCGTACCATCTTGATCTCCTAGTTCTTGCTTTCGTTAATGGGTCAACCGGTCGCCAGAATTCGCCAGAAGGAAACATAGGGAATCACACGAGAATAAGTCAAGCCAACATCGTTCTCCGGAAGTTGGTCCCTTATCACGCGATTATTTCAGAGATTTTCGTCGTATCGCTGGATATTCGCGTCTGCGTTCATTTGGTCTGGATCGTTTTTGTTTCGCTATCGATTTTGTCAATTTTTGATAAATTGTGAAATTATCGCAAATATTTCACTCGTGATAGTCCACAAGGATGAAAAATAGAGGAAAACTTGACGAGAATCGTCTTTATTATCAACCGCTGAATTTTATATTGGAAAGTTAATCTGTTAAGTTAATAGGTTGAGTCTGAAATATCGAAGAACAGTGTAGCTCTTGGTTCTTTAATCACAGACAATTAAAAAGATAGGACGAGATAGGAATAATATAATTTCTAAATCAAGCAGCATATAAAATGTTTACAGAACTCAGCTCGTTCAAATTAAGCTACATTTGTATATTTTTTTCCCAGGTTTAATTTTGATCTTACGCTTCGACAAAGAGGAAACTAATAAAACATTGTGTTTCATCGTATCTGCCAGAAATTGCATTTTGAAATCACGTTTACTTTTTACAAGCCGGCCCGGCTCGCTGTGTGTTCTGCTTGCTCTAGTATTTGCGCTCGCCGCATTTATTGCATCCCCGACGCGTGGAACTAACTAAACGGCGTGTTCAGAACGTGCAAATTAAACTCGTTCTACACACCACACAGAATTCAGTCATTCGCGTTCTACTTCGAACGGCCTTGAAAGATTTTCCCTTCATTTTTGCGTGATTTCAAAATTCCGTTTGGACGATGACGATGTGCAAACATTCCGGCTATTCTGGCCTAATTTAAAAGAAAATCTTCTGCAAACCTGCAAAGTGCAAATCTTCGCCTGTACCTTACAGATCGTATGTCCTTCTCATTACCAGACCTCAAAACCAAAGCTGCTTCGTTCGACTTTCGATAATTCGCCGAGAGATCTGTCCTTTTCTTCCTTTGGTTCGCAACTCGAAACTTGCCCAACGATAATATTTCTAAATTCCCAATATTCTGTCACTCGACCGCTCATTTTCCAAAGAAAAAGTTGCTTCAAAACCTTGAGAACCTCAACTACCCTCGTTGTTGCCTCGAAGCCCAAGACCAACTACTTCGTTCGATCTTCAAAAGCTCGTCGAAGAAACCTCAGTCGCTCGTCTTAGTCGCTTTTTCCTTCGATTTCGCGAAGTTGGTATCGAAGTCGCGACCATCCCAGGACACAACTCGGTTACACCTGAGCTCTTCGGTATCCGCGGCGAAGGATTCCGTGGCGGAGCTGGATGTTTGCCAAGAGGGACCCGGCTGCTGTTGGAGGGTTTAGAAGGAGCGGCTGGCTTTGAGGATAGCTCCCGAAGGATGACAAGAGGGGATCGGAGGGTGTGGGTGGTTGGTTGGTTGGTACGTTGGCGCTTAGAAAGAGGGAACACGGCTGGATGGCCAGCGACTCTGATTTCCGTCGGGAATTTCGCCCTATCCGACGCAACCAGGCGAAACCGCCTTTAATCATTCGATTGACGCCGCTTAGAGTCGTTTCTCGGCCAGGACCGATATCTAACCGCCCGCCATATTTACCCAGTAGCATCTGCTGGACCAGACGTTTCTCCTTGGCGCACGGTTAATTAATTTGCCGTTTTTCTTACCGTTTAGTCGTGGATAATCTTGGCGTCAGGTAGGACCAAGCGATGTTGAACACGCCGCATGTAAATTTTCTTTTCCATCGATAGTCGAATTTCGTTTTCTACCTTCGTTTTTCATCTGTATCGCTTTAAAATCTTCGTATTGTTGATCGCGACGAATATCTGTTCGAAGTATATTACTTGGTGCTTCAAAGCAGTTTTTCAGAATTTTATTTCAACGTTTGAGGGGGTCCCGGTTGGATCAAAGGAAGTTTTGCAGAGAGAAAAATTGGAATGTTAAAAAAGAAGCATTGCGCTTCTCTTGTAGAGAAAGGAGGTGGTTCTATCTGGTGTTTGGATTCTTAAACGAAATTGGAGTAGAATTGTAGCGTCGACTCTTATTTCATGCTGTAGTATAGGAAAGAGAAATTGGCTTTCGCTGTGTTCTTCATTACGTGACAGCTAAATTTGGACTACAACGAGTGAAACGGACATGGACCAAACAGTGCGCCCCGAAATCGCCAAGTGTACACCGTGTTCTACATTCTGAAATCAACGTAAATCCAAATCCAATTATAATCCTTCTCCAGCCATTCTGCTAAACAAACCTCTTGTGTCTCCCTAATTTTCTCGACGTTCTACCGCACTCTTTTACTTCGACCAAGAGAAGATCAGTAAAATAATAATTCATCTTTCTTACGAACATCCGCGAGGCATTTAATAAAGAATCTTTCATTTTAATTTTGTTAATTAAACTTCGTCAGTTTTGCTTATTCTCACTTAAAAAAAAAAAAAAGAAAGAAACCATTACTATATAATAATTCATCTTCGTTAGAAAGCTTCGCAAGAGATTCTTTCAAAAATCTTCCCGTTTAATTGGACCATCTAACTTCCTCGGTCTTTCAATTATCCTTCTGCCAAATTCCTCAAACTTGACCTTTCTATTCAATGGACGAGATTTCTAACGAATCATCTTTCTTATAAATTTTCACGAGACAAGGAACCGAACCGGACGTCTCTCACTTTAATTTTCTTAACCAAACTTCATTAGTTCTTCAATTTCTTTCTCGTTGTTTCGAAATTCCAAATTATTTCGAATATTCTACGTCGTTTAAATTGCAAGAAAATTCTTGGAAATTCCACTTGAATTAATACCACAATTTCCCTTCTCGTTCGCCTCAAATTCTATACGTTTCGACGTTCCAATCTTCAGATTCTCGTTCGAACCAAAAAAAATCGACGATGGTCGCTCCTTGTTACAAACTCCACACCATAAAATATTCCGCCAAACAAAGACTATCAATCGACCGATAGAAAGGAGCCTCGTAAATCCGGCTCGTGATCACGAAGGAAAGAATAAAAGAGATGGAAGCTCTTGCAATCTGGATCAGCGAGTGGTTGGTTCGTGCTCAGCATCGTCGAGGACGATAGAATCGAAGGCTTCGATCGTCTTCCCTTTTCTTACCGTAGGATGGACCCCGTGGGGCATCGGTTTCCCGGTTTCCACGCCGCTTTTTCCAATTGTGCCGGCCCCCAGCTCGCCCCCGGCCGGTCCTCCAAGTCAGGGCAAGTGGATTATTGACGGCACGAAACAATGGCGTAGCTTTGTTCCACCAGCTACGAACGTAATATGTTCGATGCAGTAGTAGGGCCTGTCCGTCCGACAGTTTTGTGCTCATCGAGTGGTTAAAGCCGCGCGCGAGTACTCTTTCTCTTTTTTACTCTCTTTCTCTCTTGTTCGAGCTGAGAGTCAAGTACCCGTGCGGTACATCTGGCTGTCTGATCGGTGTTTATTAAAAATCATACGAAATCTACCGGCGGCCCCTTAGTCCCTCTTTTAGGGTCAGGCGAATATTCGATGCGGCGCAGGTCGAGGATTTGACAGGGAATTGGGTGGACGTGGAGTGGTGCGAAGGTTCGAGCGTGGTTCGCTTTCTTTTCGAACGACAACAGAAATTGCTGGTGGTTTGATTCGAGTACCGTTCGATGGACGTACCAGTGGAACGCAAAAGACGCGTTAGGTCGTGGTTTTTTCGCGGATCGAGGGTTTCGTCGATAATTTGGCTTGGGCAGTAGTCGAACCTCCTTTGCAGAAACTTGAATTTGTAGGGGATTTATTCAGCTTGGTATTGAAGTAATCGTGATGTTACTAGAAGTATTAACAGAGGAGTACTATAAACAAAATATACGAAATAAGCGAAGAAATCGAAGAATATCGGTGATCTTGTTTTCGAAACGTCGCTTCCTCCGAAAGATACGCAGGCTGAACGCCATTTAAACAGCAAAGCTTTCTAAACCGATCGATCGTCGAATATGAAACCATCTCGTCGAATTTGAAAATCCAACAACGTGGTAAAATTATTCGCTGAAGAAGAAGGAAGAGGATGGAAGGAGAAGAAAAGCATGTTGCCAGATAAATCCTCGAGGAACAGGCAGCCAAACACTCGAGCCGACAGTGCCGCCAGCGGAAAAGGATGAAAAGGAGCGAGGAGCAGCGATTACATTTCAAGTCGGTCCGTAACCGGCGTAACGAAGGACCGGAGGAACGATAGTTGAGGAATTAATTCAACTCGACCATCTTTTTCCCCTTCTGTGCCATCACGAGGGAGCAACTGGCTGCCTCTTTGAAGAAGGGCCAATAAGATCGTCCCGGGAACCTCCTTCTTCCTGTCCTCGGGGATAAGACGAGCACTCAGCCGAACAAAACTATCAGATCTTTTCGCGAGAGACTGCTTCGTCATGAGGCGCGAGCCTCGATGGCTAATTTCGCTCCATCTTCGATGTTTCGCCTTCGATATCTTGCCATTTATTTTCCTTTCATACTGTCTTCACTCGTTTTTAGGAAATTTTGGTAAATCTCTTCGCAGGATGTTCGAAATAAGGTAAACAGAATGTCGAATTATTCTTTAGAGTACACATCGAGTTTCGTTTCGTGACTTAAAACATTGAGTGCGTTTGTGAGTGGCCAAACCATCTCTCACTTATTAATTAATGCGTCAGAAATTAACAGATGTTGCTCGAAAAGTGGACGTAGGTTAGTCTGACGTGTGTCAGCTTTTCCTCCAGTTTTCGACCTGATCACATTTTTAATTTGTAATTCAGCTTAAAGTATAAAGTATAACAAATGGTTCGATAATTCCAGTCTCTTTGTTCTTGTTAATTTGTGCAATGTAATTGCGCCTGTAGAGATAATTTCGTCTAAGATCCGAGTACCCTCGATCAATTTTTTGAGTCACTCTATGTACGTGGACTGTCTTGGTTGATTCGATTGAACATAGTCTAATCAGTTAGCGGTACCTTTATGGTTTCCACGAAGATGGTAACGTTGCTAGAATGATCTTTGCGAAAGTTATATAAATTAAGCACAGAAATCTGGAATAGGTTTGCGATATATAGAAATTCTATGCAGATTATATTAATTTAAGCAAACCACTAGTTGTCTATCTACGTAGAAAAATGATCAAGATTAAGTTCTAGTAGAAATAGTAGAAAAATCACCGTCCGTCTTTGAGGAATTCTGTTACCAGTTACCTACGTGATTTATGTCACATACAGGGTGGTTGGTAACTACTGGTGGTACAAGCGGAAAGGGGGCGATTCTACGCGAAAAAAGAAGTCGAATATATAGAATAACAATTTTTAATAAAAAATATTTTAATAAAAAAATTTTTAATAAAATCTACAGTGAGATCCGTTATAACGAGACGTGATAAAGTGCACGCGTACCGAGCGAAAATTCAAAGTCGATTTTCTCGAAAACAAAGCCTCAAACGAAAAATTTTTATTCTATATTTTCGACTTCTTTTTTCGCGTAGAATCACCCCCTCTCCGCTTGTACCAGAAGTTACCAACCACCCTGTATATCGCATTCTATAAAAAATTCGTTCCGACTAAGCCCAAGCGCAGATCGTACAGGAATCTGGTTATTTCTCAGCAAATCCATCGCTATATTTAACGCTATTAAATTATAATTATAAATTTCGCTCTTTTTTTTTTGAAAAAATAACACCAGTCTCTGATGCAAGATACTTGGACGATCACTATCGTCGTGAAATTCCAAAGGCGGAATGCGATATTAAAATTGGAAAGAAATGCTGTACGTTGGAAACGATTGATAAAACAAGAAAAGCGAGGTCGAAGGCACCGAAATATCGGGACAGGAAGCGGCGGAAAGATCGGGCCTTCAAGGCGAGTCTCGTGCCGCTGGGAATAGCAAGGTTTTGCTATGGTGAATTTTGCCATGGAGGTCGTGATCCAACGTGCAAACATCCCTGTGGGCAAGAGCTTCGATTTGGTATCCGCCGGCGGTAACTACCGTGCAACCCTCGAGATTCAAAAGTGGTGCTCACCCGTGCAACCGAAATTCGCCGTTTATTCCCTTCCTTGATGCTTTTCCTTTCGCGGTCACTGTATGCTATCCATCACACGGTCCGACTTTTAGCAAAAGCCTCTTACGATTTCAATACCTTCATCAAACTTTGCCTTTCAAACCGCAAGAAAGATCGGTGTTTAATATGTTTTAATAAATTGTAGACTTTGATATATCATTCGTTTCATTCGAGGTCCTTCGAATTTTGGAAAATATCTTTTAACGTTCCAGCGATTTAATGAAAATATAATGATCCTCCCCCTTTTAACGATATTATTTAACAATCTTTTCGAGAATTACGAAAAATGATTACGAATAAAAAGTAAAGAATTCTAAAAGTAAAAATATATAAATAAATAAAAGAAGGAAAAGCCGTATTTAATAACTTCCTCGGGAATTATGAAAGCATTAGAAAGGCAGCATAGGATTTCTGAATTTATCGCTTTATAATGACCCAAAAATATTGAGAAACAGAGAACAATGGACAAAGAAGAGAAAGAAATAAGAAGTTAAAACGTTCCATGGACGAATTTCGAATTATCACGGCGGAACGTTTGAGCACCACATGAAACCTTCTCCACGGGGGTGGAACAACGAGGGTGGGGTTTGACAATAGCTGGTGGCTCGGAGGGATTCAATATAATCGCGCAATAAAATTCACTTACAAGCTATAGCCGTCCCTCTTCGCCCTTCGAAAGCGGCGCCTCTCTTTCACCCTATCTCCCCTGCCCTCAGCCCTCTTCGATTCGTTTCTCACTCGTCCCAAAAGCGGGCCTTTATCCTGCTGGAAGCGTTCGAGGGAGTACCGCGAAGTATTATCGTTCAGCTTTCGACAGAAGCTCCCTCGACGACTCTTTTTTACCATCCCCTGCCAAAGTACGGAAGCCTCATTTTCTTGCGCGCCCCTTTCTATCTTTCAGCGTTCCACGACTTTTCCTTATGTCTTTACCATTCGCCCGTTTGTCAGCTAATTTGACGGTGTTTCTTTGATTTGTTTCCTTCTACATTCGTCTCGTTCAGTGTATACGTGTGTTTTATTTCACGTGTATATAATTTGTCCATATAATATTCTCCTTTTTAGTCTGTTCCCTTAAAAAAAAAAAAAAAGAAAACAATTTTTCTGCATTCATTGAGTGTTCTCTTCAACGTCACCTTCGTAACTTTATAACGTACGTGTATTTTATGTTTTCTAATTGCTTCATGGAACTATTTTTATTTCTCTTTATATCGCAATGTTCCATCTTTCTCAATAATCTTCTTATCTTTCGTTATTTATGTCGCATTTGTATCTCTCAATTTTTATTATATTTATTCATTCCAATTCTCTTAAGGATTCGACTTTATCGCTTGTTTCCCAACGTTTGAAGCATGCCGAATTTTCGAGAAGCCATTACGCGTATCCCTGGCGTATCTCTTATTCAGGATGGCCATTGTGACGGGAATAATTTAGTGTAATTTTGTCCAGACAACGAAATTTGGTGGCGCGGTTCGATCAATCGAGTGGGCAACCTTTCGTTAAATTATGCATTGCCAATCTCGGCATGTTGACGGGGACAATGTGCGTTACACGATGAATATAATAACAAGCCCTGTTAGTTCCTTCCTCTCTTTTACAGCGCTAAAGTTGCGTTAAAATTTCTCCGTGTTCTTTCTTCTCAACGTTCGAAATCAATCAAACCGATCAACAGTCTACTTTCCTTAAATTTCACCAAAGGTCCTCCAAAATTCTCTCAAATTTTCCCTTGTAAATAGTTTTCTACTTGCCTGAAGCTACTACACTAAAACACCAGCGCGATCCATTTTCCCAAATTTCTACCCCCAGTCAAGTACACACGCATATACATCGACTCAATTCAAAGCATCCAAATTCCATCGAACTAATCGACCACTTCGTCACTCGCGTGAGCTTCAATTCTCTCGCGGTTACTTAAAAGTCCACGCTCCTAAAACCCACGTTTCTTCTCCTCCAATCTCCGCCCTTAAAAGATCAAAATACAACGAACGTCCGCCATTCAAAGGTTTATTTAATCGAACAACTTCTCGCGGAGAAATTTTCCAAAGTACGATACTCTGGAATTATGGCCAATTTCTACGGGATCGACCGGACACGAAATCGACTGCGATAGTTGAGGCCAGAGGGTTAGAAAGGACGCGGATAAAAACAGGCCGACAGCTGAGTGTACACAGGAGTCTGTGCCTTTCTTTCTTTCTTTCTTTCTTTATTTCCGGCTCTCTTTCGCTCTCTCGTCGACGTTTCGAATTCTCCACCCCATCGTGAATGCTCGTGCGCGCGCGACCATACTCTCTCTCTCTCCCTCTCTCTCTCTGCTCTCCTCTTCTCTCCTCTTCTCTGCTCTCGTCACTCGCATCCCTGACAACGCGCGCTGCACCTCGGGACCTATGCAAACACGGCCTATTCATTGGGCAACGTGCTCGTATATTGGCGGCGGCGACGTCGAGCAGAAACGAGCGGAACGGAGCGTAACCGACGCGTCTCTATGATTTAATGAATGGGCCCGGTCGATTGATCCACGCGATTCCGCGGCTGTTCACCCTGTGATTATCCTGCCATTGCTTGTCTGTGTTACATCCTTGTCTCCGTGTTCCTTTCTTTTTCTACTCGGTCGTTTGGGAAGTTCGTAGCGTTTTCAGGATTTTTCTCAGGAATCTTCTCAGGAAATTCAATCAGCTGAGTATTAAACGTAACGACAAGCGCGAGGAACGAAAGATCGGCCAGGAATATGTTTTCTGATAAGACAGTGAATATCGGCCTTCGTGCAACGAGGAAGTATGTCGAACTATGTCGAACTTCGGTTCGGACGTTCGTTTCACGCTACGCGACAAATAGCAAGAGAATTACGACGAACGCATAAAATACGCAATAGGAATTTAGCTGTACAAAATACAAAGATGCTTTTGTCGAGTAATCGCCTTAAGATCATTGAACTAACATATCGAATTTGTCAATCTTCGTTCTGCCAATAGAACAAACTACACTGTGCTACCTCTAACTATAGATAGATACTTGATTCCTGAAATTCTAAGAAAATCATTCGATTTCGTTCAAATCGAAATTAGCCGATACGGAATCGTACGCTCGATGTTGCCACTGGCAATGCCATAATCGCCGCACGTTTTGTACGTTCCACGGCGAATTGCAGGAAAGAAAATAGCGCGTTATCTCCTTTTTTCAGCACAAACCATGCGATATGAATATTATCCAACGCAATCGTTTCGAAGAGAATTATTTAAATGGGCAACCGGGGGGATCGCATTATTTCCAGCAGATTATGTCATTTAAGTTTCATGCAGTGCAACGTTGCACTTTATACGCGTAATATACCGCGTTATTTATACCCGGGGCGCACCGTTAATTTAATAAATTGCGTTATTTCCAGAGCCAGAGATAATAATAATCACGGATCGTTAGAAAAATCGCGACGTCCGTGCTAATGAATTCGTTGCGACGCGGCGATAACATTAATTAAACCGGCTGGCGATTCGTTACGTAATGCCCATTATCAGGCGAATTTTAGTAAATTCCTGTTGTTGCAATAATATATTCCCTCTGAATCCACTGGACGAATAAATTCGTCCCAGTTTATAAATAACCGCTGTCAACGACCGTTTTTCGATCAATCTACGATAATCTGATAAACAGCGGACACTTAAAACAATCGACGGAGAATATTTTCCGACCTTTTTAAAATATTTAAATCGTCGTTGCGTTTGAATCGCTGGAAAGCCACGCATTGATCAACTTGAGAAATTGAAAAACAGAGAAAATCAACGTTTTCTCTTCTTTCTTTTATTATTGAAGCAATTTAAATATCTTTCTCGACCAGATTCTTCCGCGATATGTTGCACGTTATTACAAGACGAATTATAATTGCAATTAAAACTACGGTTACAACCGTTTTCTTACGCTACTAGGTTATACCTTTTTGCAGCCTCTCTACAACTCTTAATATTCGAGCAAACACGATCTACGTGCAAACTGAAAAACGAAGGCCTACTATCCACATTTTTTTCGATCGCCATGAATCAAAGTGGCCAAAAACTGTACGCGGCTCGATGGTTCATTATTCTCCATCACGTAAAACGAACGGATCGCCCGTGAAGATTCACTAGACGCTTGAAACGCTATCGCGTGTAATATTGTCGAATATCGAGCTTCGGTTTTTCGCAAGTTTTACGCCTACATTACACATTCTTCTTCTCGTATACGTGTAAGATCGTTTATCACGTGGTAATTCAGAGGATCGATTCTGAAGTCTGAAAATCGAGTTTACTGTGAGAATACTTCAATAAAATACAGGAGTAAATAACAATTAATGATTAACAACAATTAATAACAGTAATAATTAAATAAATAACAAGTTTTGTGCAGTGTCTACCTGAAAATCGAGAATCGATTTTCAACGTCCTGACCTACCGATCTTTCTCCGTCAATCTTCAATGTTTTAAACAATTACTCTTTCTACTATGGTCTTGTCTATCTCTGATGTTGCTCTCTGTCCGTTCGTTTAGGAAATGAGCGTCTTTCAAAAATGGCTGCGCGTTCGTTTGGCAAATGAGCGTCTCTCAAAAATGGCTGTCCGTAAAACAAAGAAAGTCGGTCTGTCCGTGAAACAAAGAAAGTCCCTATCGCCCTTGAACTCTCTAGGGAGTTTACATACGTATCTGGCGTAAATCATGGATCCACGTTTAAGTATATTTTCCGCAAGAACGTGGTAACGCGTTTTTAATTTGATTTTTGACGATCAGAATGAAACGTTCGTAAGAATTTCTCGAGAAATTCATTCGCGACGTTAGAAGAAAAGATATTTTAGAAATTTTAGAAAGAAGCGTCATTGAAGAAAAGAAAGGATATTCTTGATGAAAATATTTTTTTACAAATTCTTTCTTCGTACAGAAAATTTGATCTCAGTGGAAACTAAAGAATTCTAACCCAAAAATTTCTAAAAAGTTCGTCTATTCTCTGATATTCCTGCGAGGGACAAATTAACGATGTCCCCGGAACTATAAATTTTGTCGCTTGTCCACGGATCAGAGATCGGTATTTCTGAATCTGACAGGAATTTCGCGCAGAAGTAACCGGTATAACGCGCGAACGGACTTGTGATGGATTAATGGTAGCTGCAGGACTTTTATGAGGTTGAACGTGGCACGGTTAGTCCTGCGAGACGAGCTGGAATGGAAATCCTAGCCGCTGGTTGGCTGCGGCTGGCTCCGCCTTTCATCCTTGCCATCCCGTCGTTATGTGTGTTACATCCTGCCGTTTAAGTAGATACGTATACTCTCACGTTGGTTCGTACTACCTTGTAATAGGAGTCTTTCGAGCTACAGGTTCCTTCATGCAAGGAGATTCGGCGAAATAAGGCGTTGAGCGAGCAGATTCTTAAGTTGTAGTAACTTCAAGTTCGACAAGCTGTTTTAAGCATTTGAAGTATTTTGAGATGGAAAGTTAGGTCACCACATGCGCCTCGAATATCACAGTGACGCTATCACACGTCTTATTTCTTGGCAAATAATTTTAACGTCTACGATGATTTGAAGATAATCTTAATGTTTGCGATAACTAAACTGTCTCTTGTTTCAACAGCATCTAAGGGATACTTCTCTTTCTTTTTTAGAAATATTTTTAAGAGTCAGTGGCTATTAAGTGGAGGAAAAGTTTGATTCGACTTGGAATTTTCTGTATTTCAGAGAAATTCTAAATATTTTGAATATCTTAGTCAGCTTCGGGAGATTGGAAAAAATTAGAACGAAAGAGAAACACGTACCATTGATAGTAGTTTTCTTTTGATACAGATAGTTTGATAAAATAGAAGCAAGCTGCAGGTACTGTTATGGATTTGCACAGTGGCAAGTAATCCTGACGTGAGAATTACGTGGTCGACACTCGAAACAAGCTGCTCCGTTTATCCATGTAGCTTAATTCGAGAATCTAGCGTTTCAAACTTTGTGTATCTTGCTCGATTTACAACGTTAAACACACAAGGGACATACTATACATCCGCGCCGAGTCCGAATCTCTTTACAATACATTTCACCATCTATTTTCCGATGTTTCACCTGTATATCTCTACTTTCGATTTTCTCTTCTTTCTTTCAACCATCCTCCATACATTCGTGGTTTTTCATTGTTAACACTTTGACTGCCACGCCGAAATCACGTGTTTCGCTGAGGACGCCATGGCACTATTTTTATTATTCAAAGCATATAATGTCAAAATAATAATAAATCGATGATGTAAGACAACATTCTTCCCCAATGGACCGTTTATCTTATTGGTGGTCACGGGTGGCCACCGTGGCGCCTTGATAACAATTGATAGCGACTAATTATAACGAGGCTTCGTTTATTTCAACAAACCATTCGCATTCGTTGTTTCGTCGTAAGCAAAACGTGCAGAATATATTGTCGAAACGTGTAGAAGATATTGGTAAACGGTATTTGCTCATTCTGTATATAATAGTAAGGTATGTTCACACTTCTAACTTCAATTATACGATTATAAAGCAGCATTTACGATTATTTTTTAAGCTGTGTTTATAATAATATTCGTAGATTACCCCTGAAAGGTATCGATGCAAACACAGTGCACCGTTAGATGCAAGTATTTGTTCTCTTTTTTTTTATCGATGTTCCAATAAAAATGTTTAATCGTTCAATGGGGCACTTTCTATTTCAAAGTATCTTCTATTTATCGGTTATACTCAAAATGCCCTAACTGTCAATTTTCATTGAATTTTTACAATTGTAAGAAGGTGAAGCCAACGTCCACCGTGGCGTCACAGGAGAAACCGCGATCGGTCATATATGACCAACGTGGCAGTCAAAGTGTTAAAATATTTGTAAGGAAGCTGTCGTACGACCATCTCGCGGAGATTAGAGTTCAAAGAAGACAGATTCGTCTTAACACTGAACCTACCACTGCCGATCAAATTGTCCGCTTTCAGACTTCTACACAAATTTAAGCACATTCAAAAACGTTATCATATCGCTTCATAATTTCTGACTTTTCATAAAACATGCATACAATATATGTTTTTGGTATTTGCTTCTAATTTGCCTTGACCGGACACGGTAGGAACAGTTATACACGAAGTGTCGGCAGGTTTAGCGTTAAAACGACGATTATCGACGATTTCGATCGAAAGTTTTGTATTAGAAACAAATAGATGGCCGATCGTTTGGCTAAGATTCGCTATATTTCCCAGGGTTGGATACGACAGAGAGGCAGGGTATCCCGTTTCGAGGCGGCCAAATATTTACTAGAAAATGAACCGGTAATCAGTGGTCATATAATTATCGAGATAAATGATAGCCAGTGTACTTGTTTGGCGTTCGAGATGGATACGCGATGACACGCAGTTTGACTGAGCCAAACACGTTTTATTGATTCGCCAAGTGATATCTGCTTCTCGGCCGCCTCGCTCGCCAGCTTCTCTAACGGGTGTGTAATTACGAACGGCCACCTATTGACAATCGTAATTCGACGCTCGACGAGTAGCTATTCTGTTTGCTGTTATTCTCCTATCTCGGCCTTCTCTAAAGAAACATCCACTCTTGGATATCGTTTAATAAACATATATTCTTCGCCATTCCATTGTGCAAGATGTGGCGAAATTAGCAAAATATCTTTTCATTGCTATAAAGTAACCTTTCAGCTATTTGTACACGTTTATCTGTTATCAGGATTTTGTGCGATTTGTAGGCGAACCTCGTTAATTTTCCTGGCTTATTAGCCATATTTTATAATGATGATTATTGTTAAGGTTTCTTAGCGATATGTCTTATCCGAACGAACAGGAAATTGTACGAATTGAATGGAAGAAAATAAATTGCAACAATTGCTCTTCTCTTTATGTAGATTTTTGTCCGATTAGCGGTGTTGTTCTAGCACCAGTAGAATAACAACTATTAATATTCGTCAAATATTAATAAAAAAAATATGAGAAAGAATTTAATTCGATCGATAGATTAATTTCAACAGAAGTTGATTAACAATCGTCGTGTTTACCTAATTTGTCATAAAACGAAGTAATCCCGTGTAATACAAAACGTTAAGATTGTAGATGAATTTTCTTCGCGATAAATTTATTTCTTCGCGTAAAAAGTCTAAACTAAAAAGGAATCACAGTTGATCGAAAAATCACAGAGAGTGGTACCGAGCACCATCCAACTAATTCCTGCCCGGTTTCGAGATCACGAGAGTGTACATCGATCCTCCAACCCCACACTCCAGTATTTTCGTATCTCGATTTTTGATTTCGCGAAAGCTCGTCCACCTTTGGACGCGCGGCAGCCGTGTTTCACGGCGCTGGAATAATGCGTCTATGATCGTCGCGGCGCCGAACGAAGCGGCACAATATTTGAATCGAGCCACCACCCTCCCTCGACCACCAGCAGCGACGCTCTTCCATTGCTGGACAAATATACTCCGAGTCAACATTCGCGATATACCGAATACAGCTACGCGACGTCTGATTGTGTTCACTGCCGGACCGCCCTGACAGAAATCAGAGGGATGAGGGATGAAAAAAGAGAGCAAGGGTAGGCTTTCGACAGCGTATTGTGCGTGTATTGAATTCTTACGACGTACGTGACACCTCGCCAAGAAGAACAAGAAATAACTTCGTTTTTTAATTTCCTTCCAGCGATTATGTTAATAATCAGTAAGTTAAATTTGAGGAAAATCCGACGTTCGAATTTTCCAACTGTTCTATCTTATCGTTAGAAGTTGCATTTCTTATTTTCTTCGAGGAATTCTACGAGCTAAATTCGAGGAAAATCCGTAATTTTGGAACTGTTCTATTCGATTCTCAGAAATGTAATAAATTGCAATTTCCTTTGATGAACGCGTAGGTTCGTTCTGCGAAAAGTTGAACGAAAAATAGAAGAAAATATTGAGCGCTTGAGTTTGGGAATATTTTTATTCAATTACCGACAGTATCGAATATTTTGAATTTTATTTTGTCGCTGTTGGTGTATGAATCGAATTTGGGAAAAATCGAGCGACACGTCGGGCCTTCGAATTTTCCAACTGTTCTATATTTCATGATCGCTAATGTAAAAAATTTGAAGCTTTTCGATGGGATGGGAAAAACGTCGATGGGAAAAATTGAGCGTTTGAAACTTAACGAGATAGTAGCAGAGTTTATTTATAACAAAAGTGTGGGACGTAATGCAATTAAGTTCGACGAGGGTCGATAATTGCCGCGGCAGTCAACACGCTAACGACCGTGATCAATTTCGCAGTGAAATCTGATTCGTGCTGCTGCTCCAGCGACATATGCAAATAGGTTAAGAATACAGTTGCTTATTAGTCGCCGCGAGGGACCTCGTGTTTGACGTTGCACACGTTGTGTGTGCTTAAACGTAGGAAGGGAAAGTAGCGTCGTGCTACGCAATTTTCACGACAGGACAAAGCGACGTGCCACCTTCTCGTGCTATTTCAAAATTATACGAAGAAACGACCGACGCTTTCACCGTCATTTTCACACAATTTTCGATCATTATCTCTACTCTTGTACTTCGTTTTAACGTTTTTCAACTTGCAAACTTTTACTTAATTTTAGTTTGTGCTTTACTTATTTTATATTGTGAAATCTATCGATAACCTTCGCTTAAAGTTATACATACAAACATACTTATATACATAAAAATTAAATATTTTAACGCAAACTTGCAATCGTTGTAATCGAACGATACAGTCGATTTCGAGAAATTGTCCAACCAAAAGTATGTTATATGTTTCTTCGTATCGAACGAGAAACCCGAGCCAGCTTATTACAAAACCTGCTATGAAATTCATTGTTCCTGTTATTATCTCAATAACGCTTCGATCATATTTAACAAACTCGATATCTTCGCTGCAAAGAAAACCGAAGAAGCAACAAGAAACGATGAAGAAATACGCGCGATTTTCCAATAAGCTTCGCAGAAACTACTTACACCGCCTTCTTTCCCTTTATCTGTGCCGCAAGGATACAATAACACCAGGAAGCAAGGGGAAGAAGGAAACGGAAGTAGAATAGCCGGAAGCGACGAGGAAGCGACATTAAAGAAAATTAAACGTAAAACCGTGCCGACCCAGAAATTGAGTTTCTTCGCCTTTGGCGGGCCGGCTCCGTAGGGATCTAATTATCAGTTTCGGAACTTTCGAAATTAATAAAACTCCCATCCCTTGCCCGTTCCAAGCTCTTACACCCCCCGTTCCAACCCTCCTCGATACCGTTGCTTGGTCCCTCTTGTTATATTGCTCTTCCAAGTCTCGAAGAACCCACCTCTTTGAGGCTGGACGAGAAATGGGCGAAGTAGAGGGATGGAAAAGGAGTTTCCAAGTCTTCGTTGGCAAGGGTGAGGCTGTTCCTCACGGTAGAAGGATGGATTCGGAATTTACCAGTCTAATGCGACTGAAACTCTACCCTCGAGACTCTGTGGGAAAGTTTGCGGGCTCTGCTCGCGTCAGACTCTGTTGCTGTCTTTTTCCTTCGTTTACCATCATCCATCGCCTTGTGCCTCTTCCCGATAGCGCTGTCATCTAACTATTTTCTGCGTCGTTGCTTCGTACATAGTCGCGCCTTGCTGTTTGTGGTTCGTTGCTAACACGACGACTGCCACGGCGGTCATCGGTGAACCGGAAATTCTGTGCAACGATTGAATGAGAACGTTGAAAGTTTTATGCATTAGGTTGTCCGAAAAGTCGCTTTCGTTTTATGGGGAAATAAACAACGCTTTTTGTTTTATATTATTTTGTCGAATTACGTACGATCCGTTTTGTTCCGCTGAGATAAACTCCGTGACATTTCACAGACTTGGTTTCACGTTTGTATGAAGCTGCACCGTTGTAAAAAACACGTTTGCGAAAGAAAGACACTTTTCGGACGACCCAATACTGCGACGAGAATGATACTTCTTGATGAACGAATCTTGTACAAAGATTGAAACTAGGATTAAAGTATCAGTTTTTCGCATTAAATATGGTCGATATCCAAAAATGGATCTATAAAGACGCCAGGAATGGTGCGAAGACCGCAATCAGACGAGTGTAACCAACGCGTGAAACGAACGAAAACGTGGAAAAGCTGGAGACACTCGAGGGCCCGCCGGGTACCATGTGTCTGGAAAACGCTTCGAGTCCGATCGAGAGACGAAAGTAAGGTCTCTGTAACGGTGACATCGAGGACCCTCGACCGGCCACGCGGGGATCCCCCCGCTGCTTGCTTTTCGTTGCTTCACGCGCGCGCAACACGCGTCGATACGAAAGCTGCGAGTAATTCGCTGTCAGGACAAGCTGCGGTTTTACATCAGAATTCGAGTGCTCCATTGATACATTTATCCTGTCGCCTGGCCATTATTCGCGCCTTCGTTTCCACGCTGTAGGTATCGAGGGACGAACGTCGACACTTTGTATTTTCATTTCTCTCCGGGTTTTTCGATGTTGAACGTTTCGTTTTTCTCTTTTATATTTTTATTTTCGTAGGATAGGTTTTTGGGGGATTTGATGGTATTGTGTATGGACTAGAGTGTGGATATGAATTTTTATGCGCTTTCTATGAATATTTGCTACTATGTAGATTCTTTGATGGACGGATGGATATAGATTGTGTTGTCTGAAGCTTCCTCGTGTTAGTGGATTTTCCACATTCATTTGTGATTTTGTGCGATTATTCGCGAATACCGTGAGTGTATTCGTCCGAGCGACCAATAAACCTAGGTTCCATCGTGTTTCACACGAAGCTTGTATGCTCGCTGATATTTCATGACCCACGATTACTCGCGCCTGCGAAAGATAATATATTTCATCTCGTGCTCGGCCAATCTATCTAAAGAGATCTTGTAAATGCAACAACGACAGAGAATGAAGAAAAAATAATATCAAATTCTGCAACGAACGAAACACACATAACCGTCCAAACAGCTACGATGTAGCAAATCTACTTCATTTACAGCGAAAACGAAATGATACATAACTGACAATTCATGGAAACAACACGCAATCTCCAACAAATGAAATAATTAAAAGGAAATTCGAGAAGGACACTCGCGGAAGATCCCGAGAAACGAATGCACCCAACACGGTAGCCAAATGAATACATCACGACTCGTCGCCAGCTCGCTATCTATCAAACAAAATCTAAAAACCTCGCTTCCTGTATCACACAATTAACCCCAATCGACCCACACCATCGCATCGTTCGTTGTTTTGTTCGCGCACACCATCGAACCGAACAAAACAACGAACGAGCTGAATCTCGAGAAAAGAACCCAATAAAAACCACCCCACGTACCGGTCTCCGTTTCAACTATACACAGTCGTCATCGTAGCAAGTATCGTGGCCGCGAAAGCGACGAGGGGTTGTCACGGAGTAGACAAACGGGGTGGCACAGTCTTTCCGTCCAAGTGGCCCCAGGGGGTGGCTGTGGCCGGGTCCCGGACGCAGAAACGAGCGATACGTTCGACCAGCAAATCAGAGACGGTAATCCTGAGCGACAGGGAAGCTTAGCGCCCTCCTGGAAATGGTGGCGAGGGTGGCGAAGGAAGGGTAGCCTGCACCCTGTTTCCAAGCATTGTGCGCGGTTGTACGCGCGATTACGGGCGAACACTGGCCCGACACACCCCCTGGCGCGGATACTTGGCATCGGTAACCCCGTTGCGATCAAGGGTCGCGAATAATGCACGTTAAATGCTACATATTGCTCGGCTAGGCCGGAATTTAGCTTGGGGATTTGAATAACGATTTGTCGCCCGGCTCCTTCGATATCACGAGCGTCCCTTTTACGGTCACGGTGGGGATTGCACGGTGATAATTTCGTGGACGGGTCCATGAAACGCTTGTATTCGGCTCGTGCGGTTTTGCTTCGAACGGTCCTGCGGAAAAGCGAGATTTGTGGTGGCTCGTGGTTTGTTCGTGTATAACGTAGTTTTAACGAGAATACGCGGAAATAAAGTGTTACAGGAATATGATGTATAATGATTTTAATGGAAATATCATACCTGGGTGTAGGAATTGTTATAAAGTTCGAATATTATAGGCGATATGTTAGTAATTGGGTCTTGGTTTACATTTGATGTAATCAGTAAATTGATCGTAACTGTTGTCTATTGTCGACTGTTGTCTATTGTTTTAGAGGAAGTTCCCGGGCTTAATAAGCTTAATTAAAAATAACTTATGTGGAGGAATTGTGGGGGATTGATAAAACGGTAACGAGAACTTGCTGTTGCAACCCGTCAAATATATTTGAATTAAATAAATTATAAATAAATATAGACAATGTCCAAAGTCGCTCGTACAAACGTATTCGCGAAGACAGTGTATAATCGCTCGCAGATAACTCGTAGATATTAATCGATAACTCGTATAACTCGTATAATAACTGCTAATAACTGCTTCGCTCGCGATCGCGTCCGTTTATTTTACTGTCCTCTGGCTTATTGTCCTCTGGCTCATGCGCCGCTACACTTACACACAGCACACGAACGACGCGGTATTCTTTGATTATGTTAACCTTCCCTCAAAGAAGTGTTTAAAAATCCAGAAACAACGAATTTCCCACACTTCACCACAATTTATCTTCATTTGCATGTGGCCAAACACCAAAAGTAAAATCCTACTTTTCCACTACAAGACGACTTTCCTTTCCACTCTCTTCACTCGGATTCGACCGGAAATCGAGCTTCCTTCTTCTTCCACTCACTCGTCCATTTCTCACGTGGCAGATAACTCGAAGGAACCCTCGAGCACCGTAACGTTTTCACATTCGCCTACGAACCTGCGAACGAGTCGCTGCGACGAGTCTTCGAACGAGTCGAGACGCGTCGCGAGTGTCGTTAGGGGTGTTCGCCACCCTTTGCTGCTTCTCCTCTGTTCCACGCTTCTTTTCCCCTGCCTGAAACCGAAAACGAAGACAGCAATTGCGAAGGAGGGCGACACGAGGGGCGGTGGCGAGCGAAAAGAGGCGAATTAAAATTCATGAACGCTTCGAGCAGCGTCGAATTAAAATTCATGGCGGAATTATCGCTGGCTCCTCGAAAACAAAGGAACGGGACGAGTTAGGGGCCCACTCACGAAGTCGCGCCACGGAAATCATCCCCGACACGAGAGTTCCGCGTGAACGGAACCCAGTCGACCCTCCAAAGTCGACATTTTATCCAACGCGTCCACCATCCCCATCTTTTTAACCCCGTTAGTATCTCCACCCGTTTCGCTCCCCATGGATAATGAGGCTAAGCTCGATCGTTTAACAGGTTGTAATTTGGTGAGACGAATTGGGGGTGGACCGACAGATGACGTGTTGCGCGTAATATCAACGATCGACTGTATCGCGGATTTCTACGCGATTATGAACATCGTTTTGGTAATGTACGATCGTTTGAAACAAGGTGGATTTTCACGGTTTCTTTCTTTGATACGTCTAATGAAACTTTGCACAAACGCTTCGAATCTTCGTCGAGATCCAACGAGATCCAACGAGATCTCACGAAGAACAAAGTCCAGGAGCCGCACACTTTCTCGAAAGTACTTTATCACGGCGATTCGAGGAAACGCGTTTTATTCCAAAAATTCTCTCGTGCCTTGGTCAACGTGAACGCATCGCACCGAACTTAAAGAAGAGTGAACGAAACGAAAGCAGAAAGATGAACGAAACGATATGGAAAAATGCATCGGCTTCCAGGAATCGTGTGCGCACGTCCGTTGAACTTTGCCCATTGGTTCGCCGTGTTTTCGCGTGCACGGTTACGAAAGGAGTAGACGGCGACATTAATATTTCATTAATATTCCAGCGAGAGAAGATTCCTGGAAAAGCGAGGCTCGGGGCCTTGTGTACGCGGAGGCGTCGATGTTTTCAACGACGAACAGAGATGACGGCTTACCAACGAGGGGAAAAGAAAGACGGACGGGCCGCACAGGCTAGAGAAGAGAGAATATTCCGTCGTCGGTCGATGGATCGGAGAAAGAAGGAATTTCTCGTCTGGACGTCGTCGACTGGTCGAGCCGGTGGTAGTTAATTAAGTGCTAACAAGTAGAGAACTACCTCGCGTAGCGAGCCACCTCGCCGGAGTAATATCGTACGACGTGTCCGGCATGGAAGGAAAAAAGAAAAAAAGGAAAAAGAACAAGAAACGCAAGGAAGAAAAATAACGGTGGAAAAAGGAGACGATACGTCTACGCGGTTACAACTTTATTATTTTATTCGAGCCTCGGCTTTTGATACTTTTCTTTCGGAGAACTGCTGGCTGGTATGGCATTGCTTGGCTACCGATCGTGGACATCGTGGGAATGGAAAACCGAAGAGTAGATGGAGAAATCTTTTATTCGGTAGCCGAGTGGATGGAAACGTTGGATTTCTTGAAAATTTTGTCAATTAGAATTTTTCGAGAATGCACGTATTTTGGTAGGAAGACGCGAGAGGGATTTTCTTGAAAATTGAATAATCCAAATTTTTTAAAGACCAGATTCGGCCAGAGATATATGGAAATTTATAAGATCCTAGATTCTCTTGGAAATCCATTAATTAAAATATTTTAAAAGAAGGGATTTAGATGGAAAAGTACGAAAATTTATGAGGCGTGATATTTGTTGAACGTAGCTTGTTAGATAACTCGAATGAAGGAAAATTAATATGATTATTATTTTCTGTATTATTAGTTTCTCCAACACATTCGTCACAATTTATGATTTATGGAATATTTTGTAATAATGGAAAAGATGTTTGATACGAAACGTTCGATAATTCTTTGTAAGATCGGTAATAAAGTGTCGTCGTCGACACGAAAGAATAAAAACGAGAAACATCAGTCTTGTCTTCGAGAAGGACGATAAAATTATGCACGCGAGAATAGGACGTGCTAATTGAGCAGACCGTCGAACATTCGAGTTACAGTTACTCTCAAAAATGTTCCTCTGTCTACGTCCCAGAAATGACAAATTGTAGCTATGAGAACAAATAAAATTACGTTCGAAATATTTTTATCGAATAAAAATCACAGGAGGAAAATGCGATAAATACGTTTTTATCGATTCAACTTTCAACTTTCAATTTTTCAACGAAAAAAAATAGGAACTGTGACTTATATTATTCGTCTGTGATCTTCAAATGGAATCTCAAAATCTCTCAGACGTCGTTCGTAAAAATCTTCTCTCCTCGATCTCGATAAATTTCTTCAAAATATTAACAATGAATATGAATTTCCACCTTAAAATTCGTTTTTAAAACGAAAGAAGCGATTCTGTTTGTCAGACTTCAACCACGGATTTTCCATTTTACTATCTTCGCCAATAAGCGATCAAAGGCTGTCCGCCTTGTACAAGCTTCGAAGTAAAGAGCACACAGAATCGTACGTCCTTGGAGACGTTAATGCATCAATATAAGTTATATAAGTGGACGGCGCAAGATTTTGCCCGTGGGCTGGCAACGTTGAGTAACACGAACGAGTCGCGATAGAAAATGTGGATTTACAATACACCGGGACGTGTAGTTTCACGAATATCTATCTTCTGGTCAGCAGGATTCTACCTAGAGAATCTTAAGATCGCGGTAAATTATCCGCGATGATTTGCAAATCCGCAAACCAGTAGTCACGAATTTATTTTCCAGATATCGTTACTAATTCACACAAACGTTGCGAATGATTATATCGAATAATATAATCCTCATTCCTCTGATTCTTGCATTATCTCTCAAAGTATTTCTACAACTCTTAGATACTTAGAACCGAGTATAGTATGTACGAATCGACGAATACATTGATACTGTAGCATCTTGGACTACAATTGATTTATTTACAACAAATGGATTAAACAGATGTTGATCTCTTGAAGTATTTCTACAACACTTAGATACTTAAAACCAAGTATAGTATGTACGAATTGACGAATACATTGATATCGCAGCATCTTGGACTACAATTGATTTATTTACAACAAATGGATTAAACAGATGTTGATTAAACATGAAACGATGGTTGTTTAACGTGAACTAATCACAATAACGTATCATAATTAAGACAACTAGATAATTAATTAGCAACTCTCGTCACCACGGATTCAACTCTCTCTCTCGACAACGCTAGCAACACTCTCTCGACAACGAAATTCGCACTCTCTGGCTTCTCAACTCATACTGCTATTAATTCGTTTATGTCCCTTGGCAACTCCTTGTCTTTCGTCTTAGCCTCATACCTTTTGTCTTAGCCGCAC
Source organism: Bombus cullumanus (assembly GCA_014737535.1). Taxonomy (NCBI): domain Eukaryota; kingdom Metazoa; phylum Arthropoda; class Insecta; order Hymenoptera; family Apidae; genus Bombus; species Bombus cullumanus. The sequence goes on from JACXIX010000017.1 coordinate 4,235,516, forward strand.
CACGCACATTCTCAGCAACCGCTTGTTTATAATTCGCACGACACCCCCCAGGCCCCTCGTCCACGATACTACAATATTTACGCCAATAAACAAACAAGTTCTACAAATACCTAATTGACTAAGCTGAAAATCGCACGTCCTGATATCGATCTATCGTCCAGACTGACCCAGTGAACAATTCCTTTCGACACAATCGAACCGGCCACCAGACAAGAAAGAATTCAATTATATCGTGGCAGACACGCGTCGTCTGAGTAGCAACAGCTGGACGTTGAGATAGGTCACGGCTGATTCGGGGACACGCCACTTAATTCGATGAAGAGATCGGAATCGCGAGTGGAACGCGTGACGCGAGGGACTCGCAGGACCTGGCCGGCTGTTTGAACGACAAATATTTTGTCATCAAACTTCTGTTTCGCGCGGAATCAGCGTGTCTATATGTGCAGGGCTAATACAAAGCGTTTCGCGAGCGTTTGCTAAAATCGGGTCGCACGCTCACCCTAGAACACGCGTTTCGCCTTTCGACATCGATCTTCTTTCTTCCTTTCCTTAATATGTCATAGGATAAGGAATAATCTCAGACAATGTTCTGCTCTTTGCTTATCAATCGATCGACAAATATTCGTTTAAATAAGCGTGGCGATATCCATCCACAGAAATATAAATTCCAAATAATCGCAAGGAGGCAAATTGAGGAAGAATGTTCTTCGAACGAATTATTTCTTTATCGTTTGACAAGACGGCGAGCAGACAGATTGACTCGCAGAATGCAACGAGACCGAACTGCTTGTTGTTCCCGAATTTATAATTACCACATCGTGGAAGCTTCGAAAATTTCCAGATTATTCGTAAGTTAGAAAGGTTTATGATCAAGAACGACGTTTGTTCTTACACGGAGATGGTGACAACCTTCGCGCAATCTCTTCCACCGTTGTGGCTACTCGACTATTTTCAACGTTGCTTCGAGAAATTTCTATTTGCTAGAAAATTTCTTGCATAACAGATACTCGATCGTCTCTCCTCTCACTTTCTTCTCTGACAAAACTTCCAATCTCATTCCAACGTTCACCCCTTCGCCCTCCTATTCTGTTCCTCAAGCAATCCATGTCGAATTCCCTCGCCAAACGATTGACAGAATAAGAGAACACTGGGCTAACACTGTGTCTAGCGTATACGTTGTACACGCGTGGAAGGATCGTAAACGCGGATGCTCTCCGTTTGATTTCCGCTGTCACGGCGAGGAGGGTTGTACAAATCGGCGACGTGGAGAACCGCGGCAATTACTGTTGACGCTCGGCGATATTTAACATGGCGTGTCTTAACGACGATTTGGAACATTGTTCAAATGGTTGCTTTGATGCGCGTACAGTCGCAATAACGTCGCCGGAACAACGGAACTGTTGTTTGCCCGACTAGAACACACCGCCGGTTTGTAACTGTTGCGTCGACGACAAGGCGCTGTGTAACGTTTCTAACGCGCTCCTGACAATTTAACAAGTCGCGCATATACACCAACGAATACGGTATTGCGTCTTCCAGTTCTGTCATTCGTCGTGCATTCGTGTTTCGGCAGAGCGGAGGTTAAATCCGTACTAAACGACGTACGATCGTCATAGCTCGGATCTTGACACAAAATTTACGATTCGTAGCGTCTGATTTCCTTCGCAGCATTCGCAACTTTCATCAATCGACGCGCCAAAGAGAAATTTAAAAGATAACGCGATCCTCTATGTTCCGAATTATCTCAGTTTTAGTTCTCATCTTTAGATATTAGGTTGTCCGAAAAGTTTCTGTCGTTTCACAAGGTGATAATAGATGAAGAACAATTTCTGTTTTATATTATTTTGTTGAATTAGGTATAAAACAAAAAACATTGTGCGTCTATTATTTCCTTATAAAACGAAAGAAACTTTTCGGACAACCCAATACCAAGGTTTCTCGAATAACACAATTTTGTACTATTTGGCCGTTCAAACGTCACACTGATCAACTCCGTAAATTGAAAATCCGAGTGAAATAACGACGCAACAATTATTGTTATTTTCGTAAATGTACCTTTGAATTTGTTTAGTCGTTTTCTTGTGATAGGCGAATTTATGCAATGTTATTTGTTGGATCATTTATTCCTCGAGAATCGAACATCAATTACGTACCTACGTAGCCAACGGAAAAATTCACGAATGGACGAGGCTTGTCTACTTTCACGTCGTCTTCCAATCGTCTGAAGACCATCGCACAATTCAAAAATGGAATACAGATTCTTTGGAAGAGAGAAATAAAGGAAGACAAAGATAAACGAAGGTAGAAAGGTTTAGATTCTGAGAGAATCACGAGCAACACGGTTCACGAGGATGACTCGCGAGCCCACAGAACCGTTAGATCGTCCTCTCTGTGCACGCAATTGCGTAAGTGGCGAGGTATCCGGTTGTGTTCGGGCACGTGTCGCGGCGAACAAATAAACGTTGCACGCTCGCAGCTACCTTGGGACCGCGTGTTAACCAGGCTAACCAAGATAATCACTCATTACGAGCGTTTAGCGTGGCCAAGGACCGAGGTGTTCTCGTCGCACGATTGGACGTCGTTAAAGTAGAAATAACTGGCGCGGCAAACACGCGAACCCCGTTGTTCTGCTTAGACCACCGATCTATTTCTTCTTTTAGCGAGTGTCGCGACAACGGAGATCTACACTTCCGGGAAATTATCCTTGGAATCGACCATCCTTCTCGAAGGTTCGTCCATTGTTCGAAAATTTCACGTTCCCGGCTACGTCTGTGCACGAGATGGTTTAAAGGCGAGATGTCTCTGAAACCGAAGATCTTGTCTAGAATTTAATCCCGAGTTGTGAGAAATAAACCACAATTATTTTGATAACAACGGAATTTAATTCTAATCTACAGAGGCGACAAATTCGAATCCTCGGCAAATAACGAGAAGTTAGTTCGAATTTTCGTGCCGTAGAATTTTGCGCGGTGATTATTTTCCTAAGTTTTCACGATTTAGAACTCGATAGACAAAGCATTGGAATTTCACACGGTTGGAAATATTCTTGCGAGAATTTGTTAACTTGGAAGTTGGGGAGAACTGCTCGAGTTCAAAGGCAAAGAAAGTTCATTAGGAAATTAAATAGATCGAGACACGTCGATAATTACGTATATGGTGTAAAAATCGAGGATACGCGAGCGATTACCTTAATTAATGATTGTTAACGATTGGATTGAATTTTTAATCGCGATTATACACGATTTTTATCGACGAATCGCGAGAGAGTCTGTAAATACAGGGAGCACGATTTTCATTAAGTTATCGCTGATAATTATGAGTCGAACTAATATTTGCGAGGATATTTCGGGACCACGGGCAGAGGAAACGGGAGAGCGGCGGTTGGATTAAAAATGCGCAGGATTTTCGTTGACTTAAACGAGGAAAATTTATTTGCCGACCGCGCTGTTATAAATTGTGTACGCAATTATTTTATTGCATGATGATTTACTTTATCGATACGTTGATATAGAACGATGTTAAAAAGTTAACGCAATGTGAAATGAGTGCTTTAAAAATTATCGAAACGCTTCAATTTACGAGTTTCAATAATTTCCGGTTATTTATGAACAAACAAGAACACGGACGAGCTAATTAATTATGATTTTATTCAGGCATTGATGATTCTATTATGCAAATATAATATATGTGGTGCATAAAAATTTAATAAATTTCGTAATCGCCTCTGTAATCACTACGTATTTTGTTCGAATCTTCGTTACTGTCCAAATGTTATAATTTACCGAGGAAATAAAACAACATGAATCATCAGAATCCTCGTCGATCTTTCGTATTATCTCTCATTATCTCCCCATATTTGCGACAGTTATGGTAATTAAATGGTATCTTCAATGGTTTTAGGGGTTTAATTAGGATGCTGATTCATAACAAATAATTTTCTGTCAGTTTGCTTATGGTCCGGACCTTGTTTACGAGCTGCAACGATTCTTTTCGCGTTTTAGCAACTTGATGTTTCCTTATTTCTTCGGCTATTTTTATCGCCAATAACGTAACATTTATCTTTTATTTATATACAACGATATAAATTGCTACAAAATTATATTGTCAATAATTAACGTATCGCAACCCGATTATAAGATATCTCGTGCCCCAGTTCCCTTGTCCCAACAAAAAGAACACAAATATTGGTAATTAGTGAATTACTTTGAAACGCGATTGTCTTTGCAATTCATCGCTACACGAGATAAATACATAATCTCGCATATATGAACAAAATTAACAACACCATACTATTTTATGTTTTTATTAATACGTTAATTCTATTAACATAAAGGCTATGATATAAAACCTCAAAGATTATCATCAGTGAAATTTCACCCCATTAGTATTTCGTCCCTCGTATCTTCCCTGTGATAATATATTCCATGGCAATGTTGTTCCTTACAATCAGCGTAAAAACATTCTTCGCTCTTCGTCTCATATCGAACGATAATAAAACGTTTAATTTCGCTCGCTTAACGAGCTATTGACAGTTGCTTTTAACTTGTTGTTGATTTTCCGGTTATAAAGAAATACACTGCCTAGAACTTTCACCCGTAATAGCCTGTAAAGCCACGGGTTAACCATTCAGAAATTTGGTTCCTTTCAACGATCCTTTTTACGAAACGTAATGGTTGCAGAAGATCTATGGATCGCGAAGTAGGTGCATAACGAGGCTCGCGTACGCGCTTCTACACGCGCGAGCCGGCGCGCGTATGCAGCCGCGTGTTCGCATATGGCCGCGGAAGGTCGAGCGTGACGTGGTCTCCACTCCCGGCTGCGCAAATATTGATCGAGGTGTCGCCGTGACGAAAAATTCCACCGAACGGGAATACAATGTCCCCGAAGTCGCGAAAGATGGCGCAGAAACGGACGCCAGAACGTCGTCACGGTACCTGGTGAACCGACCACGTGCCGATTCCGCGAAATGGACCTCGTTGAGAACCCTTAAATGGCACTCACGATATCCCGTTTCACGATTTTCTGCGACGAATATTCGTTTTTACGATGTGTGTATAGGCTATGCGTGTAAGCTTGCGCGAAGATTAGAAGAAGTAGAAGTTTGATTTGTTTGTTAACACTCGATGATGAAGAAGATGGGGGGTTTGTCGAGGCGCGTCTAAACTAAACGAGCGAGAACGTACAACGAGCGGATAAAAGAAAGTTTATAAACTAAGAGGCATAAAAGGATACCATAAATCGTACAAAATGGATTTACGCGTAGTAGATTGCGATGATACGATAAAATTAGTATACAGAAAAACGAAATCAACGTGTTCGATCCTATGGAAACATTTTTTAAGCATTTGAAACTAAATTTCTTATCTGCAGTTTGCTTAACTCCTAAGCCACGGGCCAGATAAGGAACTTCCTTGCAAACTGATACTAAGATTTACCTCAATTAATTCAAGCATCGATATCTAAATCCGATGAGTACATCGAACAACCATCCATTTAGCTTTCCTGCACTATTGGTGAACTACTCGGAGATCAATTTAAATTTATAATCTTTTGTCTGTATAAGAAGGCAACAAGTGTTGTTTTAGTCATTAAACTGTCATCAATTTACATATTTTAATAATATCTATGTACATATCTTCTGTTAGTATAAATCGACCAAAGTGTCTGTACTTATGAATGTGCATACTTGGTCATATTGTGTAAATACTTGCCAGTTATTGGGGTCGATTATCGTATTATTTTTATCGTTTCGTTATCGTACGGTATATATATATTTTTTTTTTTGTTTTGTAATTAACGCAGCCTACAATTCAACATTTGTACAATATGTTTTTTCATTTAACGCTACAGCTACCGATAGTTAACACGAAGCTATTTCTACCAAAACCAGTGAAAATGATTGGTCTTTAGAAAATACGTAATAGTAGAATATTTGTATATTTATTGATTTATTACTTTCTTACAGAAGGAATTCGATGTTATGTAGTACATTTTTGGTATTATTAATCCATCTGGGATCCCTAAACGAGAACTGACACATTTATAAAATTGTAGAACCAGTCATTTTGACTGCTGTGGTATTGCTAGTGTTAGCATCTAGCGATCTAGCGATCGATCCGGAACTTTCCTGATAACTGATATCGTCATATCGAACGATACGTGGTAAAAATTGGAAAAACGTGTGGCAAATTGTAGAAAACGAGGAAACTGGTTAATTGGGGTTCGATAAACAGATTGCAGGACCCTTTTACGCTTTGACAAGTACCAGTCATTTTGACTGCTATTGGTATAAGTAGCCTCGATACAAAATTATTTTCAGATTGAATACACAGAGAACAAAATAAAATTCACTGTATTATTCTTTTAGTTATCGTTGCGAAAGTCATTACATCATTGCGGAGGAAAATATAACACGAAGTAGGAATCTTAAAATAAAATTGTAAAACCAGTCAATTTGGCTGGTGTGGTAGTTCCAGTGCTAAGACTGAAATTCCGATTCGACGTAAGTAGATAGTCTTTGTTGAATCAAATAATCCTAGCACCTTGGTATCTCCACTTAGTTTCTCGTTTTTGACGTATCGTCTTGTCCAACATAAAGTACACGATATTCTCCCGTTCTTTCGTTATCATATCGAAGATTAATAATGGTGCCAATGGTGCCAATAATTTTGTTACGGCTATATGAATTCGGGAACTTGGAGTATTTTTATAAATTTCGAGTATAGCGATTGACGACGATTCCGATTATGATACGTGGGAATCGCTTCAACAATTTATCGTTGCGAATAAATTCGATCGGAATGACAAATCTGTCAACGTATTCGCCAAACAAAATACAATAATCAAATTGTTTGGCCTATTGGCAATATTCGACGATGTTTTATCGAGTTTCAATAGGCGTCCCCTTGAGTATGCTCGAAACACAGGCCCTCGATTTACAACGTATGTACAAACTATTAATTCGATATACCTCACCGAGGAATATCGATACAAAGTTGTTCCGATATTCTACAACCTTCCTATCGAATTATGACAAACTGTCTGCTAGCTCCGACTATAAATTCTACGATTGGTCGGTCCGTGAATCCGATGAACGACGTGTACACATCTAAATGTAGATTTCTACATTTTATTCGCTCATTTATTTAGCAAATGGTGCAAGGAAGGAAGGAGGGAAGGAAGGAAGGAAGTTGCAACGATGTATTATACAACGAAGAAAACGAAAAGAAATATAAGAAAATAAAGAGGTATAAATATGCATATAAGGCAAAAAGGACGGATAAATAAAGTTATGAATTACAATAACGCGTTAGAAGTTGGATAATTGCAACGCCGATCGTTGCAACACTCGATCGAAGATTTCGGAGATACTATTGGCTTTGCAACTAAGTGATCGCGGATTTTGTCATTGCCGCCTAATGAAAAAGTCCGCAATCACTTAGTTGCCAGCCCAATATTTAATAAAGTTGGATATTCTGGCGAAGGGATCAGGAAATTCAAGATTACTCGAGAATAAGCCAACGCGGAAATAACAGGGGACTGTCAATATGATTATTGATGATTTTAAATAAAAAACACAGCATCCTTTATCTGGTCCTTCGGTGTTAACATACGCAACGTGCGGAGTGCAGGGTCATAGTTGTAGCCTCGACTCTGAATTCGACGACTATGTGCACGAAATGAAAGATAAATCCAATAATAGTCCAATTAATTTTCTATAAATGCACAAATATCTGGAGTTTACTAATAATTTACTATAGTGATCGATACGATTACAAGAAGAATATCTTATTCGTTATAGAAGGCAGGTAAAATTTCTTAAATATAGCTTGTAGGTATTAAAAAATTAGTCGATTACGAGGACTTAATTATATCAAAACTCTTAGCGGATATCATATTCACACAAAGGTGGGTCGACGAAATCGATCGATCTTCTAGAGACCTGGAAGTACCGATAAACAGATAATTGGCTGAGACGTAATATTCCGTGATGGTGTGTAATCCGATACAACTGAACGTCAAACAGCAGGATCATAGAACAGCGAATTGAATTGACAATGGTACCGGGATTCAATTTGGTTTGCGGGGTTCCTTCAGTAAATGGTCATTAAATGTCCTTTTATTATTAAAATTTCCTATTGTTTATATTCCATGTATTATATCTACATATTACGCTTATTCTCTAGATTTTTGCTCCCCTAAGTCTCCCCAAAACGCATCGACATTCGCGTTATAAATATATATTCGACTATAAACATTGCCATGCACTCGTTGAAACGTTCGAAACGTCGAAATCTCTGCAAAGACATCAGCTAGAAACTTCATGCAAAAACCATCCTCGTGCAACCACTTGCCGGAAACTTTCTCAAAGCTGTCCCTCCTATGGTGCAACGAACACTCGACCAGCTCAGTCGCTTTTGTTTTATCGCGGCATCTCGCGTATGGGGCGATCAAACGAGCCAGCAAATCCCCTTTTGAGGAGCCGCGGAACAGGTGGTAAGCGCGCAGCGTGGGGTAGGCGCACGTCAAACCACCCCCGTGGTAAATCTCGTACGCAACACCAGACACCATGGGGCCACAGCTGGGCGCCGTGTAGCTGCTTAACCCCCGACAACCATGGCCACCACCGCACTTCATGCTCCTTTCGAACCGATTGAAAGAGGACACGCGCCCCCTCGAACGTTCAAGGGGTTGATTCGTTTGTCCCATCCGTGGTTTTCAGATATCTACGCGGTTATTGCTTCATCGAGACTGGACACGGTCTTTTCGCTTCTAATTAATTTTGTGGCACGTTCGCGTTTTAGAACAGTGTTCTCAGGGGTGGATTAGGGTGTCGGATTTTTGGAGGTGGTTTATCGCTAACGGCTGTTACGAGATTTAATTTCTAATCAGTTCTCGGCTGTTTGTGTTTCCAGCTTGTGTTTTCAGAGGGTGAGTCGTGATTTTTTCAGGGTGTATTAGAATCGTGGGTTCTTCTTGAGCTATGAAGTCACTATGGTAAAAAGCTATTAATCTAGAACAACGTTTTAAAACACAAAGTATGTTGTTATCGAGATGTGTATAATTTTATGTGCTGGACTAGGTTAGTATGCGTAGTAGAGATACTTGTATGTGAGTATCAGTGTGTGGAAGTGTGTGTGTGTGTGTGTGCATGGCGTCTCAAAAACAGATGAATGTAAACAGTTCAGTCGGTTAACAGTCGGGTATGGAAGAAAGTGGTGAGACGCGTGCAAGTGTGTATCGATGAGTATCTTAGAAATCGTCCATAAAATAAACATATAATTATTTCAATATTAATTCCAAGTAAATTTAGTGTTCCTATAACATTATTTCGGTTAACAAGATCCACAATTCTCAACAGTTGTATTAGGTTGTCCGAAAAGTTTCTATCGTTTTATGAGGAAATAATAGACGCACAATATTTTCCATTTTATATTATTTTATCGAATTACGTACGATCCATTTTGTTCTATCAAGATAGAGATCACAACGTTTGATAGATTAGATGTTTGTATAATATGAAGGTGCATCGTTGCAAAGGACGTGCCTGTAAAAGAAAGACACTTTTCGGACAACCTAATACTTTAAGCAAAAAGGAACGTTTGTCTGCAGAAGAGAATCACACAACGCGCTTAAACGCTGTACCGTAGACTCTATGTTGCAAACGGTTCTATAAATCTTTTATTCGATAATAGCCTGGCAGAGTATTTAGTCGCATAATTATCCTTGCCGCGTGTATACATTATAAGTTGAATTCCATGCAATCTTCCATTGTGTTTTCCATATGTAGAATGTCGATCAATAACGAGGAAAAGGAATTTCTCGCGTGTCGATCGACTGCCGGGTATCGGTTGGGCTCGGGTAATTTCGTAAGTCAAAACTATAATAGCGAGAAACGACACGGCGTGTTTGCACATTTCGACGGTGACACTTTAAGCGGGAGGCCGCATTGAACACAGCCAGACATTTATCGTTGTATACATTGTATATATTTGCTCGTGCTTCCAGCGAGCTTTCGCTGTAGAGCCGTTCCCCTGTTGATTCAAAATATCGTAGCCATTTATTCAGCAATCATCGTCGAACGATTAGAAATAATAAAGATCGCTGGTTGCGTTATTATTTATCCCTTCTCTCTCGGCGATACGCCAGGATGATTCGATCGCTCGCTGCACGCGCAAATATTCTTTTAATATTTAAAGATCCTCCCGTGTAACCGCTTTCGTACAAATACTCCGGCCGAGTGTAAATATGTACAAAATATACATCGGCGGAATGTATAAATACGAGGACTATACACTTTCAGGAATAAAATATTTGTCGCTCGTCGAGTCGATGATTCCTCTCGTTTGGTTTTACGGAGGGATTACAAGCCACGTTTCTCTCGCCACGGGCCAATAATTCCCATCCTTTGTTTGCTTTTTGTGGAAGCAGTGATTAGAGTGATTAAAAGAAAGATTATCGTGCCAGTTGATAGTGAAACACGCCTTTCGTTTTTTCCCGTTAACGAAGATCATTAAAAATTGTGCAGCATTGCTGAGAATTCAGGACGATTAAAGAACTGCCAATGGTAATACGAAATACGTAATGTATTAGCGAGAAACGAAGCTATTTGTGACAGCGACCATACCCAGATCCACGTCATTCCACATTACTTGACAATGAACATTTAGACTTTGACCTCGTCTTTGCACATGGCCCAACACCAAATTTTCCCCATCGCGTAGGGCACTCAGGATCCTCTCCTTGCCTCTTAACTCCTGCAAACTCAACATATAAAAATGCGAGCATTCGATCACGAGACTAGCCTTGGGTACAGCGTTGGCCGCGATTTGAACAAATATTTTAATACTTTGCGACTTAAAAAGCTTTGTAAAAGCGTATAAAATTATAAAGGGACAGTCAAGTGAAGCTATCGCTCAGCTCTTCCCTTCTATCACGAATTTTACGTGACGCTATCAACGATAGAAAACTAGAAAATGATCAATTATTTACTTATCAAAGTTATCAAAATGAACTATCCAAAGGAAACAACCACGTCAAACAAAGATCCTTTCATAGATCCTGCTAAAATTCTTCCACCATATACCATCGATCAGTATCGCGTAAAAATATTTACGAACATCAAAACGATACCACAAACACCAGCATAGCCCATAAATCACAAGAAATGATCTAAAAGAAAGAAATATATAGACTTGCCGCTACCTACGATCGTTTGAATCTTCAAACCATGGACCATTCGCGTCAGAGATCGATTATGACAGCCGAGACGTCGGCTTTGAAGCGAATACGTAGCGTGGCTTGAAACGAATCTGTCTAGTGTAACGCTTGTTAATCGCATTAGCGCCAACATCGCCGATAAATCAGACAATTAGCGGCCATAAGCGCATCGTAAATCGGAATTATCAGAATCGGCTAATGCATTTTGATGCTGCCTGTTTGCTTGGTAACGCGCTGCGGCGGGCCAGCATATATGTTTACCAGTCTTACGATCGCTGGAACCATCACCTGTTTGTTCTGTCAACTAGGAGCTCGGACCGCTCGTCCCATCCTGTCATAATCGAGTCTCGAAGTAAAATTCTACGCGTCGCACAGCTTCCAATCCCTTGCCACGATTATCCGATTTCTGGCTATCGCTCCTGATACGATTCCATCAATTGTACTTAATTGTTCCTGGAGATATTCGCAAGGATACGCCGTTGTGAATACAAAGGTAAGGTTTTTCTAATTATCTTGCAAGAATGAAAGAAGTTTGCGATAATAGGAAATAATTGTTGCTATGAAAGAAGAAGTAGGTGTTTTTGTATCATACATGACAGTTTCTCTCAGTACGTGCATCAGCTGAGTGAGTTTGAAACAGACAGTCGAGTGTCTTAGAAAGAAGAAAATCTGACAATTGGAACGATCAACGAATATTATAGATTGTTATGTAGCTGTACATGAGTCATAGGACAATTCGAATCGAGAGTCTCGAGTTATTGTTTTGAATATTTGAATCTTATCTGATAATGTGCGTTAATAATACTTATGAACGAATGTACGTTAAATACTGAAACGTTACTAACACTGTTGAGTTCGTTGGATCATTTTAGAGACAATCGTGCTTTTTAATTGCCAGCAAATTATTTGAAGTTGAAAAAAGAAAAAATACGGCGAGATTCTTGTTGATACGCACGATCTTCGCTTGAAGTATTCCTCAAAATATCAGAAGTGTTTTTGACTTTATTAAAACTTTGGTCAGAAGTCGCAGCAACGTTACAAACGAAAGATGCACGAAGATCTTCAAACGAGAGTGTATGTAGAATACTGTCGTTTCTCTTTTTATTACGTTCTCATCTCGAGTTTTAAAAGCGAGAACCTGTCACGTGCCAGTGCGATTTCTCAAGAGAAAACCGTCTCTTCTTGCAACTCTCTCTGGTCAATCGTGGTTGGCACGGTTTCCCACGATCGAGCTGGCATCTATTTAAAAAGCAATCGCCTTCGAGCGTCGGAGAAGTTAATCGCGACGCGGGTACTAGCCGATGTAAACAACCTCTCGATGATGCTTCTAAGTCCATCGACGTCGAACCAATTCCCCGAAGCGACCAACGCATCCCCTGCGCTACTCCCATAATTTCCCATGCGTTCTACTCGTGCGTGTTATTCACAGGGTATACATATACGAATTCACCTCGTGTTACGCGCGTTCTTCGAAACGCTCGACGATCGATCCTGAATTACGTTCCTCGATATTCTGTATTCTAAATGATTAAATGCTATGTTCGATCAATTTCGATACGAACCTCTTGAAAGCCAAACTTCTCGATTTATAACTCGAAGATACTCGATGCACGATTAGGGGACTCTGTAGATGCATATTTTCATGAGCACAACTAGAGAAACAGAATCCAGAGAAAAATTTGTCTCGTGTACTGGACACCATAACCAGTGACTTAAAAAATTATACATTTTTCAGGGGAGTTCAAAGTGGAAGTCTTTAACACTCCTGTTTCTTCTGTTCTTCTTCTATTCTTACTTTCTCCTATTTCTTGCTATTGACAGTCGATAGTTTATCGTTAATTAATTTCCAATTGTCCTACGAACCTTGAATTATCAATTTGCACTGCCTTCGTGACTTTTATTGCTTCATTTACATACCAATTTTGAACTATTTCAGAATATTCGTCTGAACTGTCCAACGACGAATTATCACACAGTTTGTAACTCTCGCAAATATAAATACCTTCTTAATTAAATGTTATGTCCATTTAATCAAATCGACTATTATTCGATGTAACGAACTTACTTTCCCAGCGACTTGATATTCACCAAATAATCTGCCTCATAGCTGCTATATCTGAGTTTAATTGAATCGTTATTTCTAATTCTATAGTATCAGGTTGTCCGGAAAGTGTCTTTCTTCCTCAAACGTGTTTTCTACAACAGCGCACCTTCGTATAAACGTGAAAGCAAGTCTGTGAAATGTCGCGGTGTTTATCTCAACAGACCAAAATGGATCGTACGTAATTCGACGATATAATATAAAACAAAAACCTTGTGCGTTTATTATTTCCTCGTAAAACGAAAGAAACTTCTCGGACAACCTAATACTTCGATACTAACTGCTCACAAATCTCGTCATTCAGCGCGCCCGAACCCAGTGACACGTTTCCAGCTATTCCGACTGAAACTATCGAACGACGAATTACCACGCGATTAAACCTCCGTCTCTAAACTCGTGCATCCATCCACGATGTTCTCGTACCTCGATATCGTGGCCCACGTGGTCCACGTGCACGCACCACGCGAAAGACCACGACGTAGCGTCGTTCAGGCACGAAACAAATTCGAAGTGAAAGAAAGAAGGGGACAGGTTACCCCGTTGAACGGGGGTACGAATATCTGGGCTAGTATTTCGAATGTTTTGACAGGGGGTGGCTGGTCACGTGGCGGGCATGTGTTTGTAAAACATCGCCGGCTCCTTTATCGCGGCGATATTAAGCAGCAGCACCGCCACGTGACGATCTATTGTTCGCATTGTTGCGGCTCGAGAGAGCAATGATACGGCATTGTTGGCCAGGCGAGACGCAACGCCGTGATTTTGTTTCTCCGCTGTCGATAATCTAATTGAAATTAATTCCCTTGCAGCGATACCGGGGGTTAAACAATAAGAGGAATAGAGAAAGGGAAGAACATTTCAGCGGACTGGACTAAGCAGGAAGATTTTTGAATTTCATTTACGTAGTAATATGATTTCTGTGATTTTCCTCTGCAAGGATTTTCCTTTAAGGATGGAAACTTCTTAGAAAGTAAATTTTTAGAAGCTTCAACTTGCTTTCGGTAGTTTATACGGAAAGAATTTCATAATAGTTTCTTTTTCGTTTGCTTTTCTTGTCATTTTACATGTGCAATTTCATTTTGGAAGGAGAACTTGGAAGGGTTACTTTGAAAAATCATTTGTTGGTATAGATAATACTTTTCTATGGAAAAATGTAGGTTGCATCGAAGATAGAAATACACGGGAACACAGGAAATACAGAAATTACCATTTTGAACGTTTCTGCGTGAGATAAAAAGCCTTTAATAAAAATCTCTCAGACTAAGACGACATTGCTAAGAAATCCAATAATCAGTGTCAACAAATTAAACAATATACATATTTTTCATCGTCTCCGTGAACTCCTCGCCGATAATACAAACAATTTTATCAACCAACGATTAACGATATCGTTGGAAGAATTCTTTCATAAAAGGCTGCAGAGTACAAATGAAAATCTCTTCTTTCGTATTAGATTTTGCTCGCACGCTGCGATCCCTCTGTTTGCATAATTTCCATTCGCGAGTCTTTCGTCTAAAACGGAAAAACGTCTCGTTTTTCCAACGATAGCTACGGGTTGATGCGAGATAGTGGAAAAAACGCGGTGTGAAACAAGACAGGGCAAATACGCGTCGCGATATTATCGGGCATCAACCGATCCGATTGAAAGACGATAATGTTGCGCCGCCTGATGAAAAACAGCGCTATGCAAACAGCCGATTTTTGCGTCTACCGTGCCACGGCGCCGTAAAGTTCCTTGCCATTTTCAAGCTGAATGTCTATCTCGCGGAACGATGCTGTGCCAGTTTGATCGGGTTTTCCAGGAAATGGCTATTTATTTGAACGAGAGAAATGCTTGAGAATCTTTCTGAAAACATTGTAGTCTATAGTATAGTGATATATTATTAGACTTCAAGTGGCACGAAAGTACTCGAACACTTTTGAAGCATCGTTAGCACTGTAACGAGACCTAACGATTAGACTGCGGATTTTTATGCAAATTTATATTTTATGAAATCTAAACGGAGAATTTTTCGTCTGATTTGAAAACGTTGTAACAAACACCTTACTTTGGATATTTTATAGATCGTTATACGCTCGTTATACGCACTCTCTGTATCTTTTTGCACCTTGAAATTTTTGATAGATAAATATGTACAAATCCGCGGTCTGTCAATGATTCGATAAAACGAAATACGATGAAGAAGGAACACGAATAACCATCGCGCGATGTCTCCGCTTCCTTTTTGTCATTAACTCGTCAGCCATCCGATCCGCGTTCGTTCGTTTTCGCACCTTCGTTTGTTCTCTCATCGGTGCAAAATTCCACGCATCTACACGCACGCGTACGCATCGTTTATCCTCATACGCATTCGTACACTGCATCGTTCTCTCGTGAATAAAAACAGGCATCTCCGCTGCCGTCCTGTCATCGTCGATAAACGTATCTCATGGAACCAGCCACGAAAGCAGAGAAATTTTCAAATATTCCATCGTAAGCTCGGCTCACGATCCATTCGGCGCCGCGATAATTAATAGCTCGATGAAACGATAGCACGGGCAGAAAATACGAGTAGAGTAAGTAGAAAGAGGTAGGAGGTTAGGACTTAGCGTTGACCAGGCGGAAGTTCGTTAATAATTCGGCCCCCGCGCGCTTTCCTCTCGGCAAAGTCTTTTTGAAGCGGGCCCAGTCTCGTCGAAGCTCGCCTGTTCTTGACGAAAAGGTTAGAGCGAGCGAGCGAGAGAAAGAGGGGACGCAAGAGGGGGGTGGTTGCAGCGCATGCCACGAGGGGTTGAAGTCTGTTTGCTCATGAAATATGCAGGCATGCGCCCTCCATAACTGCTCGAAAGCACTGAAACTTGCGTGCAGCCTGGCCGGGCCACGGGATTTTCTGCCCCTTCGAACGTTTACCAAAGCGCAACGTTTACGTCGATGGGAACACGCGTTCTTATCGACGCGGATATCGACTCATAGGCCCGGCAACCGGTTACTCGTCCGTGCAACTGAGTAATTTTAAGTTACAAAGACTTTCTCTTCGTGGATGTACGATAAGCCTCTTTGTGGAAGTAGGTTTACATGTTTTTGGCTTTTGGCCGCGTTTCTACGAATTTGCTTCCATCCGAGCTACTTTTAAATGGAATAGATCGGTTACGTATCCGTGCGTTCGAGTAATTTTAACTTGCAACGATAACTTTCTTCGCGAATGTGAAGTAAGTCTTCCTGCGAAAGTACGTAGCTTTGTATGCTCTTGGATTCCGATTCTATTTGTCTGAATTTGGTTCCATTCGAATGTTAAATTAGACAAACTGTGGAAAAAATTCTGACAATGCGTCGACGAGACATTTTCCTCTAAAAATCCACACCGCTAATTTCCTGTATCAAAATCGGCTTTCAAAACCGACCCCTCGAAAGAAGCTAATTAAAACAAAAAAAAAAAAGAAAAAAAGGACGACAGGTAGCAAGAAACGATCTGTAGCCTTTTGAAAAAAAACCCCATAAAATCGCGTGTTTCCTCGAGTTTGGTGCCGCTGTACGATTAAATGAGTCGCGAATCGCTGGCAGAAAGTTAGACATATGGTGAAAGAGCGTGCAGGTTGCGTGGGCGTAGCGTGTCAAGCGTTTTTACGAGCCGACGAGCTGCACGAAAGCTCGTCACGTCGACGTGTGTATCCGACGAGTCACGGCCGGATTATTTAACCCCGTGGAGAGCATATGTCGCCATCCCCCTGTATCTAACCGGCTCGGGTTATCGCAATTAACCCGCGTCGAAATCAAGCCGTCGATAGCGATCGCCTATAAAAAGCCGTTTTATTCGGCCACCTTACTCACCACGGTGCACGATATTCAGACAGGTTGCAAAATTTCCCGTTCTGCGTTTTTAACTTTGTGCGTAACTCTCGCTGCATCTCTGCGCTTGAAGAGATATCGAAGATACGAAAAGTATTTGTACTTATTTTTCAATACATCTCACTTTCGTAGTGTAGAATTTTTCTAGCCATATCAAAGTATTAGATCGTCCGTTTCATATTATTTTATCGAATTACGTATGATCCATTTTGTCCTATCAAAGCAAAGATCACAACGTTCGACGGATTAGGCTTCACGTTTGTATGAAGATGCGTCGTCGTAAAAGACGTGTCTGTAATAAAGGAAAGACACTTTTCGGACAACCTAATGCTACCGGGTGACGCGAAATTTAGTATTCTTGGATTTGATCGATTATTATATACGCGTCGTAACAGGCACAGTGATGTACGAATACTTTTTTGTGACCACTGTATGCGCAGCTGTAAGGTTTGTCTATGAACTAAATGGAGTTCCTGCTGGTCTTATTTAAGCAAGTTTCTGTACTAAGAAAAGTCGCGTTAAGAGGGATGTGTAGAAGGAATCGGGTGAGTCGCAGGGTGAAACAACCGGGAGGGTTGACACCGAGACTGAAAAAGTCTGCGTCAGGCAAACTGCCTACCCTTCGCTCTCGCTTGCACTCGACCACCTCCGCAGGACATTGGGATTTTAAACAAGGACACCTCTGTTAAATCTACCTCTTTGGAAAAGAATATCTCGTGGATATCGCGTAACATATATCTGTGATATAAGAAATTAAAAAGAAGAATAAAAAACAAGCGAGAAAGATATTTAACACGTTGACTGCCAGACGAATTTTCCATGGTTTGCCCAAGGCGTCGACGTGAACTTTTCATTGTGCGATGCACATTACGTTGAAATATTATTTGCAGGAAATAAAATGAGTTATAAAATCATGCTCGAAGCATTTTTCGTGGCGAGGGCCACCGGTCACCCCCCACGGCGTTGTAGACAATTATTACGATTGTCCTTTTTTCAAACAATCGTGCTATGTACTTTTAATATTTGCTGCGTCGCCGGTCACCGGTGGCCCCCACGGCGCTATAGCCAAATCGAGCGCCGATCACCGGTGACTCCCATGGCAGTCAACCTGTTAAAATATACACAACTTAGGTTAAAACGAAATGTAATACAGTTGAGGTTAATAAGAAACATTGTTTGTTAATAATCGTACGAGAATAATTTTGATACTTTGAACAATTGAACGCGGAGAAATAAATTGTAATCACCTCGGTCTTGATAAGAAAAAAAAGCAATTGCTTGCGATTGAATAGAGATAAATATATTTTAAAACTGGATTTCGAAAACTCGACCTTTCCTCTTCCGAGAAAATGGAACGACGCAATGTGAAAAATAAGAGATCTTTAAGAACACATTAATTACGAAGGACGTGGTTGCGTCATGGTAATTTCATAATGAGGTACTCTGTACGGTACACATGCCAGTTAGTCAACCTGCTGGCCAACGAAGCGACAATTATCGATCGAGCAACGAGTTCTCTCTAATATGCATTTACGTACTTGGCGATCGATCAAGAAATAGGAAATTAAAAGCTAAAAATTGAATGCACTTTGTCCACATAATTATTACGGATACCTGTACAATTAAAACACCACAGTCTCAAAAATATCGAAGTCCCAACTCCGCAGAATCAGTATTTTAGTTGCTATTCGTGCAAGATAAAAAGTTACAGTTAATCATGAACTTTTTCATTTGAAACCTACAAAAAATACAATGTTACATTGTGATGAAACATAGTAGCACGATGTTGAGCAAGTAAAATGCATCAAGAAAAAAAAAGAAAGAAAATAAAAGTATGCACAATCGTGCGTAATCTCCAATTCACGTAGCGTAATAAAAGGATTACATTGAAAATTTCACCAACGATTACACGTTAATAATTTTCATAAATTATAGTATTTATTATTTTATTTATTATTTATTTAGTCCATTAGTAAACTTTCGGTTTACATTCTCTTACATTTCTTTAACTCCTTATCCTATTCTTATGTCTAGCAGCTAAAACTAATGACTACCAACTATTGCGGCTTGTTCCTACACACTATCGCCGCTTTGTTCCTTTTCCTCCTTGCTGTGATACCCTCTTGTCATTCCTCCCCGTCTTGTATCGCCCTTGCTCTTCTCTTCTCTATCTATTATTGCTTTTAATTTCATTAATCCTTCTCCAGTCTCATTCAATGTTTTTTCCACGTCTTTTGGTCCTCCTGTTATCTCACATTCTTCTATTACATGTCTCAGGTCCTCTACACTTCCCTTTCACATAGTCTGCACCATTTTTCTCCCTCCTCTTTCCAGTATTCCCTCGCCTTCGTCTCGTTTCCACACCTGAATCTGGCTATGATTTTCCTGTCCTTCCACTTCATTCATCTTCCCTTCCAAGTACTTTGGTATCTCATCTTTGGTTATATTTCTGTAGTATCTGTTATATCTGGATTCCCTTATCCTTTTCCTCCTCTCTTCTGTTTCTCTCCTCCTTCTTTCATCTATAATTTGGTCTACTGTCATCCTTTCTTGTCCATC
The DNA here is from genome assembly GCA_014737535.1 of Bombus cullumanus. Classification (NCBI taxonomy): domain Eukaryota; kingdom Metazoa; phylum Arthropoda; class Insecta; order Hymenoptera; family Apidae; genus Bombus; species Bombus cullumanus. The sequence goes on from JACXIX010000017.1 coordinate 4,255,219, forward strand.
TTCTGCTTCCATTTGTGTCCTTCCCTCTCTAATCTCCTCCTCTAATCTCTTCATCCTTTTTCTTGCTCTTTTCCCTTCTTGACCATTTCATAAATTATAGTATTTTATCTCTGTATTGTTAATATGCAGGCAATAATTTCCACTTGTTTCACAAAACGATATCAGCTATCAACGATTCGCAACAATCATAATGGAACAATTCAACGGCGATATAAACGTCTACCCGCAGACGCGTGAAATTAATAAATTTTTGTTGAATCAGCAGAACACGGCCAACTATACAGCTACACGCATTCTTTCTGTCAGCTCGAGCAGGGACGAATAGCGTGAGAGAGGGTTCACGTGAACGTCGTTTCAATTCGGGCCGATGCCTTGGCCGATCGGACACGGGCCTCGTCGTCGAACGATCCGATGGATCTTCTTCGGCGGTGCGTCGTAAAAAATTCATTACTCGGCCGAGGAATCGATCGTGAACCCGTGTAATTACCTGCCCTCTCGATCTCGCGAACTCTGCCTCGTGGCTCCGCTTCGTTCATGATAGAAGACGTAACGTGCAAAGGAAACACCCTGTGTTCTCTTAATAAGAGTAATCGTCTTAGTATTCGTTGACAAAAATGCATTAGCCGCTTCTTATTCTTTTCATGGTATTCTTTATTTATCGATTTATCGATGACACCTTTAACGATTTGCTAACGATTTCGTATGATTTACGAAAGTGATTCTTGCGGTGAATGGTCATAATATAATTCTTACGGTGAATGGGTTTCTTGTACTTTGTGTACACGTTGTGGTGAATTTTGATCCATTTGGAAATTCCGTTTCTCTCTGTTAGAAAAATGTTATTTGAAGTCTCTTGCGTTGCAATGAAATGTACAGATAATAGAAGCAGCCGTCGAAGATAAATGCAAGATAGTTAGGTGCTTGTTTATTTATCGGACAAACACCGAGAGAATGTTCTTTCCCGTAGTGACAAAGAAAGCAAAATAATTTCTTAGAAATTACATAGTTCGTACTTAAAAAATCAATTTATCGTTCCATAATGTTAATCGAACAAATATATCAAAATCGTTTAACAGCAGAGTTATCGGTCTTACGAGGGATCTATAATTTCGGGCAGCGTTCAAAACGTCAGTAATAACATAACAGATACATCGTGAAACCATACAATCTGATTTGTTTATTTGCTTATTTTCGCTTCGTTTGTTTACATTTCTCGCTTGTTTATTTACATTCTCCAGCTATTACACGAACCGCCTATTTGTCAAATTGGTTTACACTGCGAAAGAAAAAAAATAGAGAAACCTGAAGAAATTATACGAGACAAGCGTGACACGACGCAACAACAACAACAACAACAACAACCGGACGCGCACACACAGGTGATTTGGCGTTAGAATTTCCGAAATTTCATAAAATGAGAGGAAATGTTACGTTCGCGCGGATTCGATCGCGTTTTATTTCCTCTGTGAAATTATTCGTCGCATATTTCCGCACGTTTCGCGTGAAAAGACGAACGAGTGAACCGAGTGACGATGATCCTGTGGAACACGGTCGTAACGTACGATTCTTTGCACGCTCGAAGAAGCATCGAGCGAGAGAAACAGATAGCGAGGATACAACAGAGGAAACACAGGAGAGAGAGATCGATTCTGAAAGAACGAAGCTCATCCTTCACGGAGAAGATTTAATTACAGCCCATTCAACGCCTCGTAAAAGCCGACTTTCTAGAAACCCAACGTTCCTCCGCTTCCTCTCTCTCTCTCTCTCTCCCTGCGACGCCTCTTAAAATATCTACTTGCATACTTGTTCTTCCCGGATTTGCAGTTTCAATGCTCGTGTCTCGATATACGATGTTTCTCTACATTGTCTGGATATTCTTACAATATTCCTGCGCAATGTATTTTTCCCTTTTCCTTGTAATACAAGTTATATCAACTAGCGGAATAGACGTAAAATGAAATAGGTGGAACTGTAAATACGAAAGACGGTAGTTGCGACCAGAGGTTTCCGCGGCGCGGTATCACGTAATTACTAAAATTGACAGTTTTCTCCATTTTTATTCGAATCGTATTTTTCTATTCTATTGGACAATTTCTTGAGTTCGAGCGAAATAAAAATGAATCGATAGGAATGATTTGTCGTTTCAATCCTACGCCATGGATTTGTCTAAAAGATTAAAATCATTTTTTTTTTTTTTAATTGAAACGTGAAGAGGATTGCGATATACAAAATTTGAGGATCAAAGATAGCAGTAGGGTTACGATTTTTGGATAACAGAAATCGTCCAGCGCTGCTCCAAAGCTCCAAAGCTCCAAAGCTGATGACCAATGTACGTGGTCGTACGTTGCAACGACTCTAAAGTCATCGTGAAAAGACGAAGCTCGCTACCGAAAACTCCAAGTAGAAAAATTCTCTCTATTTTTCATCTGTCAAGTTTTATACATTGTTTAAACTCGTTGAGAAGTTTCTATGCGCATTTTGATAAACCTCGATCGTCCAGCTGCTCGTTCTAATTTACTGGCCACATAGTTGTGATTGTTCTCGCGAGCGAACGACCGACTGGCGCAAATCGTGGAACACACTGCAAAATTAACGATTTGTCCCGCATCGGAACAATGGCATCACGTTCGAGACAGTGTGGATCGTGGATGCCGACAAAAGAACCACCGATTAAATCTTTCCCGTCTAAACGATTGTTATTAACCTCGTATAATCAACATTTTATTCGCTTATGGTTCATTTTACTTCGATCTGGAATCTAGAAACTCATACTCCTTATAGGCAATTTATGTTACTGCTATAGAGAGAGTAATAGAATACTGAGAAAATACAACACTTCGATATTACAAGTATTAGCTCGTATTAAATAGTTAATAATAAATAGTAGACAGGCGGAAAATGCAAGTAGTTTCCCATGCGTTTACGTATTTAATTCTGCCACTCTTCGTTCTCTATTTTTCGATCGATCGATGTCCCTCACAAACGATTTTAAGCCCCTTACGTTTAATTTGATTCGTTCGAGTAAAATTTAAATAGTATAATAAACTCTGTTGAAAATTAAATCTTCGAATGAAATAAGAATTCGTTTAATCGTTTCCTCTGGAACAAACGAGCCTTAAAAGAAGAGGAACGATTTAAAAAGTATACTCATTGGCTAATCGTCGTGTTAATGGGCATCGATATCCGGAAGAAACGAGATTCGTCAAGCACCAACAGAGACAGAATCGCTTTCCCTGTCGCTTCTAATCAAATTTCGCGAAGCTTGCAATACCGACGAACTGCTTAATGAATTGTATCAACCGGTGCAGGGCCAACGAGGTGAACACGATTTGACTAACGAGGCAGATTCTTCAACTGACGACCCGCTCATCCCCTTCGAATTTCTTTCTGTCAGTCCGCCGCGCGTTTCTTTTCTTTTCCTCTTCTTTTCATGATTATCTTCGCCAGAATCGACTCGATTCGTTTTCTTAATTCTCGATTAGGCTGCAAGCCTGGCCGAGTAAATTGTTCAACGTGAAACGTCGCTGCGACTCTACGATATCGTATCGCGTAATGTTTAGCGAGAACGACGATTTTATAGATCGTGAAAGGATGCAGAGGATCGGACTGCAGTGTGCAGTCTGGCGACGACATTTTTCCTCCTCGGGTAAGAGCTTGAGAAGCGCGCGTGTTGACTTACTTGGTTCACGCAGGACGATAAGACGAGCGTGTCTAACGAACAGATAACTGTTTTTCCCGGAAAAGCTGCATGGTACCGATGGAACAGAACTCGCTAGTGGAATCTCGATGATTCATCGATCGTAAGACGATTGTAAATTCGCTTTTTCAAAGATACCGCCGCGTATCATCGACTATAGTTTCTCTTCAAGGTTCAAGAAGAATTCCAAGACGACGTTATTGCGAATGAACATTCTCAGCTGGTCCTACGTTCTACGTTCTACGTTCTTTCACCGAGATTCTACTTTTTTCCCTTAGATTCTCAAACGCACGAATTCACGGAAACAATTCACAGTCGACTAATTGCTAACTCTGATAAATTCGCCCCTGGGGATGCTGCAATGATAAAATCGCTATCAAGAAGAAAGGAAAAAATTGAAAAAAAAAAAGAAAATGAAGGAAGATAGACGGTCGTGGATCGACCGGAAATCGCACGTGATAATCGCGGCGCTGTTGCATGTGTGCTCCACCCTCTGTAAAAGATCGTTCGTAGCGGAATCGATCGCGATAGGAAATCGTCGGAGGCGCGGACGATTATGTCGGGGTCTCCGCGGCGATACGCGTCGACCGGGGCAAAAAGTGTATACTTTATCAGGTGTGTAAACAGTGGCGTAGCTCGACAGAAAATTATGGCGGAACCGGTGTACTCTCGGGCGCTTCGGCTCCGGCCGGTCCCGGCCTTAAACAGAGTTGTAAATTAATGCAGCAGCCGAGCGAACCAGCCCCGTTGCCCGGTGCTATTAATCACGAGGAACTTAATTACAGTCACGCGCTGCCGCGTCATTGTTCCCATCCATGATTCCAGCACGACGCGCGCCAGTAACCGTGGAAAAACTGCGCCGCACCTTCTCAAATTGCACGTTTAATTGCATACTGAATATTCCCTCTATAAAGACTATTTTCTGTAAAACGACGCTGTCGTCGTGTTAGTTCGATCGGACATTCGAGAAAATGGCTACGCGTTCGAAATTCTTGACAATTCTTCCGACCAATTCTTGGCAATCTTTGCGAGAACTTTCTATAGATAGAGAGATATATCGTTCGATTTACAGTGGCTCCGCGAAAGTATTCGAACATTTACTATAGGAATTTTTTTACGAACATATATCGTGTATATATTTAGGTTGTCCGGAATGTTTCTTTCGTTTTATGAGGAAATAATAGACACACGACGTTTTTTGTTTGATATTATTTTATTACGATCCACTTTATTTTGTTGAGATAAACACCGCGACATTTCGCAAACTTGGTTTGTGTGAAGGTGCACTGTTGTAGAAAACACGTTTGCGAAAGAAAGACACTTTTCGGACAACCTAATATTTGTATATAATGTGAATATGTATAGTTTTTTGAAATTGAACGCTGTGCCTAGCGAAACGCGATCATCGTGATTATAATAGGCAAATTTCGCAATTTTTGTTTCAAGAGAGACGCCAGGATTCTAATGCTTCTCTTGGAATACGAGAAATCGTTTTGTTCGTGCGAACAGGAATAAAATTGAGACGCAGAAGATTCTAGGACCTCAATTTTGAGAAAATTGTATTTTGTCCGAAAAGTGTCTTTCCTTCGCAAACGTGTTTTCTACAACAGTGCACCTTAATACAAACGTGAAAGCAAGTCTGTGAAAATTCGACAAAATAATATAAAACAAAAGATATAGTGCGTCTATTATTTCCTCGTTAAACGAAAGAACAAGTCGCATTAAGAATTCATTGAAATTTAAGAAATTGACGAAAGCACGTGTACTTTAATTGGAAGAAGAGAACGAGGAAAGATGCGAAGTATAAGAATTTCGAGAGAGTTGGAACAAATAAAAGAGACATGGAAGAAGTCGAAGACGTTGAATTGTATGAAACGATCCTCGAAACTAGCTATCGATGCTATAAAATATTCTATTTTTCCTTACTTTCGTTCTTTCCTTCTTTATTATCCATATCTTGGGTGAAATTATATTTCGATGAACAGATACGTTGAAAGGAAAAAAGAATCTCGAGTGAATCAGCGTGGAAGCAGCCAATGACACGCGAGAATCCACCTAATATAATCTGTTGGCGTAAAAGCGATTGGATCGGTCGTGCCGGCAACACGCCATGGAGAAATCGTAATAAAATAATTCTACTTGTCCCTGGATTTCACGTACAAACATGCGCATGTCGCACGGTACGTGCACTCGTTCCTCTAAATGTACCAGCCTTACTGACGATATCTATCCAATCTTCGGCTTCATATCCCGCCCTATAAATACATTAGCTGATAACGAACGTTCCGGCGACGATAAGATACACGACGAGAAGAAACGTTCGTGCGACTCTTCTAAAGAGGAAAAAAGGTGGAAAAAAAAAATGTAAAAAGGTGAAGAAATAAAATACAAGATGACGTTCCGTGACAGGAACACGAATATCCATATAAGAATCAAAGAAATTTGAAAAAAGAGGCAGAAAACATAATTACGAATAATATCTCCTCAAAGCTGTCTCAAATAATCTCATCGTTATTCGTCTTTTATATATTTCTTTGCTGGACTTAAATTACACCGTGTTTTCTCGTCGACTAATCTCGTAATATTTCGTTAAAATCAAATTTTATATAGAAAATAGCAACACTGTGTACTTGCTGTGTGTACGATCCATCGAATTGTTAATTAGTTGAATGAATAAAATTACAAGTCAGTACAATTCAATATAGTTAAAAATAATTGAAAACAGTACAAGTGAATGCAACGTATAGTGGATCACGTAACAACTGCTTCTCAATTTCGACATTGGATACGTGGATGGCCGTAGGAAAAGTGTTAAGAAACGTTGTGAAAAACAAAACGAACGTGTACGTCGATCTATTTAAACAATCGTTGGTTTTCGAGCACTTGGAAATTCGTGGTCGTCGATTTGTCGATCTTTACGTCACGATGACGACCGCGCGTAGTTTGCACAAGTGTTCGGTGTCTTGTTAATTGGCCCCTCGTCGAACGGATGCTAATAAATTTTGTTTCGTTACTTGGACGAGCACCGGCGCTTTTCAATCCCGCATCGTCGATTCGCATCGGGCGGAGGGGAATTATAACAGGTCTTGTGTACGATCGACCGAGAGGAACTTTAATTAAAGTTAATTCCGATACACGCGTTTCTTAATTATCCATGCTCGTCTGTGTGCGAGCCGCGAGATTGTAATCAAGCGTTCCTTGATACACCAATCAAATCGCTCTGTTTCTCCTTCATTTTATCGTCTTCTGTACATTTTATCGATGGTGCACATGCGTGTGCCTGTCGGTTGGCGATCTACGCGAAGGATGATCGTTTTTTAGAAATTTCCACGTCGGATTTCTGGCATGCAGAAACTAGCCACGAATATCAGGCCACCTAAATATAAGAGACTCTACCTCGTTTAACCCTTTCACTGTTGATCGACCGACAACGTGCTGCAATACATAACAAAATATTATCTTATGTGGAAACGTTATCTTCATTGCACAGTTATTTACCTATTGGTTAAGATGTGCTGCTCGTGCGAGAGATTTTACAACAGGGAATACTTGCTCGTGTCGTCGTAAGAATTACGAGTCTTACAGTTTATATTTTTCCACATATCCGTACGATGTACGGGCTCGACAGTTTCAACGGCGAGTTTCCAGGATGCAAGGATCGCCAGGTTCGAATGATCCGGTTTTCCGAAACATACCGACAACGTTAATAATTTGAAAGATGGCTTGGCGCAAAAATTTCACCGATCGAACGATATCGAGGCGAGACAGAGGAAAGGAAAGGAATATAGAAATAATAAAAGGATTAGGAAATCCGGAGAATATAGGAAGACGAAGGAAAAATAGAGAACGCGAGAAATTTGTAAAGCATGAAAAGCACAGAAAATAGAAGAAGCAACGCATGAACTAGCGTGGAATATTACAAAAATTGTTCGTGATATTGAAAGTGGTCAAACGTAGGAAAGAAAAATTGTATCTTTATTCAGAGGATGACCTTCCGTTTCCAACAAACAGCAACGCGATTAGATACAAGTCCCTGCATAATCGTTCTTTGCGTAAAGAGATAAAATCTTTCGTACATTTGTATGCTTTACATATCTGTTTGAGAACGAAATGGCACACCGAAATCTCGCACAGCTCGAAGATACCGAAGACTAATTATGGTAGAAGGTTTCGCCGATAACGATTCTGTAAATAAAATAAAATAGCCTATGAATCAAAATAATTTCACTCTCATTCTTATTTATTAATATTTTTACGAGTATGTCTAGATCGCGCATCTGTTTACACGAATCTATAATTTACTGCTGGAAACCGTGGATCTACGTAAAGATATGTCTCAAATTTTACATATTTCTCGTAGATGCAGAAATATCCGCGAGTTATTTTTACGTCGCTGTGAAATGTTGATGAAAAAGCTGAACCGAAACAGAATTATACGGAAGAGAGAGAGACAAGAGAGAGAGAGAGAGAGGTTGAATCAAATGCATAACAAATATTATAACATATTAAGTGTACGATTAAATATTGAAACGTTTGAGATTCGAGTTTGAAGTGTCAATGAGGAACGAGTATTGACATCCGCGTTTTAAAGGAAGAAACAATTGGAAGATAATCCTAAAAACCATCAGAGATGGCCGAACAACCGGCTCTGTGTAAAACTACAAGCCGATCTAATTTGTAAATTACACACTTAAGAGACGGGAAGGGGAACAGCGACTTAATAATTTTTTGATCAAACGTCTATCAAAGGAACATAACAAATATTAATCTTTGTAGAAAATAATATAACGATAATGTCAACTTCTCGAAGAAAAGAAAGTCACAAACGTCAAATAATAATATTTCTTCTTAAAACAATTGGAAACTAATTTTAAAATCACACGCTGAAAACCGCGACAGGTGAAATAAGGATCGTATAAGTGTTTGATCAAACGTTTACTAAAACGAATATAACAAATATTAATATCCACCGCAAAATACAGCAAAGACAGGCGTAAAAAGCAATCGATACTCGTCGAGTAACAACAACGATCGATCGAATGCTTTTCAAACTGCTGAAAATCGAAATCTTCGAAATCTGAAACAGCTTTCCAATTTCCGCCAAATCGCTGCTCCATCGAGTCGATTGCAAAGTATCATAAATAGTCCGCGAATTTTTATGCAAATTTATATTTTTACCAACAGAGAAATACGTTATTTTCATTTGCGACGTAAAGAGACCAGAACTTGGATAGAAATTTGCTTCGCTTATTAGAAATTTATTACAATATCCTCGTCGAATATTTTCTATGTTCTTGCGCTATACTATATGCATTTTTTATTTATGTTTGCGCCTTAAAATGTCCCACCTCGATGATGACGAGTTTCTCATCAGAAACATAAAAATTCACATTCTAATCGGAAGAAAAGGACAAAGTCATTGAAAGCGCGGGAGACACGTGGAGAAAGTCGCGCGTGTCCAGTGGTGTTGGCGTCGGCGTCGGCGTCGGCGTCGTCGCCAGGGCGCACTCCGAGCGGCCAAAATATTTAACCTACGATTAACCACTCCTCTCGTACACAAAATGATTCAAGAATCAAATACCAAGAGTCAACCGTGGGGTAGACTGAGTACATATTGTACCCGAACGCTATCGCCAGCCGTCCTACGTGGATACGGATACGCGTACTCTGCTTTCCCTCTGTGTACGTGCTGGCGTGTATAACGACGGTATAATGGCAGACGCACACGTACGAACGCGCAAACAGCGGAAGAGGACATGGAAGGGAAGCGGAGAAAGAAGGTTCGCTGGATGGAGGGTGGTTGAAGTGAGAAAATGAAGAGAAGAATCGAAGAGGAGTGGGCCAAGGTAAAGTGGACGAAGAGAGACGAGGAGGTGCCGCGATGCAAGAGCGAAGAAAAAGTGAGGAACGCGGACAAATGAGGAGGAGAAGGTTGAGCAAAACTCGGAGAAGGAGAAAATGGAAAGATACAGGTAGATAGAAACGTGGGGTGGGGGCAGAGGGCAAGGTAGTGGAAAAATTTGTGGGTAAAGTAAAGAATATTGAAGGAGAGAGGAAGAAAGAAAAAAGAAGTGGAAGGAGCAGGAAGATAAAGATGAATGGAATGGATGGAATTTTAGATAAATTCACCGTGTCGCAATGTTTCGTTCGTGATAAAAGATGTTTAAAAGAGAGAAAAATCTGTAGATATGAAAGGAGAAGGTAGAAACTAGGGAAAAAGGGTGAAAGAAACAAGTGGAAAGAGGAGCGTAGGGCTATACCCGAATGTGAATAATTGAAATGAAGAAAACGGGAAATATAAACAGTATAGAATAGATGCTGAAGAGAAAAGCAACGACTCGCGTCGTGCTTCTAAAAAATCTAAGCGCGAAATCGCCAGAAAGGGAACCGCGTACATAAAACTACGTACACCAGGAAAAGACAACGAAACGGGAAAGAATCTCTGAAAAACAAAAGGGGGAAAAACGGTAGAAAAGAGCGAAAAAAACGGGGCAGACCGAGAATGAAACGTCGCGGAAATGAGCAGAGAAAAGCGAGGTGGAAAAGCAAGGCAGAGAGGGGAGAAAAACGGGGAAAATCAAAGCTGTGGGCGCCAATGAACACATATACACACGTCGTTTGCGCCTGGTTGCGTTTCCTTTTTACCCTATATTTCCACGCACGTGTCTACGTATTTTCACGTAAATATTTTCCACACACGTTATATATACACCCATACGTATATTTAGTCGTGTATGTATATCATACACGCGATCACACGCGTGTATTAGCTACATATTCCCACCACACAAACGTACATACACCCACACGTACTGCTTACGTATTTTACACCCACACACACGCACATATACGCGCTCACGCGTGTATTTGGACACATATTCTCCACGCATACGCGTGCATACAAACGTCAACGCGTGTGTACTGGCCACGTACTTTCAACGCGCATACATTATACCTATACGTGCACACACACACATGTACGTAATACACCTATTTTCCACACGCTATATATGTATTAACATGATCCTGCACGTACTCATATACGCGCATACGTACACGTACGTGCGCACAGTCGCCGGAGAAAGAGGAACAGGAGGAGGAAAGAGAGGGAGAAAGAGAGCGTCGACAGAGATGCTGCTGACATTGCTTGAACATATTTGAGTTGCTCCGCTCATGACCAAATATTTATTTATTTGCACGGTAATACACATTTGTATTAACCGCGTAGCACGATTCAAGGCACGTTCATTCAGATTTCTCTGGCAAATTTTGCGCGACCCTCTGCACGACTAATTAGCGACGTGTCCTCCCCCTTTCCTCGCTGGCCCAACGCCCCTCTATACGTATATTGCTCGCTTATTAACCCTAAAAACTGGCCATCCCCGATCGTTATTCAGTTCGCTCCTACGGTGTCCTGTTTACGCGAGTTTTTCCACCGGTTAAAGTATCACAGCCAAGAAGATTGTTTCCAAAGTAATCGACGAGATTATGAGAAACGTTGATTCAGTCTACGTACGTAGTTTTCGAATAACTTTTTAGGCTAATTAGTAGGCTACGGATTCTTAGGGAAGTTTATATCTTAAATAGAGATTCGTTCTACTCGTTAAACATTGTTGACACTTGTTAACGTAATTAGGATATTATTTCTTTCGTTATTTGTTATTTATATATGAATTGTTAAAGTAAGTAGGATACTTATCCCACTCTGGATACTTTATATATTCTTGCGTATTGTATGCATACTGTTTACGTTTTTGTATCTTGAAATTTCACGCAAGTACGCAAAAAGCTATATATATATATATTACGTGTCGGCTTAATAAACGTTTCGAGTTGTCCATAATCTGCCCCATTTTAACGAAACGTTTATCGATCCGCGTTTCGACGCGCACGTTGGTCTGCAACATTACATCGAAAAGTATGTTCATGCTAACGACAAGCAAACAAACCGAGCGTGTTCGATTCTCACCGTGTAGTTGGGTAATCCACCTATCTGTCCGTATATCTAACTTCTTTTCCACTTTTTCCCTCTCTTTTTTTCTCCTTTTTGTTGGAAGAATGAAATAACACCTGCGAAGATTGCCACCGTTGCCATCGGCGCTCATTTTTCGAGCCAATAGCTTTTTTCTTCTTCTTCTTCTTCGCGTACGATAAGAAGAAATCAACTGAAGCGATACGCGAATAGAATTGGAATTTTTGACAAAAAGAATCGTTATTTAAGCTTTAGATGTTTAACTTTCAACGTTACTGCAATGTTGAACGTCGAAACAAGAAAACAAAACCTGCTGTTATTCAAAACATGCTTCTTATTTCAAGTACAACGATAAGAAATACACGAAAATACGCAAACAACGAATGGAACGAATTTCTTCGTGAGAAAACTTGCCACCCTACTATCGCCGTCTGACGCAACTCGATCGTCGTACAGTCATTTCCTACCTTCCAAAAATTCCAAAACTCTTTCCCTGCGTAACTCTGTCGACGAACAAATCGTACAAAATTGCTCATAATTCGACGATGGATCGTTGATCGCGCCCGCGAACGGAAATGTCGCGAAACATCGGCTGCTGTATTTACTCGCAATTCCGCGGCAACCGATAATGGGTCCTCGACCCCCTTCAGATAAAAACCAGCACACCACCTTACCACGAACGATCGAGTAATCGTGGAGATACCGCGGGAATAGTTTTCACCGATAATTAATCGATGGAAAAAAGCGGTCTGTTTGCGACCGACCTACATTACATTGCGATAATGACGCTCTTACGTGACTGCGCCGGGGCGCAATCGTTTTCAGAACATGGCTCGATGAGAACGATAATATTTGGCTAACTCGGGAAACGGGGGTTCAAGCTTTCCTTCAGCCAAACCACCACGTTGCTCTTCCTTCTTTGCTTTCCATTCGTTTCGGTCTTTCTGTCGCGTAGGAAGATTATTATTATTATTTAACGACATATTTCAATGTACCGTTTGTAACTTGCATCTGAATCTATCGAAAGACGAGTAATTCGTGCGTAGATACGGTACATGATTGGTACATGTTTGTAGTGATCAAAATACATGATCTAAAGCAAGGACAAGAAAGGATGGTTTATTTGAAGTTAAGTTTAGTTTTATCCGTACAAGCAATAGCCAAAACAAAAACTGACTACAATATCTTTGTGCGTCTTACCCTAACACTGGGCTTCCAACTTCTCCCTTCTCGCGTCAAAACTGCGGACCCTCAACCCTCGCATCCTCCTCCCACTCCTTTGCTCATTTAGCTTTGACGTCACCAAGGCATACACTCTTAATTACACTCTCTCTCTCTCTTTCTCTCTCCCACAGCACTCTTACGATTCTTAGTTTATACCTTAAATTTACAACTTATACTATCCCGAGAAACTCGAACTTAAATATACAATAGACCAAGCGTATACCCCCTTTTCCGATACTACATGTTATTCGGTCGCACCCTGTATATGATTGGAGTTTATATCAGGTTGTCCGAAAAGTTTCTTTCGTTTCGTAAGGTGATAATAGATGAACAATTTCTGTTTTATATTGTTTTGTTGAATTACGTATGATCCATTTCGTTCTACTTCTATTATTATGTCCATGCATAATTCGATAAACTGATATGAAACGAAAAACATCGTGCGTCTATTGTTTCCTTATAAAACGAAAGAAACTTTTCGGACAGCCTGATATAACGAGAATTCGTTGATCCTCCTCGTCGCCTATACAACGTAACAAAAATGCACGTTCTCGTCGATTCAATTGGCAAAATTGATTTGATCCAGACACAAATGAAAATTTTGTTATGGTAATTGGAGACCGATTACATGCAAAAGTACACGATATGCGATAAATTATTCTTGAAAACGTTCGAACTACTAAAAAATCTTATAAAGCACGAGGGTAGTCGATTGAAAATTCTAAAACTCCAACAAACAAGGTTATAAAGCAGGTTGGACGAGGCAAGGAGAGAGAGAGCAAAGGGTCGGGGAGCGTGCTCGGTCGTCGATCAGACGCGGAAACGAGCGTGAATCGCGGGGTCAGGGGGCGCGTGCAAATCCACCCCCGCCAGTGGACGACAAAGGGAGGCGCGACGATATGTACAAACCAACGGAAGCGTGTCGAATCCAGGAAGCGAGGCGAGAATTTCCGGGGAAACATTCGGAAATCGTTGAACGCGTCTAGCCGCCGTTCCGGAAACGTGATTTCGCCAGCCGCCACCTTCGTTCACCCCCCATGCACCCTCTCGTCCCTCGACAAGCCACTGTTACACACTCGAAGGCGTCGAAATTCTTGCACAAGCCCCCTCGACGCGTCGAATTTGTGCCCGCGAGTCAATTTTCCATTCCTTGGCAAATACTCGATGCCTGTTTATAAGCGGTGAACGTACGAAGCTGGCAAGTACGTAAATCGTGAATAAGGAAAGGAAGAAGGAAAGATGTCCCTTGGAGGATAACGCGTGGCTCTTTGATACAAGAGAAATCTCGGATAAGAAACGGACCTCGCGTTTAACACGAAGCTATTAACCTAACGAAGAGTGAAAGAGAAATACGACAAAGGTTAAGAAGAATCGCTAGAGTAAGAAGCGAGAAGGGGGAATATGTAAAAATAGGTTATAAGAAGCTGAAAATAGAAGACAGATGGTATAGGTGGAATGAAAGAGAGGAGAAACTAGAAGAGGAAGGAAGGAGAGAGCTGGAAGTCTGAGATGAAGAGAAAGAAAGAGGGGGTTAAAAAGGGGATGAAAATGCGCTTCTGGAACGTCGCCGGGATAATGAATAAAGACAAAGAGGTATGGGAATATTTGAGGACATTTGACGTAATCGGCCTCTAGGAAACATGGATAGAGGAAAGCAAATGGGAAATAGTAAAACATAGATTACCCAAGGAATTTGACTGGAAATGCAGGGCAGCGAGGAGAGAATGGAAAAAAGGAAGGGCAAAAGGGGATATAATAACAGGCATAAATAACACGAAGCTATTTCTACCAAAACCAGTGAAAATGATTGGTCTTTAAAAAATACGTAATAGTAGAATATTTTTATATTTATTGATTACATTTTTGGTATTATTAATCCATCTGGGATCTCTAAACGAGGGTTGACACATTTATAAAATTGTAGAACCAGTCATTTTGACTGCTGTGGTATTGCTAGTGTTAGCATCTAGCGATCTAGCGATCGATCCGGAACTTTCCTGATAACTGATATCGTCATATCGAACGATACGCGATAAAAATTTGAAAAACGTGTGGCAAGTTGTAGAAAACGAGGAAACTGGTTAATTGGGGTTCGATAAACAGATTGCGGAACCCTTTTACGCTTTGACAAGTACCAGTCATTTTGACTGCTAATTGGTATAAGTAGCCTCGATACAAAATTATTTTCAGATTGAATACACGAAAAACAAAATAAAATTCATTGTATTATTCTTTTAGTTATCGTTGCGAAAGTCATTACATCATTGCGGAGGAAAATATAACACGAAGTAGGAATTTTAAAATAAAATTGTAAAATCAGTCAATTTGATTGGTGCGGTAGTTCTAGCGTTAACGATATCTCCAACTTGGACAAAATGAATACTTACAAATTTACAACTATCAGTTTGTATTCTTTAAAATTTTCTCTAAAATATATCGTTATTTCGACGTCTTTGAAAATAACAGCAATAATAGGTAAACAGAATCCTAGTGAATCAATTCCAGTTAATTAATTTTGATTGTAACGAATTTCGAATAAACATACAAGATGGAGCAATTATTATATTATTCTTCGACGTATATATTTTTATGGCTAATACGGACAACGTGGACAGCTTATTAGCGTTTTCAGTAAATAATGCAATTTGAAATATCATACGATCACCGTTCGATATTCTCCTAATGCCCGATATGCAGCGAACCAGGGGGTGAAATAATGCGGCTTACCGCCGGGGATGTTTTTAAAGCCAACAAATAGAACGGAGGCCTCTCTAAATATGCTCTGGAATCAGGAGAATCCTGATGCTCGATTGCGAGCCGTGCAACCCTTACTCGCGGAATCCGACGTCGATAGAAAGAGGGAAAAGTGCCTATCGAACGACTTACTTGAAAAGTAGTACAGGATACTCGCTCGTGCCTCTTTAATATACATCCACTTTGCATACCTTTCACTCTACAAAATATTTCATAATATTTCTTTCTTATATTTCATCTGAAATTATATTATCACGGCTAATGAACGGTCTGTCATTATCGTTTCAAGAACGAACACATCTTTGAACGTACGTGGAATACAATCGTACGCGTTTAGAGCATAAATTATTCAAACGATCTCGTTCCGAGTTACTTGAGCGACGTTAATCGAAGTTATTCCAATAATTAGTAACAGCAGTTTATATTATTCCTTCGTAACCGAGAAGATAATTTATACCAACGTCATTTGTGATTATTCGATCTAAATAATTTACACGATAATTTAGATTCCAAACGATTTAGGACATTGGACGTAACTTGAATAACAGTCAAATGCGTAGTGACCTGTTCGAAAGGAATTAATTAAAGATCCTTCTTTATCGATCATTCATAATGAAACAAATTTATAATTTGAGACTGCCTAGATAAGGGTTGATAGATTAAAACCAACATTACACGATTCATCTGTGTAACAAACACCACCTTGTCACGACGTAGAAATGGTGTCGTAACCTCCACCACCGCTTGATTACCATCGGGCAAACGAATCCTGGAAAAGGATAAAGAGTGTACGACGACGACGACGTCTACGAAACCGATAGAGGGAGGGCGACAGTTTACGAGGGTGACGCTAACTCAACGGGGGTGGATGGGTGGTGGTTCGAGTGGACTGGTTTATAGGAGAAACGCGTAGAAAGGACGAAGAGGAGGCGAGAAAAAAGGGGAACCACCCACGGAGAGTCCGACAAAGGCCTGGCCACTTGTCCGATCTCTTGGATCTACGCAAATAGACGCCCACGAAGCCTTTTAACGTTCCTGGTCTCTCGTCGTTGCTTGTCTCCGTCGTTTCTCCGCTTGTTTCCGTGTCCCCATGGCCGACACACCTGCCTTGGCCTCCTTTGAACCGTTTCGCGGTGTCTTGACTCGCCCGTCGCATCGTACGATGATGTTTTTTAACCAGATTCCTCAGTTTAATGAGTTTAATGAGCGTTCACTGTTCACCGATTGATAATATTTGCTGCGAGGAATTTGGCATAAATTTGATCTCGTTTCTGTCCAAACGATACAATCGTTCATTGGAATATCCCTTTGTCAAACAGAAATTACTTTCAAATTCTTAGAAGAAAGGAGCACGCAATAGAGAGAATAGCAAGGTTTAAAAACAGTTGTGTCGCGTAGAATGTTCGATAATTTGTTTCAATCGTTGTCTGTCTCTTTACTCTCTCACGCGTGCATTTTTTCTGCCGAATAATCTGCATACGCACACTTGTCTATGTACTGATCGTACAGTGGCTAGGAAAAATATTTATTTCCCAACGAAGCGTTTCCTTCTTAGATTCTACGTTTCATTTCCATGGTATTGAATTTCCGTAATCCTGCGAAAATATCATTAAACGATACAAAATTTATTATAGCTGGATCTAAATAAAACTGGTGTATAAGTGAAATGATACGTGCGCAAGCATACAATGTGTACAAATAGCTTTTGTAGCCACTGTATATACGCGGCGATATATAAACAACGATACAAAAGGAGAAAAGGAAGGTAACACACAGAATAAAGTAAAACTTTTTTCATGGCTGCTTTGAAACGAGAAAAGCTCGCGCGTACAAGAGAAAAGGGGAGAAAGAGAGAAAGAGAGAGAGAGAGAGTTAAGGCATCGGCATTGATTGGTTTGTTTGCGAAGAACACACAAGCCAATACACGATGAGAGAGAGAGAGAAAGAGAGAGAGAGAGAGAGAGAACGGAACACGCCGACGGAACGCAGCGTGCTAATATTGGCGCGGAAATTACGTAAAACAAAGGAAGCGTGCCGGAACTCCGTGTCTCTCGACAAATCGGCCAATCGATCTTCGCCAGGAGAAAGTTCCTGACCTGGGGAATCGAGTGCCGCCTCCGAGAGTATCGATAGCGTTCTCGTTACGTTTCAATCTTGTATTTTCCCAGTTACTCCATTTCGAACCCTTCAACGCGTATGAAAATGATTTAATAATTGAATTTTATGTCTAATTGCGCTTTTAAATGCGTTATACGCACCGCAGAATTGGAACACTAGGAACATTGGAACCAACGAATCTATCGATATTCTTGTTACCACTGATATTACTTGCGAACTATCGTCTGTACACTTTCGTCGACTGTAGTAACAGCACGCGAATTTGACCAATTGTAGTCCCAGTCGATGATGAATTAGTAAGTTGGACACATTCTTCCCTGAGATATAAGAAACTTATTAGCGTAGTAGAAATTCTTGAGAAGCCCGCTGCACAGACTAGACACGCGAAATGAGTCTCCAGAATTAACAAGAAATAGTTTACCACATACATACCACGTGTCTTCAACTTCTTCAAGCTTCATAAAATCGTACGATCTAAATGAATCTGAATGAAGAAAGAAACACCGACATCCTTCGTTGAATTCCCCTCCATAAGCGCAATCCTAAAAAAAAGCAACACTGAATAATACAAATTAGCTATATCGACCTATAACTGTGTATATAAACCGTGGCGTTAACTGAATTTAATTCCTCTTCGACAACTTGCCTGGAAAATGACTTCGAAGCTGGTGCACTTTCCCAGTACCAAGATGCAACCTCAACACCGATCCTCAGCACTCCCAGAACCCATCGAAAAACCGTGTTGTTACGAAAAGGTTGACGGGAGTGGTCCTCATTTCCATTCTCGCCGTGGTCGCCAGGGCCACGAAACCTGATCCTCCGACGCCGCAAGAAGAATACGGAGGAGCAGAGAAAACACTGCGGGGCCAAAAAACGGCGGCACTCGAGGCTTTTACGCCTCTTCGGGGAAGAAGGACGTGATGGAGATGGCGACGGAAGTGGAGGGCCCGCCGGCTCAAGAGCTTCTATCGGGCCCTTTCGACGAAATCCTGAGCGTGCCGCTGTTTGCCCAAGCGGCTGAGGGTCAAACATCGGATCGCGGCCGGTTTCCACGTCCCCACGTACGATACCTGGGGAAACGTACCACGTTGGTACCTCGGGGCGTTTACCATTTACCTGAAAAAACCGCGGCTTTCACCGCAGACTCGACGCGCGACTCTTCTTCTTGGTACACGCTGTTGCGCCATGCGTTTCGGCAACGCCGTTCGAAAGGCTCGTCCAACATGTAAAACAGCGAAGTTGGTTAACCCCTTGCGTTAAGATTTGCTTTCTGCTGGCCGTGGTAGACATAGAAATCTGATTTCGGAACGCCGCGGGTAATACGAACATCGTCGTGGAATCGACGTTCTCGCGAACTCAGTACGTCGATGTACTGATTTTTGTTAGTGTACGCGATCATTCGTTAAAACTCCAGTTCTAACTTCCAAGGCCACGCTGTTGGAAGACTACGGCAGACAAAATGGTATAACAGGTGGTATAATATTCTGCGATTGAAAGAATGGCGAAATTAACGCATAGATCTATATGCGTGGAATTTAATTTTTGTTTAACGTTACAAGATAAGAAATTAGAGGACAGTGTGACGGTATAATGACACGATCATTGGAAAATTATCGTACTCCCTTTTTCTCTATGTATTTAAGGGATGGAAGAAACGGTATAATGAAGGAATCGAATAAACGAAAGATTTTTATTAAAGATTTTTATTAAATATTTGAATTCTGCTAACCCGAGTACATGTTTCACGGCAACCAGACAAGCAGGTTCGTAAAACGTATCCTTTGTCTAATAGAACAAGTTAAATTACGGTATACGAGGTGGCTGGAGGTTGCGGGAAAACAATGAACGCCTTATTTCTGGCACAGACGCGCGGGCCAAGATGACGGGATGGCTAAGGAGACGGGCGCCAGGTACAAGTCAATTTATCGTTGTGCAAACACGCGCTATCGTCGTGCGAACTGGTATCGTCGCGTTACGACTATTCCGCTAGGAATTCTGGGATGAACTCGCGCCTCCTCGATCGTTGGCCTCGTTATCTTCTTGCGTGAAGCGAAATCAGAGAACTCGGGTTTACCTGTGTCACATAAATTTTACGAAATGTAAGAAAATTTTATATAGCACCGCTATCAAAGTGTACGCGACAATAATAACTCGCTTAGGGTGGGTTTATCTCTACGTGAAAGATGAAACTGCAAATGAATTTGAGTAGTCGGTAATCGGTATAGAAATAAATATATCGCTGATATATTTATTTTGTCCTTTCTCTTTGATCTCAGCTGTATATTTAAGACAAAATATTGTCTTAAATATTCTATATTCTATATTCTATTATATATAATATTATATAATATTCTATATTGTCTATTGTCAACATTGTAGTATTATTTGAACGACGTATCTCGTTGGGCGATCAAATGTAACAATTTACGCGAAATTGTCTTGTTACTATTTATTGCTCGTTGTAGATAGATCGGAAACAATTTCTTTAGGAAAATTTACTTCTAAAATATTATTTAACAACTGAAGCGGATAGATCGGCGAACAAAGTACTGCAGATTAAAACTGTATTCGAGATTAAAACGAAGTATTATTATAGATACAAAGGTAAAATGTAAACCAATATCGAGGAATATTCCATTTGCTGTAAAATTCCATCTCACAGGTCACCGCCTTCCATTTTCTCTCATCTTCTTTCTTCAACAGTTGCCTGGAATGGCGCCTGCCCACGATTTCTTATCAACCGCATATTCCTTCGTCGTTGCTATCGCTTCTTCGAACATTTCTGTGAACTCTGCATTCGAAAAATTTGTGATATCCAATATAGAAACCTTGTATCTTTATTTGTACAAAAATGATATTCCACCACATCGTATCGATAAACTGTTGCGAGCTTTCTGATTCAAATTCTTACCAAAAATAATTATCCTTCGACCAGAGTGGTTTACGATTGGAAAATAAATCATAAACCGAGCGATCGGAGGAGTTACGAATTTCATTTCTCCTTTAAAAAGAGAATTGTCTCAAGGTTTTTTTAATCTGGAGCGGAAAAATAAGAACTTAGACCGCGCCAAGACGCTATTAAGCTCCCTAAAATTTATAGCCCGTCTTCTGCGTGCCGTGTCTTGATAACATTTATCCTTTGAGACTTGCGTCTTTTTGTGCGTGAAAACCAGACGATTTCACGGAACATCGTGTCGGAAACAAATATTCGTTTGAAATATTCTTAATTATTCTTTTACAAAAAGAAACGATCTTAACCCTGAGACGAAGGATGCTGAATTCTCACTCGTGCAGACATTTCAGACGTACAAATTAATTGCTTCGTATGTTTAAGTAATTACAATTCTGTTTCGAATTAAAGTTCTACACTTTCTATCCTATCCTTTAAAAAACACCGTACGAGTTGCTGTCTGTTTCGAAAATCGAAATGTCTTTTTCCTGTAGACAAACGTTTTATGTTGTATGCGAAAAATACCAAATTAATTTATACATCTAATACTTCTTTCCTTAATTAATATTCCATTAAACTGTATAAACTATTTTACTTTCAAACTCACAGAGGCTATCACCTGTGAAGACTATGGCTTCAACTAAGAAGAAGAGAAATCCTCTTCGTTAGATGTATTTGTTTGATCATTAGAATATTTTTTTATTTCCTCGCGATTTCCTGATGATTTAGGTTCTATCTTTGGGAAATCTATATAGGATACAATATAGAGGGTGGGACAGATGTGTGTCTCCTATACGAAGAAAGCATAATAATAAAGCTGCCAACAGCGGTCGAGTAAATCTAAAGCCTGGTTCATCCTACTAAATACAGTGGCAAACGTGTAACAAAAGGTCCTACATTTGCAACATTGTGATTCTTGCCAAGCGTACCTTGAATTACGCTTTGTTTACTTCCTTCAACATGCATCCAGCTCTGACAAATTTTTCCGAAACGCTGATCCTTTGGTACAATGGCAGTTTTTCTGCACAGATAGTATCATATGAGACTACAATAATATTGTCTTTCTTCATTATTTATTAACATTATTTCTGTAACTGAAAACCAAACTGACATAGGCACAAACTGACTGAAGAAGGAGAATAAAAATACAGAAATATAGAAAGTGGGTAAAAACGAAGGGAAGAAGAGAGATAACGAAGAGAAAGAAGAAAAGGAAGAGGAGAAAGTGAAAGCAAGATATAAGAGATGGAAGGAACAAAGGTGGATGAGTTGCAAAGTGTGTACAAGGAAATGAAAGCTCCAAATTTTAATTAATTACTCTAATAGCTTGTCTAATTACAAACATTAATTAACCTTCTCGTGAATTAATATTTTTAAAGGAACATTTCAAAGCTTGCTGTTATAAAAACTATTTATTATACGCTACATTAAATCTATACGTATGAGCAAAGAAAGTTCTAACATTTCTGGTTAATACACCAACGTCTTCAAACGACGTCAAACATCTTCCTAAAAATTTCTCCAAACGTAAAGAGAATCCTTTGAATCTTCTTTCGCGTACTCGCAAAATTCGGAAAACTACCAATCAAGGCGAGTCTAACGGCCTGGCCTAAGTTCGAAACAGTTGCGATAATCAAACTTCGCCAAACATCACTCCCACGCGAGAAACGTGTCGGCGGACCGTTTAAAAGAGCAAGAATCGCACAATGAACGGAAAGGCCCGACTAATAGACCTGTTCACCATAGCACGAGAATCCGCCTAAACTGTCCTGCGACAAATTCGGGGGTGCAGATGCTGTTCAATGGGGAATCCGGCTTAAGATCACAGCGTTTAACGCGGCTGAACCCCTGCAGCGCGACACCCGTCAATAAAACACCCCATGAAACGGCAACTATACGCGTTGCGGCTTGCACCCTTCGACCTATGCACTTACACCCCTTATTATGGGGCTGTTACTGATCAATACGTACCATGGATCGATTAAATTTCACAGATCCAATTGCTTTAGTATTTTTGCCAACTGAATTAACTTTCACCAGAATTTTTACGTGCCATGTGCATTCGTTATCCTCTGCGTCTTCGTTCCGCAAGTATTTCAAACGATGTGTACAATTTTTCAGAAGAAAAGTTTATCTTTGCTGTTGGTCAAACGCGTGGAATCGTTACATATATTGCGAAAGATCAGAATTCTTTAGAAGAGTAAACTTGGAATTTTGTTGCTTCGACGTTCCTTTATCGAAAATCTAGAAGAAAATTCGGATTGACCGGAGAATTAGCATAATTAGGAAGTTTGGTATAAATACAACTACGAGAGTGGCCACAAATTTGCATTGCCTTGTAAAATTCTCTAATAAAGAATCTACCAAAATACGTGGTTTCTGTTGGTACGCGATGCACTAATTTCGAAGCAGCCATCAAATTAACGGCAGATCCGATATAGACACAAGCGCAAACATGGTTGCAAATGTTTGTTCAGTAGTATACTAACAAACATCAAACTTATCAAAGAACAAAGGGAAACCATACCTAATTTATATCCTATCCATACTCTCCCTTACAATAGAGTTCCAAGCGCTCAAACGCACCCAAAGCAACAATTAAATCCATCCTCGACAAACATCAACACGAATCATCAGTTTTATACAACTCCGGCCATCGCGACAAAGACTTTTGCTTTCGGATACGATCGAAATCGAAGATTTAGAGCGTAGAAGGATGCAGTTGCCGACAGGGCGCATACGGCCCAGTTTATCGCGAATGAGTCTCCGAAGGGGTGCAAGGTACGCGCAAAGGGGGATCCCAAGGGATTGGCCGGGGAATTAGCAGGAATATAGCAGCATTTAGTAGAGCGAACAGCACAGAATCCACCGAATCGCCCCTGTTTGTCGAACAGCCATATACATACAGGACATTTTCCACGCGAGCAATGATCTCGTTATTTGTTTCCAGTCCGATAAAAGGGTGCAAGCTCCTCGTTTCTCCGACACGGTTGCTGAATGGTTTTCATCAGGCGATGAAAATCGAATAGATCGTGGCCTGGACAAATTTATTTCTTCGTAATTCATCGTGGCTAGTCTTCAGGTTGTCAAACCACGTTACATACATTTCGCTTCGTAACACGAACGTCGAAGTTTATTTCTTCGGGATAATCCTTTGTCGGAGGTGAAAGGACATCGGGACCTTTCTTTTGGAATGTATGGGAAAACCCCAATACCCTAGGTCAGACTTTTATTATGGCTATACTTAAGTAATAAAACTAGGAAATAGTTGTAATGTTCTAATCCGATTAGGGATGCTCAAGGTTTATGACGATGAGCTTGCACTTGGCATAACGAGTCACCGAAAGTAGTCACTGTCACGGAAAGGTCGTGTAACAACACAGAGATATGGAATGATTATGCAGCTCTCCTTAAAAACACAGATTGACCCGAGAGGTGGGGAGAGGACTATATAAGGGCAGTTCCATTTGGATTTCCATCGAGTTAGTTATTGCGTTAGTTATTGAGTTAGTTATCGAGTTAGTGATTGACAGAGTTCTTGAGAGAAGTACGACTTGTACGTTGAGTCACACCAGGATCGTGTGTCACATCGGATTCGTCTTCCCGTTGGCCGTGGATTCGTATCGAACCTAAATTCATAGTCATCGATGTCTCGTTGTCCATTTGCCGTTATTACCTATAACCTCTTGTAATCATCACATCGGTACCGATAACGATCAGCTAGAATACATAGCCACGATGGTCAATTCGAGTGAAGATTCGTCGAACGCCCAAAATTCCAACGTTAACCCAACATATGTTTATATCGTTACTGATGTAGCGATATAAAGAAGGGTTATCCTAAAACTGAGGATTATTGACTGAAGAAGGGAATAGGTGACACGATCGATTAGGCGAAAAGCAATTATGACGGAGATTAGACGGAGAAGAATATGGTGAATATCTTAACTGAATCTATTTCTTCGTGTAACCCTAAACGAAACCCTTCTACGAATAGTAAATTTCGAAACGGTAGAAGGGGGCTATATCGATGTCTGGCGAAGTAATTAGTTTAATTTCATTGAATGGAAAATATTTATTTCTATATTTGTTTGTAGATTCACTTTTTCCCCCTCTTTATTATTTTTCCATCGTAATTTGATAATTGTGTCTTTTTGTAGACGTTGAATGTATGAATTTAATTTAACGATTGAAATTTATATATTGAACGTTTGCTATATGCTTCAAATCTGCCGTCGATAATTTCAAATTATCGATATTTATATATGCAGCTTGAATTTTTAACACAATTTGCCCAACATCGGCTCCATTATTACGCAGAAAGTTTTTATCTTCGTTTAATCAATCGCTAACCGTGGCTAGTGGCCAGTAGTTATTTCTTCGTGTCTAAACACTTGCCAATTACTTCCAACTATAATAAATATCGAGCATATTTTCCAATCACGTTACAATCATCGGTTTCAATTAATTCAAACGTAACTAATATCGAAAACATCTAAAACTTTCCATACGATTCACACCATTTCTTGTCTTATGGGACCCATTCTTTGAAAAATGCCAAATCACCTTTCGATATCTATAAACGTAACAATCGCTCGACCAGAATAATCCCGATAACTCTATACGAAACAGTCTTTGAAATTCAATGGAAAAGTCGTCTTAATGACCAGTTCGTCGATCAAAAATTCAGAAAAAGCGACACACTTTCGGGCGAGGCATCGAAATACTTTGAAAATTAGCCGAAACACACATCGTTACGATTCGGCGAATTAAAACGGCACGCTCGCCATTGATTAGGAATAATTACCGTTAACGAGCACGATTAAAAGCCAGTGGAACTGGCGAGGGCGGCAAGGTGGAGAGGGAGAGGTGGAGTCGTTTATTAAATGTAAACAGCCATGTTTTTAACGATCGTCCCCGTTCGTTCGTTCGTTTCGAATCATCGGCCCCGGGAATTTCTCGCTTGGCGAATAATCACCGGAACTTCCGGATTATTTTAACCGGTAACCCGGCCCGGCCGGCGTATTTACTTAGCGCGCATAAATTACCGAACGCGAAGCGCAAAATCGTCCGATTTCGCGGCCGCGCAACGCAAATTCACCGACGAATCGGAGGCATCCGACATAATGTCGCGGCTGATAATTACTAAATGCGACTTTGATTAATCGTCGCTTATGAAACGCTGCTCGTACCAATCCAACGAACGAACGCAAGTTTTTATCGCGATATCTCGCGGGATACGTTGCCGAGTTTCGAATGGAAAATCCGATGGAAAATTACGTGGCTCGTAGCTTTGAATACAAGCAGTGTTCCTCTTCTTCCTCCTTTGGTTAACGAGATTTGTTACGCCGTGTGAGGCAATTCGAATGCCATCCCTTGTTATCTGGCCATCAACTATTCATGTACCGTCACTCAAACCCCCAATAAACCCAAGGGTCCGTCATAAATCGTATACATTTTAAGGTTAATCTTTTTGACATAATCCCTTTAACTTGCATGAATCGATAATCCTAAAAATGTTCCTTTTATGACTGATCCTTAGAGCTTCCCTTAGGTTTATTGCGCTCGCTTACAAATTACCTAACGGTAAAAGAGGATTTTCTCGTGGACAATTTCGTGCACATAGATTTCAATTTCACATTGGTAGAAGGATTCCTTCACCTGTTCTCATCCATTAACGTTGGTCATAACCAATGGGCGTAAGGGTGCGTTACCTTCACTATCTTAATGAAAATTGTGAGCAACAAATCCACTTTCTTTTTACCTAAAACGTACCCACACAGAGCTTTCCTCCGTAAATGACAGGAGAGCGATGAGTCAGTCAAAATCAGTCATCACAGTGGCCAAGTCGAAAACAGTCAATCGACAGAAGTCAAATCGCAATATCAGCTAAGTAAGAGTCAAATCTCGACAACTGTGAAAGTCAAAACGATGTCGTCAACACG
Source organism: Bombus cullumanus (assembly GCA_014737535.1). Taxonomy (NCBI): domain Eukaryota; kingdom Metazoa; phylum Arthropoda; class Insecta; order Hymenoptera; family Apidae; genus Bombus; species Bombus cullumanus. Next base: position 4,281,879 of record JACXIX010000017.1, read on the forward strand.
AAAAGAGTCTCAGGATGTACTCACTCGTAGTTTAGCAGTCAACATACACAAAATTCTATCCAATATTGAAGTTATTTAATTGTTGGAAATATATATATTATAACCTGTTAAAATCAGCGTTATACTCACTCAGCAATCCCTATTATCCTAATCGAAATAGGGGATCGATCTATTCGTGGCGTCGATTATTCGAATCGCAACTGGAATTTACGACGCCCGTTGACGCGCTTCTTCGAGATCGCGTCGAAACAAAATTCGTGCGCGATATAGCAGGCGGGAAAAAATTTAGATCTATTTGATTGGCAACTAAATGATCGTGAATTTTGTCATTAGGTGGTATTGACAAAATCTGCAATCACTTAGTTACCAACCCAATTGAAACAGCATCGGCATACAGGAGAAAATTACACGCGTGCCCATTGCGATATGTACGTAGTGTCGTAACGTCTGGATGTGTGCACTTTAATCGTAATTTATAATTATGCAGTGCTGAAATACTTTTACGTCGATGACTATAAAATACATTTTTCCAATTGTCCCGTTATTTCTCACTCACATTCGTCCAACCTAATTTTCCACAAAGTTATCCTGTTGCACAAACATTCATTCCATTTGTTCCATAAAATTCCGAACTTTCGTCCTAAACTTTGTCATCCGCTAAAAATCGAACGAACGGTTCTAAGAAGTTTGAAAATGGAGAAAAATCCGACGCGCGGTCTCCATCGTTGAAATTAACGAGGTTTCTCAATCGATTCCCGATCGCATTTTAATCGTAATTTATAATTACGCAGTGCTGAAATACTTTTACGTCGATGACTATAAAATACATTTCTCCAATTGTCTCGTTATTTCTCGCTCATATTCGTCCGACCTAATTTTTCACAAAGTTCTTCCTGTTCCACGAACATTCCATTTGTTCCATAAAATTCCGAACTTTCGTCCTAAACTTTGTCATCCGCTAAAAATCGAACGAACGGTTCTAAGAAGTTTGAAAATGGAGAAAAATCCGACACGCGGTCTCCATCGTTGAAATTAACGAGGTTTCTCAATCGATTCCCGATCGCATTTTAATCGCAATTTATAATTACGCAGTGCTGAAATACTTTTACGTCGATGACTATAAAATACATTTCTCCAATTGTCTCGTTATTTCTCGCTCACATTCGTCCGACCTAATTTTTCACAAAGTTCTCCTGTTCCATTTGTTCCATAAAATTCCGAACTTTCGTCCTAAACTTTGTCAACCGCTAAAAATCGAACGAACGGTTCTAAGAAGTTTGAAAATGAAGAAAAATCCGGCGCACGGTCTCCATTATCGAAATTAACGAGGTTTCTCGATCGATTCCCGGTATGGCCGAGCGAATATACGCCTCCGCGTGTATCCACTTTAGAAAATTAATACGTCAATTCGAACGACCGTCGTCCGACGGCGGTGGTAGTTCTTGGCCCGAGAAGAGACAACGTGAACGAAGGATCGTCCAGCGAGTGTTTACCATCGGGAAAACCCGAGGACGGACCAGCGGTTACAGGGAGGACGAGGGGGGTGGACGTTGTATAATTAATCACCGCTCATCCATCAAGCATCTCTGACGTCCTGGTCACTTCACCACGATAATAGATTTCACCACGTCCAGGGATCGAGTGGACGTGCCTGTTACGCGATAACGCATCCTTTCGAATCGGTCGATGGTTAGAGAAATTGCGCGTTTCTCGCGAAAGATGGACGATATTCCGAGTACTTTGCGAAACGTATTGCATAGCTGAATGACAGGAATAAGCTTCTCGTTTTTCTCGCCGATTGTTGTAAAATCATAAAGGAAACACTTGCGGTGCAAGCGGAACGACGTCTTCGTCAGACGTAACTCGCGGTGTTTACGTTGAAATTTTCAGCAACTTTTTCTCGCGTATGTTCGAGTCCAAGTGGTAAAATAGGCGTAGCAAATGAGAAAATTCTTTTCGGGGTTTGCTGAAACGAATATTTTACAAAAGCGCAACGGAACGCAGGAATCACGCAAACAATTCGATCGGTTGCGCTCGCGACGTGCCGGACAGCGCGGAGTGTGGATTTACGAGACAATGATCAAGAGATGACCGTGGTCCGCTACAATTACGGAAATGGTTACTCGAGGCAATCAGGTTAACTGGCAAATTGCGATCGATCGTCCTTTAGCCGCGTAAGGAACTGCGCAAACAGCCTCGAAGATCTCGTTAACCCTATAGATTTTCCAGAAAATTGCATCCAATCTTCGAATCGTTTCAAATTTACCGATCATACGATCGTTTTATGTTCTTCGGGGTACACAGTGCCGTTGAAGAACCACGATAGAGAAAATTTGTAATTACTTGAAATAGCAATATAATCATAACCATGCCTTCTTTCATTGAGAATATCATTTCGAAATGTTTTATACAACACATAATATATGTAAAAGTTTTCTAAAAAATCTTAATAGCGTATTTCTCTCGTGCGTTTCTTCTTAATGAGTTGCTTATACAACTAATTAAACGTTAAATTGTAACTAATAATAACATTTTTCGCTATTTGTTATAAAAGCAATATATACATTTAATATAAGAGATTCGACATCTTCAATTGATGATCCACTTGATAATTATCTCGGAAATCTTTCTCTTTCAAACCTAGAAAACTCTTTGTTGCAATGTAAATTAATCGAATTTGAGAATTTTTTAATTGCCATTAAAAAGCTATTAAAATTCTACCGACAACGCGAAATGTGAACTATCCGACCGTTCGAAATTTCGAGCTCCCATTGATCGAACGTTTTCAGTATCGTATCGAAATCTAGAAATAAGAAACAATCGTCTCGTTGAAAGAAAGAGACGTTGAACGAATCGATTTCGAAACGCGCATATGAAATACGTGGTCGTCTGCAAATGGCGTTGTCGTGGCGAGACGTGCCTGTCGGTATAGCGCGTGGATTTGCACGAGGATAATCGAGGGATGACCATGGTCAGCGATCATTACGTCGATGGTCACTCCAGCGGATCACAATGAGCAAGAGCCAAACGACGCGATCGATTCGATGCTTGATGGAAGGATCCGCGTAGCGATAGCTTTATAGCGTTCGAAAATGTTCGAGTACGATGCAGCTTGCTCCCATGCAGCTTGCTCGATTTATTCCTTTGTAGAGGTTGTTCAAAAAGCAAAAGGTAGTTTTTAAGTTTGGAACTAGCCTTTTGAAAATGAAAAAAGCTTCGATGAATCGTTTGTCATCGCTGATTACGAATTCGATGAAATTTTTCTTCGCAATTCAAAGAGTTTGTTATATGTAGTTGAAAATGTAATGAATGTAACTAAATCGTTAATTTGTGTAATTAAATTTTGTTTGAACATAGAAAATAGCAGAGAAGCCGAGATTTGATTTAGAAGTGAAAATCTGGTAAATTCTATTTCATGTTTGATGCTGGTCGAAGAATTTGCTGTTTGCATCGCACTGGTCAATTTTTTGAAGGATTTCTCATTTCTCGCTCCTTACGCGGCTAAATTTTATCAATTTTATCAAGTTTGACACTAGCCTTTTGAAGATGAAAAAAGCTTCGATGAGTTGTCCGTCATCGCTGATTACGAATTCGATGAAATTTGTCTGCTTCGTTCGAAGAGTTTGTTATATGTAGTTGAAAATGTAATGGATGTAACTAAATCGTTAATTTGTTAATAATTAAATTTTGTTTGAACATAGAAAATAGCAGAGAAGCCGAAATTTGATTTAGGAGTGAAAATCTGATAAATTCTGTTCCATGTTTGATGCTGGTCGAAGAATTTGCTGTTTGCATCGCACTGGTCAATTTTTTGAAGGATTTCTCATTTCTCGCTCCTTACGCGGCCAAATTTGATCAATTCGTGATAACTTGGAGAAAAAATTTGCCAGATTCCAACAAATCTTCGAATTCATTAAACATCACAAATTCTCGCATTTCGCGCAATTACAAATATACTCGTCTAATCTACTTCCCACTTCTACTTTTCTCTACTTTTCTCTCCTTTTCTTCCACTTTCGCCGCCCACATCCCTTCGCAATTACAAAACTTACGCTCATAACCATCGACTTTAAAACAGTAATTTCTTACAAGCGATCTTTGCTTTCGGAAATTTCCTACCATCCCCTGGCCAAAAAATCCGACAGCTCGCGAAACACCAGAAATGCTAATCCGTAAACAGCCTATTCGCTGGAAGCAGCCACCCTAACGATAAACTCGTCAAACAGATTGCAGAAAATCCACCCTCCGCCACCTTAACCAGTGCATAATTCTCGCCCGGCCTTCGGACCTGATACCATACTAATCCACTTTTTCTCGATCAAATTCACCCCTGCCTGAAAAAACATCCGCACTAGCTGACAGGGTGAAATCAGGTGTGTGGAACGAAAGGCGACCGCACATGTTCGTTCTCGCGGTTCGCTCACGGCTCGGCTGATTATGCGCCATTATCCTTAATACGATTAAACCGCTGGACAATTTGTCGATTGTTTTAAACCAGCTGATCCTTTTGTTACGCCGATGACGCGCCGATGACGATCAAAGGGCCGATGATCAGGCCCGGACGTATAGACGTGTTTGTCGAAGGTGTATAGTGCGCGTTGTAATCGGGGCCGACTTTGTTCCGCGACTCTGGCTGTTTGTTATTGGTAAATCCAAACAAGCGTCGCGATCATCGTTCCGAACGCTCGTCCTTTGCCAGGCTCGTCGATAGCCGGCCGATTTCGAAACGCTGATCAGCGGGTCCGCTGCGGCCGCTTCTGCAAATCGGCCGCACCGAATTCGAACGCTCGTAACGATTCTTCGCAAATATTGCGTCGAAACGGCAAATTTCCACGGATCTTTTTCCCTTTTTCTTTTTTTTTCCTCGCTGCTCTCTTTTTTTCTTTTTTTTTTTTTTTCTATTGGAACAAGATAGGATACCCTGAGGCGTTTAAAAATAGGTAGGATTTGAGAATTTTTTTTTTTTCTTTACATGAATTTCCGTACGATATTTTACATCTTGTCTGGTTTTTCGTGTATTGCAAGAGACCCGTAGCTCACAGCGTTATTGTCCAATTTCTTTTAGATAAAAATAGTACAAAATAGCGAAGCTACTTGCTATGCCTGTAACTTCAGCCGCTGCAACGCCGGTAGTTGGCTCCCGTGTTTTACGTGAACTGAAATTTTCAAAAGGAAATATTCATAAATTAAGATCTATCGCATCGAGAATGTAGCGTAAGATTTCTCGAAAAAAATGCTAATTTGAGGAAAAGAAAGAAATTGTTCACCGGACAGACATCGACTTTAAACGTTCGTAAAAGATATCGAAGAAATCTTACGCTACGTTGTAAAACATAATACGTGGTTTGTATCTTTAAAATTTGAAGAAAATCGGATGTGCAATTACGAAAGTCTCTCGATCTTCCATACGATCGTGAAATTAAAAAAAGAAAAAAGAAAAAGATACACACGCAACTGGTTATTTTCACGATGTAATAAGATTTACTAAATATTAGATGATCTGAATGAAGGTCTAATACGCGTGAACCCCCGTAATCTCGCAACCCCGAACCACCCTACAGTCACGCCCCTACGATACAGTTATTATCAAGCTTACCCTTTGCACTTCATTATAGATGAATAGAGCTAAACGTGAAGCGCTATAGCCTACGAATAATTAGCGTGAATATATCGAGCCAATTCACTGTCAATATATTCAACCAGCTCGTCACCGTTTTACCCTTCTCTCTCGCTCTCTTACCCTTTTTACACCCCCTGCACACCGTGTAACATTAGTCGCGTTATTCACGCAAGCATAAATCGTCATAGTGTTCCGGCGTCGATGAAATATCCATTAAATTAACAAATTAACACGGTCAACCCTTCGGATGCAATATCTTCTTACACTTCAGGTACGCGTTTTACCTACAGACGAGAAAAATCGTCTCTTGCGAATTGTTAATTAAAAGGCGAAATACGACTGTTGAAGTGGTCACCACTTTTCTAAGAAAACTCTACATCTGGTCTTTTTACTTTTCTCGAGCACCGAATCCACCGACAGTGTCACGTCGGTTCGAGATTATTTCACGTTCCGCACGTAAGGTGAGAGATTGATAGTTCAATTATGATAGTTATTGCAAAATTTATTGTACAAACTGACAGAGTAAAGATACAGAATGTCGTAACAGAACAGAACAGAATGTCGAGTGCTGACTTGGGGGAGCTTTTTATATCAAGTGTTTAGTTCCTGTGGAGGGGTTATCGCTGGATGCCGGTCGCATAGGTATGCTGCTACTGCTTAGTTACTATTTTCATGGCTACGGTATGCAAAAATGTGACCCCTGTGACAACAGCGTATAGGCAATAGACTGGGACGAAGGCAGATCATAGACAGTAGACAGGCGACGATGGCTTCGGGGTTTTCAGTTATAGGGTAACGCTGCTGGTGTCACGTCGAAGACACGAGAAATCGCTAAACCGATAGATCGCCGGTGATCTCCTCGCGTCGCAGTTCGAACGTTTCACGAATAAGGTGAAGAAATTGAACTTCGTATAAGATGATGGAAATTTGATTACATAAATCGAACAGAGTGACGGTTCAAAGTGTTACAACGGAATAAGGTCCTGAGCGCTAATTTAGGAGGGCTTTTTACAGCGAGGTTTTAGTCCCTTTGGAGGGGTTATCGTCGGATGTATATCAGAAGCGGCTATTCAACTACTGTTTTGTTATTATTCCGATAGCTGTGGCATGCAGGATGTTTCGTCTACTTGATTACTATTTCTGAGCGGGTGGTCCTCTTGAGCGGGTGGCCCTAGCGTGCGGATCTGCACCAGCTCAAATTATATTCCTACTTGCACTTACACTTCTGTATTAAAATATATTTTCTACTTTACAATTTGTCCACGCGTTCCTCCGTTCATACATCTAATGTTGAAGGTTACCAATTCTAAGAAAACTCTACATCTGGTCTTTTAACTTTCTCCGACATATTGAAGCCATCGACAACGCATAGACAGAAGACTGCGACGAAGGCAGACCATAAAACAGTGGACAGGCAACGGTGGCTTCAAGGGTTTTGTCAGTTATAGAGTAACACTGCTAGCGTGCGGATCTGGACCAGCTCATATTATTATTATTATACTTGTACTTTCACTTCTATATTTTAAAATATATCTTTCTACCTTATAATTTATCCACGCGTCTCTGTCTTTATTCACCGAATAACCTCAACATCTAATAACCTCAACAACGACAAATCGTATCTTCCAGTGGTCGGTTAATCCGATGGCAAAACTATTCTTCAAATTTTCTATGGTGGCGAGGCTCTTGAATCTCGAGAACAAACACCTGAGCGTCACGAGCGTGAAAATAGAAAGGCGGGGTAAAAAAAGAAAGAATAGGCGGAGCACCAAGAGACGACGAGAGAGTTGGAACGAGTTTCGCGGAGAGTAAACCCTCGATTCGATGTCAAATTTTGTTTCTCGTACAATTAGAGAAAAAGCGTTCGGCATCCGACGGTTTTAAATCGAGCCAGCAAGCTCGATTTCCAGATGTCCAACCAGAAGGAATTTTTAGAGGCGATGCTGAATCGATTTAGAGGGACACGAGGGTAGAGGCAGGGCATAGACAGTGAAGTGCGAAATTGGAAACGCGCCGCCATTAAAACGGCATTAAGCATCGATCGTGACGCCATAGCGCTCATCGAAAAGGGCTTCTGTGTATTTATAAAGCTAAGATTATTCGGATGATCGGAGATAGCGCAATAAAAGTTATAGAATTCTTTCGAATGGCTCGCAATCCATACAGATTGAACAGTGTCGCGCTAGTTTCAGCTTAGGGTATAGGTATCTCGTAGAGTTATCAGTTTTCCCTCGGAAGACTTCGTCTTCTCCTGGCTTCGTCGTCTCCTGGTATCGTCAAGGACATTATACAACTGGGCACAACGATTGCAAATTTTTCGCCGCCAGTACGCAAGAATTAAAACAGATCCAATCGACTGCCACGTTGGTCAGTTTCTCGATACGATTTAATTTCCACTTTAATCTAAATAATTTTTTTTTTTAAATAAATAAGTTTTACATGTTTCCTCTGTTATAAAGAATATAACATGCGATGTTTGCGAAGTAACATTGTCTGCCAATCGTTTGGAACAGTAAATTTTCAATAAACTCCACGAAGAATTCGGATGTCGTTTACTGCACCTACGATCGACCGCGCGCGGTGATTGGGACCATTCGTCAGTTAAACGCCGCTGATGCCTTCAACTGTCCTCTCAAGTAGAGCCATGATGCAAATGGGTTAATTGACGATCCGATTAATAAGTTAAACACCCGCTCAAAAAATAAAACTTACTCGGACACGAAGAAAAAATATCTTCGAAACATTTGAATATTTATCGCGCGCCGTTAAACCGTGCAACAACTTCGACGCGTTTAATGAACGCGCAAACACGAGAACGGGGCGAGAGAACGATGGTCTGGAGTTGATTTCTTGCCGGTGGCCCGGAATTATCGAGTACAGTGCTCTCTGGAAGCGAGCAGCCGGTTCACGGGCTACCGGCTGGAATTCATTTCGACGAGAGACTGGGGGAACGCGTAACCCCTGTCTCACCGGGTGTTTTAATATTTCATAGGCCGCTACCTCTCGTCGTTCCGGCGAAACGACGTCTTCGCGAATCCCGACCTCCGCACGTGAATACGCGGCATCGTGGAATATCTCGACCGGCCGCTATCCTCGGGACATTAACTCATGCATTTCAATTAGCAGCGAGATCAGCAGAAAGTCCCGAATACATCGTGACGTAGCTTGGATCGCGAAAATGTACGAGAATCGGAGTGGCGAGTTGGTAGGATTGGGATTCGTGCAGTTTTCATTTTTCGGTGAATTTATCGATATCGCAGGAAACACAGGGAAACGGAGAAATTGAAAGACTTGCAGAGAATAGGCGAAAGAGTTTGAAGCTTGAAGATGGTTCGGTAAGATGAAAAAGACGGTGGTGAATGGAGACGCAAGGAAATGGGAACGTTAGAAACATTGAAGAAAAGTAGTAAAAATAAAAGATAAAGATATAAGCAGTTGAGAAATCAAATTGGCCAATATCATTCTCTGACAATCGTTTCTCGCTTTAAAGGAAAGGAAACAAAGGAAACATAAATAGCAATTATGAAAGAAGGAGCTACAAGTTGCGGAAGGTGTACGAGTTTCTCAGAAGTAACAAAGCCACATAATTCTCTCTTTTGCAAAATTCAACCGAATAAATGGAACTAAGTAGGAAAAGTCTGAATTAAAGCGTATCTGCTCTTTAAAGGGAATTAAAGGATAGCGTGAGAAAGAGAAGATTGAAAGAGAAAGCTTTAATAAAAAATTTGAAAGAATAAAAAACATCCGCTGAGTTGGAAAAGGTAAATTGAAAGAAGAGAATGGAAAGTATAAAAATACAAGAAAACAGGTACAGGAAAGTTACGTACGTACAAGATGGGAAAAGGATATACGAAGAAGAGAGAAAAATGGTACAAGGAAATCTGTAACAAACCTTACAGGTCTCTATGGAATCCGAGTTTCAAGGCTGACGTAAAACTACTATACTCCCTGACTGACTATGATCATCCGTTTCTACTTATCAAACTGTATGACACATCGTACATTTCACGTTTCAATCATCTCGTTCTCAAAAGCATCAGCTTCCGAGTCCAAAAGTACCGAGTCTCAGATGAAACTGCTATAATGTTACAGCGACTGACTATGATCATCCGTTTTTACTTCGCGCGGTAATAAATAAATAAATGTAAAAATAATTAAATCAAATAGTCTGTCAAGACTGAAATAGTACCATTATATTTTCTGTCTGACTACGAGTATCCGTTTCCATTTAACAAACTAACGAAGCGTAACTGCAGAAGTATGAAGCACTTGCTTACCATCGCTGTCCTGCACCAAATTCTCGCATAAACAATCTTCGAACCAATGGATCTGGTCGCGAGTGAAACGATCCTACAACTTAGTTCGCGCGATTTCCAACTCGATCTTCTCAAACCAACTTCTGTCTCACAAAACTTGTAGAACATCGTTCTCAAAAATCCAGGCTCGCAAATTCCTTTCATTCTCAAATAAGGAGACCGCGAATGAAGAAACACGGAGGAATTATCGAAACGTAGAATCACATCTACTTGGTGCGATCGTCGACCCGATCGATCTGCCAAACCATGTTCGCTCGACCTCCATTGCGATCTCCGCCACGAAATCAACCTGCTGCCTGCAAATCCTCAAAAATGCGATTCTCAAGAACGCACGCTGCTGCCGAGTCGGTCGATTCTCCACTGCATCTGTTCAGCGGGCGAAAATTTCGATCGCCGTGGGCCTGGTAGCCCAGTGAACCTGCCGTGAATCTGCTACTATCCATCCTCTAGGGATAGCCGGCAAATCTCTCGACGTTCTCCTTGGTTTTGCCCGTGATTTTCCGCGAGATTGGCGGGGAGGAAGGAAGAGAGAAAAGAGAGTGAGACTGGAAGCGTGACAACGGGGCTAGGCGGAGGTTGTGGACGAGAGGAGCGGCGCGGAGAGAGTGGAGAGAGCCGGCTGCCCGGCGGCGGCGGCGGTGGCGGCGGCGGTCGAGCGAGGAAAGCGTTGCCATCGCTACGCCTGGGTATCAGCTTGCCTTCTGGTTGGCCCGAGCGAACGCGGCCCATGAGACTTCGCAGGGTGCAAAGCACGCTTAGCCGAGGTATTGACGCGCCTTCGTGTCCGACTGAGAGGGACGAACACAGGGTGCTGGCAGAGGGAGAGATCAGCGGAGAGTGAACCAGAGCCAGACGAAGAGTGAACAAACCGTATATGCAGTGGCCGTAAAACGAACAGAGAGGGACGAAGCAAGGGGAACGAGAGCGAGAGAACCAGGCAGCGACAGCTTGAACAAGGACAGGCTTATGGATGAAAATCGTGGAAGAGGAAAGGATAGGTGAGAAGGAAAGAGGAAACTTTGGGTACCGTTGGTTCGGACGAAGATGAACGTATAGGTGGAAATGGTGAAGAAGAAGAGGATGAACGGAGAGGAAAGAGGAAAGTGACAAAGTGAAAGGGTGAAAACGTAGGATGAAGAGGGACGGATGAAGAGGAGAGGAAACGGCAGAGTGGGAGAGAGCACAGTAGGGAGCAGGAACGAGCCAGAACGCAGGCTCGTTCAACATGGCCGACGCTTCGGGTAACCCCCCACGCTGATAAACGTGCTCATATTCGCTGATAGCCGCTCCCACACGCGTCAGCAGTCGCGTCTTTCCCTCCTCTTCGCCTCGTTCCTCTCACTCGTCGCGTTCTTCCTTCCTCCTGCTGGCTCCTTGCACTCCAAGCTTTTTTGTAGTAGCTTGAGATTCTGCGAGTCTCTTTTCCCAGCTCCGCTCGATTCACCCTGCTCCGCCTCGATTTTCTCCTCTTCCTTTTATTTCGCCTTGTTTTTCAGCAGAAGTCTTCTTTGGATTTTTGGTTTTAAGATAGTCTTTCGGTTCTCTCCCATATAGCTTTCTTTTCTATATAGTTTCCCTAGAGAGGGGTAGTTTTATCGCGATGTTTAAAATGGTTCTCGGTGTTCCGTTTGCGGAACTCTGCGTTGGAGACGAGCTTGGTCGCGTAGCTTTCTGTTTACGCTTTGATGGGAATTTTACGAGATTGTTCGCGATTTTGATGCGAATTTTCTTGGAACTTTATACTTTTGTTCCTCGATACAACCGTTCTGTACGTATACCGAGATATTTTTGCGAATTTACTTGGCTGGTTTTACTTGGTTGGACATTTTCTAGGAATGTGAGACGCGTTATTTCGAGACCCGAGAGACTTTTACACTGACACGACCACGTCATGGCGGCGTATGGGGAAATTACGGGAGGATTTACAACGCGAGATTATAAGCGTTACGTAACGATAACCAAATAGAGAACGGAATCGATTCCTTTCCCACGCTTGTGCTCTTCTCGGGAAAGAAAGTGCCGGTCTCGTTCCAAGGAAAATACGGTTTTATCGAAGAAAAATGTTCTCTGATACTTTCCAAACGCGTTACGTAATTTTTTCTCCTATAAAGTGTAAACATTTTACTGAATATACGTGGACGTCTGGAAATTTACCAGTTACATTAGCTCTTGTGCTTTCTGTAAACTTATTCGCAGAAACATTACTTAAATTCATATTGGGGAACAAGAACACGTCATACGTAATATCGAAATACGTACCAGAATTCGCTAAATAGAATTCAATGAATAGCAAGGTACGACGTTTTTCAGTAAAATAGAATGAAAGATCGAACGAGAGACTCCGTTTAAACTTACGATCGGCCTTTAATCATTAAATTCAGAACCAATCGTATAAATTACGATGGGTTTCGAAGATTTCATGAAACTAAAAATACGAAATATTCAACGTTCCGATGAAACATTCAATTCCTATCGCATGAAAAAAGACCATAAAGACACGTCACTTTTAACCTATCGTTAAAAAATATTAAGCGTAACAATTTTCTCATAACTCCTATCATTCTTCCAAAGTCGAATTATTAATTTCCATCCCTGTACACCCTATCCCACTCACCCTGTTCGTCGAAAAAAATATCTTCCATGGAACGCAACGCTTGTAACAGCATCTTAGCATTACCACGGTAACGTTCGATTTAATTGCAACGATTTTATCCCCCTCTCGCCTCCACCCTCATTCGCCCGACATACAAACACAATTTAGACAGAGTACATTTCGCTCGAAGAATTATTATTTTTTTTTTCCCCCAAAAATTGTAGAGAACGACGACTGCAGGCTTATACACATAGTAACACGGCGCTTGATGAAAGGAAGGCGGAAGACGAAATCTCCGCCACATTTCGCCATTCACACGAACGGGGATTAAAACGATCCGTGGGCTGTGTATCTTTCTCGAGCACGATCCTTAAACTCGTGCCGCGATGCAATCAGCGGACGGGGGTGTCGGTGTTCTCCAGACGCGGGTGCTTTCAATTTCCTGGCCGATCCTCCGCGCGAAATTGGCCAACGGGTGTCTCAGATCGCGACCGACATGTGCCGGCTGATTTTATTAGCGGACGTCCCATTAAGCGGCGGATTACATTCTAATTAACAAGGAGTTTGTCGTGCGGCCGGGGCCCCCTAATCCGTTTACGAAAATTTCAATTTCTCGGCCGCACCTAAGTAAACCGCGTTCTACCTTCGGACACACACGCTGGTGTGCACGCGCGCGCGCGCGCGCAAATGCGCTAACCCTCCACAGACTTTGCCTTTCGTCTCGGCATCGTGAGTATATACAGAAATCCCTGAAGCGGTAATCCTTTCCGCGATCAAGAAATTACGAACACGGGAAACCGGAAGGTAGAAAGCTTTGCGATCGCAACGATGTTTCTTCGAATCTTCTCGATGTGTTCGAGGGTTGATTTCTTCAGCCGAGCGGCGGAGGATTTGAGACGGGGAAATCGAGGTTTATTATAAAATTGGATCGCACGTTTAGATTTCTATGACAATTTTTAAGCTTAGTATCTGTTTATTACTTGATTTTATTTATTCTTTATTTATGTATGGATTTTTATAGAGTTATTCTTTATTAGTGTATAGATTAGGATGGTATAGGTGCATTTAATTAGTTGGAAGAATATGATACAAGGTAGTGATAAGTAAATACGACGTAAGCCGGAAGCCACCCTAAGCCAAAAGGCAAGGATTACAATAAAACTTTAGGGAAATTAAAGAAAGGTTAAATGAAATATGGACTTCCCGCGATGAAATGTTCATTTCCTGCTACGGATAAAAATAAGATTATAGATTGGGTATTAGAAAGAATCAATTTCGAGTCGCCGGTCGTGTGAAATAATTTTGCGGGTCGTAAATTTCATCTGCTACGAGGAATATGTCATAGACGCACCTCTGTTAGTTTGTGTGACTGACTAAGCTTGCTAGCATAATTGCTGTTATACTTTGTCAGCCACTTTACGTACGAATGCATTAACGGGTACAGGCAGACAACACCGACGTGCTTAAACGTGCACGTCGAAATCCGAAGGGGGTGAACTCCCCTCTTACGAGAATAATCTAACAAGTAAACGACGTGGCCGACGCAACGCGCGTCCGCTTGACGTTAACTGCCGTTCAACGCGCACTCCATGTCACTTTGGTCAGCTGAATCAATTATGACCGACAGTCAACAATTACGCCGTCTAAAGTACAGTGATAGTTGACAGACTCAACAAAATATCGTAAAGCGTAAAAAGGTACTATACTTTTTTATCATCTAGCCTACCTTACACCGTTGAATTTAACACTAAGCTGTTGAAACTAATATCCATTATTCTTGAAATCTTACGATTATGTTTATTATGCCAGTGTTAAAGTGCATGAATATAATTTTGTTATATTTTTAACATTAAATATCAACGCTGGTAACGCTTATACAGGGTGGTTGGTAACTGGTGGTACGAGCGGAAAGGGGGTGATTCTACGCGAAAAAAGAAGTCGAAAATATAGAATAAAAATTTTTAATAAAACATATTTTAATAAAAAAATTTTTAATAAAATCTACAGTGAGATACGTTATAACGAGACGTGATAAAGTGCACGCGTACCGAGCGAAAATTCAAAGTCGATTTTCTCGAGAACAAAGCCTCAAACGAAAAATTTTTATTCTATATTTTCGACTTCTTTTTTCGCGTAGAATCTCCCCCTTTCCGCTCGTACCACCAGTTACCAACCGCCCTGTATAACAAAACTGGTATCCCATTTTCATGAAAAATACTGGTAGATTAAATGACGAAATATTACGTTGTCCGAAAAGTGTCTTTCTTTCTCAAACGTGTTTTTTTACAACAATGCACCTTCGTACAAACGTGAAAGCAAGTCTGTGAGATGTCACGGTGTTTATCTCAACAGAACAAAATGGATCGTACGTAATTCGATAAAATAATATAAAAGGAAAAACGTTTATTATTGTCTCATAAAACGAGAGAAACTTTTCGGACAACCTGATAGAAAATTATACGATGTTTCGTTAAATCTATTGTATCAACTATATCATTGTAATTAGTCTACTCCGCAAATTGAATTCTGAAATTTTAGAATACAGACAGAATATAGGAAATATGCTACGAATCATAACGAAAAAATGGATGAACGAGCTTTCGATGACGGTTACACGTTTCTCGGCACCGTGAAATGTTAACGTTGCAAAAATCGTAGGGGGTGTGTTAACTTCGTCTCGCTATATTAACGCCTCGTTTGCCTTCTGGTAGGCGAAAACGCGATAAAATAGAATCGAGTGAAAAAAGAGAAAGCGTATTTCAAACCGAATAAGAGGAAATTTGCAGTGAAGAGGCCGGTAGATAGAGATAAGTAACCTCGCGTCAAATATTTGTCCCATCCGCGAGAGTGTTGGTTAATTGTAGTAACGTTAATTAAAAGGGGCGCTGCTGGTATTATGTCACGCGTGAAACAGAATGGAATAACATTTGCTTGCTTAAATCTTCGTGTAGAAAAACAGACGAATCCTACGTTCTTGTTTCCCACTTATTCGTCGATCCATAATAATCGTTTCCCTTCCTTTTATCTTTTTTTTTCGGATTTTTCTAGCGACTTATTACTAGAACTTTTGCAGACAGAGGAGCAATAAATTCTTATTCTTCGACTCGTTGCCACGTTTATCGATTGAAATGAAAATATAAAAGAGGAAAGAGATCGCTTGTGTTCGATAATCGAGTCAGGTATAAAATTATAAATTTTAATTTTTTACAGACGGAGAGCTACTTTGCGTTCTAATTGATTTGAACGAAACAATGAGGGATGAACGTGGAAGAGAACGATAGAGCGCACGCGTCCGCGATCCAGTTATAAAATTAAATTGAAAATTATACGGGCCCGCGTGTACCATACACGATGCGTGAAATGTATCAAAATTGTTTGCAGTTTTTATCATGTTTGCCGTGCCAGCGAATTATTATATCGTATTTCCATAAAGCCATTACACTCCATTAAAATGAAATTCGCAGCTGGACGCTAATCGATCGCTTGTACACGCGTAAACTTTTTGTTTATTACGCATTTTATTGTAGCCCGATACCGGGCTTGAAATTATATTTTTTATGCTTAACAGATGGCCACGCGACGAAGTCGATTTTTCATTATTGTTTTATCGTTCGATCATCTTCGAAAAAATAAATAAATTCGACAAAACGATTTTCCAACTGATATTTCAACCGACAAATATTAATTCGTTTCAATTGTATAATTTTGATAATTTTGTTTTCCTCTTGCCAATGTTTAATCACTTCGTAATTTATATAGCTAAATGAAAATGTGAAACAATTTAATTGAAACGCTTTTCTTTCAAATACATAGGGTAGATACACGCGATGAAAAGTAATAAGTTTACCAGTTAACTCGTCGTTCTAATTATAAATCTCTTGGATATTATATATATATGTGTGTGTGTGTGTGTGTGTGTGTGTGTGTGTGTGTGTGTGTGTGTGTGTGTGTGTGTGTGTGTGATACGATATATCTTTATTTATTAATATATCTTCGCCATGATATAACTTTTTCACGTGTTATTTCATTTCTGTTAAAAATAAATCGTATCATATTTACGCTTGCAAGAACAAAAATCGTCCAAATTGAAATTCACGTATCCTTATTAACTTTTAATTAAGCGATGATGCGTAGAAATTTTTAATTAAACGACAATCCTACTGGCAGATTAAATATCTCAAAATGTATCATAGCCATTAACGCAAGTGTTAATCATAATAATACGAAGGCAAATAACAATCGAAATGCGCGTATCAATATTTTAATAGTCTGTATAGTAATCTTTTATAGATACATGCGCGCGCGATAGACATATATATATGAAACAAATGTTCGATGTGAGCTTATTTTCTTTCATTTTTATTTCTAATCACGTAGTATTTGTTGATTATAACTTTCGTATTATAGACACTTTGCATTTTTAAACCACGTGATGTGAAAATTTGCTTGAAAATTGTGATACAAAAATTTCCCCTGCAACCATAAGCTTTTTATTATTTTCACTGTCTGACCTGGCTTTCCTCCAATGTATTTTACATCGTGTTCTCTGCGCCTTAAAAACACGTTGCAAATGAAAATCTGTAAAGTTGACAAATACAGTTAGATTATCGGCTTCGTTGCAAGAAACGAAATTTTCCGAATGTTTATCACCGTCGCGTAATCACGATCGCGAAGATTCGATAGGAATCCGCCGTGGAAAATGCATCAGGGAAATTACGCCCGATAACGCAGTTACGTGGAAAGACGTTTGCGCAGGTTTCATTTATGCGAGAATCTGAAGTGAAGAAGAAGTTAAGTAGATATCTCTTATCTGATATTATTCAATCATCTACGAGGCAACGAGCTATTCACGATATCTTGTAAATTTCACGTTTATCGAGCGATGGAAACATTCGACGCACGCGAGCAATTTTTCGTCAACGAACGTTCCCAACGTCGATTACTCGGCTCGAAGATTTTATATTGTACAGCTACCTACGATTCGTCAGAATCTTGTAATTTATTCTTGCCAATTTTTTTAAAATGCAGAGAGACTGAATTGAAAATTAAACGTTTTCGCTGATACAAGTGCGATATTTGCCACTGAAACAGAGAATCTTTAATTTAATACAAAGTACATTACGGAGGATTAATTTTATTTTCTATCTTATACTTTACATAATATTGGCTATTAATGATATCTAAGGTTCAAGATACAAACTATAAACTAAAATTAAACAACCAGATCCAGTCTGTCCAATAATTATCAAAATTAGTGCGTTAACACGAATATTTTGTTCCTGGCGTAGAAAAGGAAAGTTGCGAAGAAGAATTTCAAAGTGTCCGATGCAAAACACGATACTCGGAGCCAACGACCGGCTGGCTATCAAGTGAAATGAGCGATCAACCCTTTGAAAACACCTCTTAACGAGTTAAACAAACGCGAGAAGACATGCGACGATCATTTTCGTTTCTGTTTGATTCATTCGTTTAGCTGATTCTTTTAATTATTTCGAGCAGCGTGGATGGCGTGCTTTGCTACAATTCGAGTATGCATTTTCATACGAATAACAAAGACCGGGCCTGTCACGCGACTAATAATACAAAATAAAAGGAAAGATAAAAATATTGTTCGATCGCTGGTCAAATATTTGCCGCCGATAGAAAGAATCAGAGCAACATTAATACTTTTCTGCCTGTTGTTTGCGTTTTATTAACGCGTCGTTGGAAAACTATTTCGCGACAAATACGGGAACATTCGGTGGCTGAAAGGTGTTCTAATAGCAGCTCAAGATACGAGGTTACTACCTTGCCTCAAATATTTGCCCTGTCCACGACGTCGTCGGTTAATTATGACAACGCTAATTAAAAGAGAAACTGCAATAAATTCGATAAAGCTATATTGACATTCCATCGGACTCGAGTTTTTCTAAGGGGAAACGTGCAAATGCGAAAGAAGTACGAGTTAAAGATCCGTTTATCTTGTAATTTTCTAAACCCTCGGCCCTCTTCCATCACTTTGTTAACAAACAAAGAATATCAATGAATTACGGTAAATTATAATCGAACGGCTTTCTAGAAACAAGAACTCGTAAAGCAAAATTTGGAAGTTGTAGTTCCACTTTCTCAATACCAACTACGCTGGAATCGAAGTTATCCTCGATTTTTACCATCTGGCGATATCAAATCGAACAATTTTACGAATTATTGAATTGAGCTGTAAAAACACAGCATAGAAATTACCGTGCGAGCCTCAAACGTACTAGATTCAATAGCGTGAATTACGATTGCGCGCGTTGCAATTACGTGACTGTGCAAGTAGCGATTGCGTGTGATTATCGCGTAAATTGTTGATCAGACGCAGTACGATAATATGACGCACAATCCTAGAAATTATAAATCATAGTACGTAAAGATCGAATTCAAACGCCGTTACTAGTCTATCTATACTCGAAAGCTTCGACGCTACGAACTTTCTAGAAGATAATACTAGATAATACAAATCACAAAGATATCTCCGTTTCGTTTCTTCGATTATTCGATCAGTAGCGTATTTATCATTAATTTGTACTAATTTTATAGTCGATTAAAGACGGTAGATATATAGTGAATTTAATCTTTCGAAAAATGAACTGGCAAAACATAATATTTGACGTGACGTTGACAGAGAAAATATTCCTCGTAGCAGTGGATGTGCATCGCTGCGTCTCCGGTCAGACATCTTGTCACTGATTCTCCGCGAACCTTGACTCCTCGCCTTTGCCAACGACGCGAAATTCACGCTTGCGCAACCATAAATTAACGAAGCTGCAAATTACCCTGACTAACACCGCGTGCACATGTACGGCCGTGCAAATATCTGCATACAGGCGATGCAATGCAGCCGTGCACACCACGCGACCAACGTAAAACGGGATATCGGTATCGGTACGATCGAGTAACTATACTCGCATCGAGTTCGCGTTACGCGAATATAATACTTGGTGCACAATGTCACAAAATATTTGATAGTACCATTGTAAATTCACGGTCACAAAATCGCCACGATACACAGTATTTACGAGATAATAGAGTATAATTGAACGATATATTTACAATTACGTAGTTGGTTGTTTTCATTTTATTCGTTGTAACCGAATATCGAAATATAGCGACTTCGGTTTATTGTAATTTTTCATCGTTTCGAGATATCGTACTGTTATATTACCGGATATAGACAGATTTCTTGGAACAGCTATAAATGAGCTTCGCAGAAGTTAAACTGGTCGACTCAACTTTGCGTAAATCATTCAACTTCATTACACATGTACATAATTAGCGTCTAACTTCTCAAAAAACATAATGGCTTATATCTCCATAAATAGGTATGTTTTATCATAAATTCCAAGGTAAAATCTGAAAAATAACATTTACACTTTTAATTTATGGAATTAACCGGTATGACTTTTAAACGACTCGATGTTAGATATAACGTAATATTGATCTATCGTGTTATTAAATACCAATACCCTCTCCTGGCCGTAATATCAAGTATTCGATTGATCCGGTTTGCCATCAAACATCAACCTATTACAATTACGCTACTATCAATGCTACCATACCACTCCAGAAAACATCGTTAACCGTAGCCAACCGTAACCATCGCCGCATTCCCAAGAGTACCAACATTATCGACGAACTATACCTGTCACATCTCATCCATATACAGCGTGTCCGTCAGAGTTCCGTTTAATACCCTCGAATTAACGGCGCCGCTTATCGCCGTGTCCCGAGAGCGAGCCGCTGATAAAACCCGTCGATGAAGCGTTAAATTCCATGCGAGGGGACTTCTGTCCTTCGTATCCTCCTTCGCAGCAACCCTCGCGCGGACTTTCCACGTTGGTGAGCAAGAGAGAAGAAGCGAGGTTACAAGAGAGCAGGGTAAATTCGTAGCACGCACACGACTTTCCTCTCCTCGTCGATATCGGCGTCGCCTCCCCTCTCGCGCTGTACACGACGGCCCTCCAACCCCCACTGCTCGACGGTAGCGTCACACGCTCCCCACCACGTCGACCTACGATATCGCGACTCTCCCCACTCCCGCGCCGCTACGCTATACCTTCCCCCACTTTAGCGCCGTTGTCCCGTTCGTCTCTCCACTTTCGCATCGCTACACCATAGCTTCCCCCACTCTCGCGCAACCGTTCGTTCGCCCTCCTTCGCGTTCCCCGCTTTATCCCCCACTCTTCCACGTCTCCGTTACGTCCCCTCCGCTTCTTCGTTACTCCACCTTTCATCCAGCGCGTTCTCCAGCGCGACTCTTTCTCCCTTCGTTGGTGTCTTTCGACGCTCTCACTCCCCTCCATTCCAGCAACTCTTCGCCCCGCTGCTGTACCGTTCTTCACCGTACGCCGACTCTTTTTTGCCTTGCCTTCTTGTGTCCATTTTCCACCTCTTTTCACTCGTGTCTTACGGCTTCTCCCTCTTTGTCCCTCTCACGACCACGATTCACCCTTTCTGCTCCACTCCCATCAACCTCCGCTATACTTTCACCGTGTCTCGCTTCAACTCGCGTGCTATTCGATTCGTCTCGCTTCCGCTCACTTGCATGTCGCGCCCCCTCCTACACCCCTTTCTTTCCCTCTCCGACATATACATACGCGTATAAGTATATATACGTATAGGTATACAGAAGGATATATAGCGTCTCGTTTCACGGCACGGCGAGCCTATATCGAACGAGGAATAGGTACGCGCGAGCCGGCGCGTGTGTGCGCGCGGTATGAGCGCGCGCGGCCGCGCGCATGTGTACAATCAAACATTGTTCATGATTTAGTCAAATATTGGCGAGATACACAGGTTTGTAGTACCTCTCAATGTATATCTGCCTGTGTATCATGCTGAATAATCCGCGGGAGATTGCACCTCGATTGTCCACCCGTTAACTAAGACTCGTTACGCTTACCCGGACTCGCGACGCCCGGTTCCGCGTTCATTCTCTCGTCTTTCTATCGTTATAGTTGTTGTTGATCGTTCGATAGTCGTTAACGTGTCCGACCATGTTTTATGAGACTTGGCTGTTAGAAGACGTTGGAGAAAATGCACGTGTTAAATTCCACTGTTTTTGGTACCTGCAACCTGTTTACCGTACGATTAGGTATGTCTATAGCGTATTGTTGCATTTTTATTACAACCGGAACAGTCGGGCAATTCTATTGTAACGTATTTGAGAACACGTGGATGAGGATAATGTAACGCTGTTCTCGGATTTCATAGTCGCTCCACGTTGTAAATTGCTATTTGTACTATGTGGTATCAGCAATAATGAATTATTTACAATCGTGGACACTTGGTTTTGGTTAGAGATAACAGTGGTAATTAATACTAATCGTGGAACGAGGCTATATTTTCATTTTGCTTTCACGGTATAATCGTAATAGGAAATGGACAATACGATATTTGAAAGGGAAATTTAAGTTACAGAGAATGCACAGATAGAAACAATGTGAGAAATGTGACGATACAAGATAATGCACGTGCATATGATAATACGTACACCATTACATAGGTAGAGTAATAGAAAAATGAATAATAGTAATATATCCTGTACAGAATAATATGCTAGTGTAATACCTGGAGGGATATGAAATTTGAAAATGAATTTTTGCTATTCATTATGGATGGTTTCTTGATCAATTTTCTTTTCGCTATATTAAAACACGTGGTCATCAAGGTGACGTTCAATTTAGGGGTCAATTTAAGAGTAATAAAGGCGAGATAGGTGTAATAGGAACTTTTAATGCTTGACGTAAAAGGGGCAGATAAGATAATAAAAACACCACGGCAGTAAATTCGGCCAACGGTATCTGCTAAAGGAAAATCAATATGTCAGGGAACTCTTTCGACCGAGTTATCCGGTCTTGTCGATCCTTTCATTCCGGAAACCTTCATAGAACACGTCGAAAAGAAAAGAAAGAAATCACAGAGAATTATCCTATCGCGCGAACGTTCCTCGTATTAGGTTGTTCGAAAAGTTTCTTTCGTTTGATAAGGTGATAATAGACGAACAACAATTTCTATTATTTTATTGAATTAGGTATGATCCATTTCGTTCTATTTCTATTATTACGTTCGTGCATAATTAGATAAACTAATATAAAACAAAAAACATAGCGTCTATTATTTCCTTATAAAACGAAAGAAACTTTTCGGACAACCTAATAAAATATTCAAGACCCACTATATTTTTGTATTCTCCATAACGTCGTTCAAAAAAATGTTGCTCAATTAAATGGCAAGCGACTCAAAGCCTACCATGCGTACCAATATCTAATTTATAATTAATTAAGCAATTTTTCCTCAAATATCTCAAAAAGAAATCCCACGTAATTCGATCGAAAGGACACACCGCCAATAATCGTGGCAATTAACGTGACTTTAAATAGCAAAAAGAAGCAGATAAAAAACACACCTTACTCGATATCAACAGCTTCTGTAAAACCACGTAATCAGTTCCGTTTTCTCAAATTTAAACTTGTTCCAAAAAAAAACTACCTTCCATTCGACTTATCTCACTGTCCCTCTAAAATCTAACAGAATCATTTTGTTCCCAAGTTGGTAGGTTTCTTCTGGCGCTCGAAGGTTCGACGTACACCGACTCAGTTACCGGATGATTTCGATGATCGGCACGTAACCGCGATCGACCGC
Source organism: Bombus cullumanus (assembly GCA_014737535.1). NCBI lineage: Eukaryota > Metazoa > Arthropoda > Insecta > Hymenoptera > Apidae > Bombus > Bombus cullumanus. Next base: position 4,305,073 of record JACXIX010000017.1, read on the forward strand.
GTTATAATCCCCCGTTACCGTGTCGATGAGGATCGATCGCATCACGAGATCCGTATCGAGGCAACATTGTCTGGCGGAAGCCTGTCGATAATACAATCGGCCGAATTTTTACGGCCGTTCTCGCCGGAGTCGCCCGTCGAATCCGTAATTAATGAGCGCGTATCGATTGCATACACAGATTAGGAGATTCGAGGAGAGAGTAGCGGAACCGGAAATAAAAGGCGAGATGAAATAAAAAAAAGGAGGGAGGGGGGCGAAGAGTCAATGAACACGAACGTGGCTCCTGGATGAAAGTCAAATATTATCGGGCGAATTTGTTAATGCTCTTATATCGCGGAAAACTCCACGGCCTCGTTTTTTCTTTCTCGTTGATGGAATAAAGCTTGTGAAGCGTGGCTGCGATGAAACGATTCGATAGAATCGAAGAGTAATAGACGGCAGCTCGGATTTGGATAAAATATGGCGTAGAGGCGTATGGTTTAATTTCTATCGCTCAGTTATCCTTTATACGTGCACGAAAATAATTTGTTGTAACTAATAACATTGACGACTATCGTCAAGCGACAAGTTATAGATTTCATAGATTTCTTTTCCATAATTTTACAATTTGACGTCATCTTGTCAACTTCCTTTTGTAACTACATTTATTTTGATAATTTTATGTTTGGTAGGATGATAGGATAATTCATAATTTTGTAAATAATTTACTTTGTTAGATTTAATTTGTCTAATGTTGGTTTTTTTGTATATTGTATAATGTATAACGTTGATTTACTTATTACTAATTGGGGGTTTTTATTAATCGTTAGATTCAAGGATTAAAGATAAAAGATAATCGTATTATGATATGATCAATTATTTTCTTTTTACTCTATTATAAAAGAAATTGAGTTATAGTTGTTGAAGATCAGAAGTTATGGAAGAATTTATGCACAGTTACATGAATTGCTTATCTAATTCGTTTCATGATTTGGCAATCTTAGATTGTGACAGATTACGACTGACAATGACACGATTTTAGGTATCACTTCGATGATACTAGCAGAGGAACACGTTATCATTCCTCTGTTTATCATAGAATTTATCACCGCGAACTTTCTAAATTAAGCCGTTTAACACGAACAAGTTAATAAAATATCGATTTTCAACGTAATTTGTAGATTTGCGATTACAATAAAGTTAACTATTTTGTTCATGGATAGTAGGTATATAGTTGATAAATTGTATAAATTACGCTTTTAGCTGGTAACGTTTTAATTCCCAATAATAACGAGCTATGCAAATTAAAAAAAGTCCAAGAGAAATTATATCTCGGTGAATTACGAAAGGAGCATTGACACTGTTGCTACCTCATTATTTTATTTTCGTCCACTTGTTCCAATTGGACACTACACGCGCGCTATCGTAATTGAAATTGCACGATTACAATACACAACGATTGCTCGGAATCGGCCATCTACCGATCATCGTACGATAACGCCGGCGATGATGAATCCGCGATCTACATAGCATAATGACCGGAGAACTCTTTCGAATAATTGTTCCTTCGATCGTGGAAATCATTCTGTTATGACATTGGTTTCCGCATAATCATGTAAGCGTTCAAAATGATATACAACGATGATATATATTTTTGGAATTTTATCTGCAATATAATCGATAGAGTTAATCTTTATTCGAGTGGCCCACTTTAACCTTGCATCGAGGCCATGAAATCTCAAAGTTGTAGACATTTGTACGTTAACGAAATTTATCGATTACCCATTAATAAATTTTCTGCGATTAAATTCACTGAAAATTTCAATTTGACGGTTCATCCGTCGAGCTTGCGAAAGACAGGAAACAATAATGGAATTTTTCGCGGACGTTGTTTAAATTTGTAAAAGATTAATTCGTCGAAATGTTCTACCGTGTCCCTGCAGCATTAAATGCTCTAACTAATGGCAAGGCTCTGATCGCGTTGCTTTCGAAAGATTCGAACGAAAATGGAATTTTTTGTAAGCGTTGCCAGCCAATGCGGTTAGCTAAAAATCAATTAGCAAAGACACTGGTAATGAATATGCAAGAAGTCGTAATGCTTCTCGGTGAAAACTTTGTGTAACTTTGCTGTCTTCGTACGACGTTGAAAGATACTGTGAATTCGCAGACTGAATATCGTGGATAGGCACTCTGCTTACGAATATGGTTAGAGTCGTGAATTAATTAACAGCTTTCCTATTCAAAAATATTATATCCTTGGTGAATGTTATCGAGTACACGAAGTCTGCGAGCTATCGAAAGGAGCGATGTTTAACGGACTCGCGAATGAAAACAGGAAACCGTAAAGAAACAAGGCTAAGAAATCACTGGTGTGTCTATACGCGGGAGATAGGCAAGTGCGAGGAAACGAGAAAAAGCCTGCAACAACTTTCTTCAGAGGAAACATCGGAATATTCGTTTGCTCGTTGCAAACAGTATCGGTGCAATAAAATTATTTAACTTTTCCCGTTTTCTTCTGTTACCGAAATACTAATACTAATACTACGATAGTATCGTCGGTTATTGTTGTAAAAGATCGCACGACAATTGTTTTCTATACGCGTATTATTCTACTTATAAAATACCAAGGCGAAGAAATTTTTACTATCGCTAAACGGGTAAATATTTGCGAATGTTAGTAAACAAATATTCGTGAACATCGCTGAACAAACATTTGTGAGAAATATATTATCTGCCAAATATGTGCAATACGTCAGTGTTACAGCGATTGTAATCGAGTATATCTATGAATATTACATCATGTATTTCTATTAAATTTTAACTCGCGATAATAACTTTTTATCTGATCGTAAGTACTATATCTTAAGTACATGTTATCATTCTTTTGTTTGAGAATATATCATCTCGTAAAATAAGCTTTAATAACGCGTAGCTACACTGATTCTAGTCTACCGCGATGATTTTGAAGTCGATTTCATAAATTAGTTTCATAATGCAATCGATAACGTTTACGTGTGACATACAAGCGTAACGATTCGTGGCTAAAAATCGACGCGAACCGTGCAAAAGATATACGAAATTCGAAGAAAGTTAAACGAATGGTAGAAGCATCATTTCAAGATGTTTAAATTTCAGAGCAAAATAATTCCAATTAATTATAAATGCTCCGCGTTTCTCGAAGATATCGAAAGGAAGAAAAGAGGAAATGGTCGGGTATATTCGGAATAAAAGAAGAACGTGTAAAAATCAGGCGAATTTTCGTAGAAATACGTGGATTTATTGAAACATTTACAACCTCGTTTGCTCGCGTCGTTTCTTCTCTGTCCGCGGCCCTTAAACTCGCGAGGGCCGTGGACGTCATTTCCGCTGCTGTGGCTTGTGCGTGTTATGTACATGAACCACAGAATCACCGCTGGATCGTCATCGAACGACGTGATTCTTAAGAATCCCCGGTCACTGAAACGACACTGAAAAACTTCTCCGAAGCGGCGATTCGAACAAGTAAATTGAAGGTGTTGTCGTAGAAGTGGACGAAGTTAGGAAGTTATTCAGAAGGTTCGACGGAGGTTGGGGTGTGGGAGCAAGAGAGGACAGAAGAAAGGAGTGATTTCGTTCCTTGATTCTGATACATCGAGGTTACGTCTCATGGATAAGCGTGGAGAAATGCCGGAATGCACAGGAACAATGAAAGCGTAAACATGGCGACGAGATTTCGTGATTTCGAGACTTTTCCTTTCGTTTCGTACGCAAGCGCGAACGCATCCGCAATTTTCGCGGTAGCATCGTTCAACCTCCGAAATCGATCGAGATCTACCATTCTACGTATTCGTGTAACAGATTGAATGACGAACGAGAAAGGAGGAATGACTTTTCTTTGTGTTTTCTTTTATATCTTCTTTCTTTTATTATTATTAGTATTATTATTTTTTTTTCATCTCTGTTTTACTCGTGTACGTGCATTGTCTTCGGTCGCGGTAATTACCGTTCAACGAGTCTCGAACGGCAAGAAAAATGAACGGAGAGCACATGTCGATAGAAAGAAACCTAGAAACACACTCGGATCCGACGATATTATTTTCTTTCTCGCTAAGTGATCATAGCGATTCGCGATGCTCGCTGCTCCCTGGCTTTCGTCTCCTCTATTTACAGGGCGTTTCGTGGAGGGGCGTGTTTCAAAAGCAACCCCCAGTCGGCAGCGGTCGTTGAATCGACTAGGGTGACCGAGTCTCGAACCGTGGCATCAGCTGCCACGCTTTTTACGAGCGTTGCTTTTGAAACGCGCTGTACAATGCTCACGCTTCTGCCTCTCTCATGCTATCATTCGCTCGCACATTCGCACCATCGCACATTATATATATATATATATAATATTATATATATATACATAAACATATATATATATATAATATGTATATACCTAATAGTTTATCATTAGACTCCATTTATTTATATATTTATACTTTGTATTTATAATATTTATATTTATATGTATATATATATATATAGCTCCCTGTAACATATATAATATTATACATCGTACACGTTACGTTTGTACCGCTATCTACACGTATCATACAAAAAACACTGGACGTGTCCTGCTTTCGACGCTTTTAAACAAGAATTCTTACTCCTGGTATCTCTCTCTCTCTCTCTTTCTCTCTCTCTCTCTCTCTCTCTTTCTCTCTCTCTCTCTTTCTCTCTCTCTCTCTCTTTCTCTCTCTCTCTCTTTCTCTCTCTCTCTCTTTCTCTCTCTCTCTCTCTGTCGTACGTTGTATGAATAAGAATGTGCATGTGTATGTCTGTGCATATTGCGTTGTATCTTGTGTGTTTCGAATGTGCCGCAGCACGAGGATTTTCGAGTATAACGTTGCGTACGAACGCGCACCTCTACAAGGGGAAATACACAGGCGTCTCTTGCAAGCCTACGTTCATTAATTTAGATTTATTCTCGCGGTTTATCACATTTTTCGCTCTACGCCGGCGCTCACGCGGGTTCGAGCCAGCCATCGAACGGGGGCTTTCTTTGCCTTCGAAATCTTCACTCAGATTCGAGACACGAATCGTCAGATCTTGGATCTTCCTTAAGGATTCGCGAGATCGATAGTAACGTTTGCGGTTATAGTTGGTTATAATCGTCGACATTTATTCCATCGCTGATTGATATCGTTAAAAGAAAGGAGGAATATAAAAATATAGAAAAAGTATAGCGATCAAGTTCATTTATACAGGGTGGTTGGTAACTGGTGGTGGTGGTACGAGCGGAAAGGGGCTGATTCTACGCGAAAAAAGAAGTCGAAAATATAGAATAAAAATTTTTCATTTGAGGCTTTGTTCTCGAGAAAATCGACTTTGAACTTTCGCTCGGTACGCGTGCACTTTATCACGTCTCGTTATAATGGATCTCACTGTAGAAAAGCGAAAAAGAAAAAAACAAATTTTTTTTAATTCTTATTCTATATTTTCGACTTCTTTTTTCGCATAGAATCACCCCCTTTCCGCTTGTACCACCAGTTACCAACCACCCTGTATATCGTTCGTTGATTGGAAACAAGAAGAAACAAATGAAAATGGATGAACGTAGAAACATTCCAAAGACGACTGCAATTTAATGATTGTAATCGTAACACGATTAAAACTTGTGTATAATCTCGTCTAGCTGAACCGATACAGCTGTGAGTTCTAAGAACAGTGTCTATGTTCACGAAGAACGACAATCTATCATACACTTGTCAAATTATTCGTCATTTTCCTATAAATTAATCTTTTCCACGGACAACTATTTTCACATCATTTCCCAGAAGGCGATTCGTCATTTATAATTGTAATTTGTTTAACTTTCACGCATCATATGTGATTCCATGGTCCTATGAAAATATATAAAACTTAACTACTTATACGCCAAAACAAGTTTTTCAACATCTTCGAAGCTTCTGTCGATTTACTTTGTCAAAGAAGAGGGAACTGACATTAACAAAACTCGCGCTATATTCGAATCAATATCTAAGGTCTAGAGGGAAAAACAGAATATGTCACTGGTTCTTTGGTTGAAAATCAAAGTTCCTCTGCTATATATTTATCGACAGATCTTGATTTCTGATAAACTTTAATAGTCGAATTAACAAGATGTTTGATATGCGGACCTGTCCAATTGTATTGGAACGATAAATTACAGAAACAGATGAGAGCAGAAGGATTGAGATCAACGACCGACTGAAAATAGGCATATATCATCGAAGGTACAGATAATCCTACAAAAATCCTTCGCTATCGCTTTCTAGTATCGCAATCTATACTCGGTAAACAATCGTCTATTGATCGTCGATTCTGCTCTGTGTTCCTCGAAGAAGTGCAACAGTTGAGTCAGAAACTTTAAATAACGAGACGAATTTCCAAGACTAAAGTTTCGCGTTAAACCTCTTAGGTACAGCTCTGAATTTTGCTGAATTAGGTATGGGGCTGTTTCTCTGTTCACAGTTTCACGCGAATTACGTGTAAACGCTACAACACTGCAATGTGTGACGAATAATGCTGTTCTCTACACAACCACCTTGCAACGAAGTTTTTGACAATTAAATTATAATTTTTCTTAACCCCTTAACCTACGATTTACGTTCGAGAATTTTGGGCCGAAAACGTAAACAAGCTCGCGCAGCCATTGAATCATTCGCATGATTTGTGTAGTGATGCCCGTAATATTTACGTTTGGCCCGATCATCGTACTACGGGCTATGTCCGTAGTTATAGGTTAAGGGGTTAAAAATATGATTTACATATACTTTAACCTGAATAATTTACTTTAATAATTAGTAATGCAATTGAGTGTGATATATTTTAAAGCACGCTACGACACATAGACCAACGTCACAATTTTCACACACGTAGCGCGATAGTGTTTTTCAAATTGCTCTTAGTTTTCTATTTTCAAGCGACATTTTCAGGTTAAAGATTCTTCAAAATTATAAGGATAAAAGAGCACGTTAAAAAGAGCATCCACTAATGGTATATTTAACGAAAATCAACAATCGATACCTGACACTGGCGTATCAAAGACATATATTTTGTCTGTATATCGTTAACACTTGTTGAAAATGACAACGTGAGTTCGCGCTCCCCATCTATATGCAGATGCGTTAGTTACAGGAAATATAGTAACCAGAAGATAGTTCTAGTTACAATCGATAGATTTAATCGATAGTTTCAAGATGTCTTCTGTTTTTATTCCTAGTTCATGTATGTATGTGCAATAAAGGTTATTTTGGCTGAGAACGGTGTAATAAATTTATCCAAAGAATAAAATAATAGCTATCGTGATCCTACCTCTGAGTATAGAAATAACAACAACACTGTTATAAAACATTACGAGAAGAAGAAAAGTGTGAAGCAAAACAAATAGAAAAAGATCATTTAGTTGAAACGCTGAGCGAACAGGTTAGTAGAGTGAACCACTATAGTGGCGCGTCGTAATTTAAAATGACATCCGCGAAAGCCACTATAGTGGCGTATTGTACCTAAGAGGTTAAACTCGATATTGTCTTGGAAAAATTGAATTTCAGGTTATTTAAATACAGAACCTGAAATCTTTGTCTCAATCTACAACATGCTGCTTGATGCATTGTCAAACGAATGAATTATCATTAAACAAATATTAACTAGAAACAATCGTAATAAAACACAGAGTTTGAAGATATTTATCTGGATATATTATTTAATATATCTCTATGAGATAAACGTTATAAATATAAAAAAAATAATTGTAATTACTTTATAAAGAAATATCTTGCAATTATTTAAAGGATAAATATCTTAGTAGTTATATTACTGTGTAAGGATAAAACTTAAAAATTGTTATATTTATTTAACATGTATCTTTTTTTACTTATATCAAACACATGTTCTCGTCAAATATTATTTACCATGTTATAACATAATTAAATTGCAAAATAATATAATAAATAATTACGTTGTAAAGTCTAAGGAACGATGCTGAATTTGGTTAACGTATTGAGATTGTGCTTACACAAATTTAAAAGAATATATATATAATTCATAGATAACAACTTTCGATTATTTTTATTTGGCAAATTGAGCATACGACATCTTCAAGCTCGGTTTTATTCAACGACGATAATCTTGAAAAACGTCAAAATCGTCGAATCAAAGAGAACCAGCTACGTAGCTCTGTATAAAATTTCAACTATTGAATCTTGTCGTATCCCTTGCATTATTCTCTACGCAATCTTATCTTTCTATAATCGAAGTAACTTAAGATCGAGGGAAATATGAAATTTTCCCTTCGCCTACCTTAAAAACCCTACACTAAAACTGTTCAAGAACATTAAATATTTGTCGTCCTTTTTCAAACAAAAATGAGATTGCAACATATATAATTCGAGTTAATATTCCGCATAATAATCAGCGAGAAAATGAAAGAAAAGAAAGGAAAACCAAGGTTCACATTCGTGTCTCGAAATGCGAAAATATTCGACTCGATCTCGCCCAATCAACTTCCCTCCGCCAAGAAGGAAATTGCACACGTCTATTGCGACTAGAAACGAATCGTTCGAACGAATCGACGATTATGTTTCCGTGTTTAAGAAAGGAACGAGAGAACGGCTGACGGTCGAGGCAAGTGTGGCGCAGCCGGAGGATCACATCGTTGTCGCGTATCACAGAAAAAAACCTATGCTTATCGTGGTGAACGTCAGTCGAAAAAGGTCGCGAACCGGAAGTCCATGGAGAACTCGTCGAGTATCTACGAATTTCTTTATTTTATTTTCTCCTTTACATCGCGATCTTATATCTGGTCTCGCGGCCGTGTGTCACCATTCGAGTACAGCTTAATCGGCGTCTTGACATATTTTTCTTTTTCAACGTCGATTGCGTCGTGTAACGATGAAGAGCAAAGCGATAATCCGGCGACTAAGCGCTCGTACGATGTCGACCGTGTGTTTCGAAACGCACGTGCTTCTCTAACCAAAAATTTCTATGATCTTGAAAACAAAAATTTATTCAAACAAATTAATCTCAGACTTGTAGAATTGATTTTTAGAAGAAATGAACGAACGCGTTAATAGATATTGTACGTTTATAAGTGGACAAGTTAGGTTCAAGAGATTGGAAATGGAACAACGAATTTTAACTGATTTTCCCAATAAATAAATAAATCGATGGAAACTGGCTGGAATTTATAACACTCGAATGCTTCGATCTTCTTGCAAAGTGTTAATAATATCAGCGAATCGCGATTAATAGAGAATGCTATGAATATTGATGCGTTTATGGATAACTTTGAGAAGAAATATACGCGAAGTACGCGCAAAAATACGAAAAATATTGAAAATACTCGTTGGAAAATTTAGCGGGCGAAACAAACTTTTACTTGGGTTCTTTAGTTACGTTCACAAAAATACTCGTTTGCATAAACACGTGTAGATAACTAACAAATAATACGTGATATTATCGAGTTGAAAAAGTTGAATAAATCGTAGATTATGAACTGTTACTGGGCGAATAATCTTTACAATTTTATAATTTTATGTCAGATATCGTCAGCTGGTTCTTGTAATTTGTAACATTCACTTTTAAAAATTTAAAGCTTCGCTGACGATATCAATTTAATTGTAAAACAAGATCCCGCTGAAACATCGACGGTTCCGAATTTGTAAATGAAAAAATTACGAAAATGGAGGAGGATTTTTATATTGAACTACGTATAATCAACATCGGCGTGGATGTTATCCGAATCGCCGCACAATTTTTCAAATCGATTTTCTAATTACTCGAATAGAAGATTCGTTAACAACTGGCACTAATTCAAAATTCAATATCAACTACCTAAAACACGTGTTTAATTCTAAAATAAGATCGACATCGTACTTATTTGGCGTTACAACTCGAACTTCCATAGAACTAATAAACATAGATCGTTGCATTATAAATTTCTTATTTCAATAAAACTTTTCTGTCAGACATTTTTAAATCGCGAACATACGTACGACGTACCGCGCAGATTTCGGTTTAGCATTTTCCTCGATAATCTTTCTCTCAAAACTTTCGAAATTTATTGTGCAACAACTTAATACGACTTAAAAGACACGCGAGATTAAAAGATTCTCTCGCGAAGGAACCTGCTATCCTTTACTATTATACGTGATCGCGAAACAACAGCCGATTAAAACCCATTATATCCAAAAATGATCTAAGTGAACTCACGACCAGCCAGACCAGAACAGTGTGTCACAATCGAACCTTTCAAGATTACACTTTCCACAAAAAGAAACCGCAAAATTCGCACCTGCCCAGCTCGACGATTTCCTAAGCGTCCTCCAGTTGTCGTCCTCCGTGTCGCTTCGCACCCGCACCGTTCGCACCACACCATCCCCTTTTTGACAACGATCAACTCCGAATCCAGCCGCGCGACTCTCACCTCCTACGATCCGGTCTAATCTCCTCCGTTCTAACATCTTCTCACACCATATCCTCCTCGTCGTCTTCCTCCTCTTCCTCGTCGTAATCGTCCTCGTGGCCGACAGGCCAGCAAGCCTCCACCTCGTTGTCCTCGCAGCGTCGCCGACGTCGCTGTTGCGGCGGTTGTATCGACGCTGAGACTCGCAACGACGCCGACTGTGAGACGGCAGCCGCCGGCTGCGAGGGTGCCGACGACGAGGACGAAGAAGACGATGACGAGGACGACAAGGAGGTCGAAGAGGAGGGTGGTTGATGATGATGGGCTTGGTGATCCTGATCGAGGGCAGGAAGAGCGATGTTCGCAGTGGTCGAGGGATTGCTTGCGGCTGCGGTGGCGGCGTATGCCGCGGCTGCAGCGACTCAGGCCAGGGCGTAGGGGTGGGTAGCGTGGTGTCACAAGCCCGGAGCCGCGGTGGCGACGGAGGACGGCGGGGGCGCGCTGCTACTAGCCACGCTGGTCGCGTGATGGTACAGCGGACTCTGGTAATACTCCTGGTGATGGTGATTGGTCATGTTGTGCATGGGACCAGCCGCGTTCGAGCCCGTGTGCATGCCGTTGTGATGATGATGACTCGGTGGCGCGGAGTGCGCGTGAGGATGATGAGGCGAGCCGAAGTTGGCGTAGCTCTGATGCAGCTGCTCGTACATTTTCATCTCCGGTGGCTTGATGTCTTGCGCGCCTGGCGATGTGCCCGCCGTCGCGCCCGGCAATAACCTGGTGATGCTAAAAGGATGACTGGCAGCGGTGTACGGTGGCTCTTGTTTCAAACTGCCGGCCATTCCATGGTGCAGAGCCGTAGGTTCGGAGATCAAGTGAGGATGAAGACTTCGACTGACCATGGCGGTCAATTCGTCGTGAGCAGCGCCTAGTTCGGGTCCTAGGAGGCCGCCTATGTCCGTTGTATCGCTTTTTAACGAGGCGTGGTGTTGATGGAGACTGGCTGCGTGGTGATGATGGTGCGACGACACCAGGGAATGAAGATCCTTGTCGTCCTGTTGCTGCGGCCCGTGGTGGAGAGAAGACGTTGTCTTTTTAGCTGCGTGAGCCAACTCGTGGGAGGTCGGACTGTTGTGTCCGGCGGCAGCCGCGGCGGCTGCCGCGGCAGCGGCTGCTGCGGCTCCGGTATGATGCTGTTGATGCTTGTTGTTCTGTCTGGTTAATTCTTTCTTCTCGTCTTTGAACCTCTTCTGTCGACGTAGATAACATCCGTTTTCAAACATGTTTCCACTCTCTGGATGCAAGGTCCAGAAGGAGCCCTTCCCAGGCTTGTCCGGAGTTCGCGCCACTTTCACGAAACAATCGTTAAAGCTGAGCGAATGCCTGATGGAATTCTGCCAGCGTTGCTGATTTTGTCTGTAGAACGGGAACAGGTCCATAATGAACTGATAGATCTCCGACAACGTAAGCATCTTGCTGGGCGCGTTTTGGATAGCCATTGTGATCAGACTGATGTAAGAATAGGGCGGTTTCGCGTGGGTGTAACTTCTGCGGTAAGACTTGTCTGTTCTGGCGCGTTGCAAAGCGGAATTAGGCGAATCCGGCTCGGTAAGGGAAAGAGGATCTCTGGTAACACCGGCGCCGCCGCCTGGCGTTAGAGGACCATAGCCGACGGCGCTCATACACGCACCACCGCCTCCCATCGAGGCACTCCCGTAACCACCCATAGCACCACCGCCCATCGATGCCATCCCCATTGCCGAACTCATGGTGCTCATGTTGAAACCGCCGGCGCCCTGAGGACTGCAACTTGGTCCAACACCGACACCCATTGACATACCCATAGGCATACATCCTACCGAGTTGATCGAGCTGTACGTCGGCGCCATGCTGCCCATCGTGGACATCGCGGCGCTGGTCATCGCGCCGCCGAGGCTACCAGCATCGCTGTACAGCTTCTGCGACTGGAGCATGGTCATAGAGCTAACCGGTGCCGGAGTGGCGGGCTGCTGTCTGCTTGTCAAACGAGAATCATGAAAACCGCGGTACCACGGCTGCTGTTGATAATGCGACGGTTCCCGAATCTTCTCCTCGGTGACGAAAATGCTTGACACCGCTCCTCAACACACGGTTATTTCAATTACTCACGATCCTTTATATCCTACATACGACTGTGATTACTATCTCGAGTTACATGTGTCAATATCACTGATATTTCACTGTCCACGATAATCTGATTCGTACGTCGACAAACAGAAACTTCACCTTCGTTTTTTTATGGCTTCTTGCGTGATACGATATTTAAAACACAATTCGCGCACTCGAGCAATTATCCTCTTTGGAAAAATTCACAAATTCTTCAGAAGAAATTCCACTATCTTCCTAGATATAGTATCTTCTTTCCTCCAACACCAACAATCCTTTAAAGTACACCAGAAACGAGCGTCGATATGTCCGAAAAGTTCACGATCGCTCGATCACTTCGTCAACACGTTGCGAATAACGCACGGTATGAAATTGTACGCGCGGGCTTGTCGCGCACGGTCAGCACCAAGCACGAGCTGAGAACACACGGCGAGCAGCGATCGACGTTGTTTGAGCGGGGTTCTGTGTGCTCGAGCCGCCTCACCTCCACTCTTCCTCATTCACTAGTCTCGTCGTCTCACTGTCTCTCTGTCTCTCTGTGTGCCGTGTGGATGGAGGCCGGTTGGCGAGTGTACTCCGCTACTCTTGAGTCTGTCGATCTTGTTCAAACATTCCCCACTCCGTACTACGTCTGTCACGCCTACTCCATGTTCGCCGACCACTCAGCGTCCACGTCTCCCTACTACTTGGCGGCTACGCCAATGAGAGTGCGACGGAGGGTGTTCAACGTGTCCCCTTTGTATCGCGTGAATCAGCGGTGCGATAATGCGAGCGGGGAGACAGCCAGACCTTCGAGCGTTCAACGAAGTACGAAGAGCGCAGCTGCAAAATATGCCGCTTGCGCAATATCCCACAGGATGCCGGGCCACGGCGCCCGACCACCACGTCCCGACGGCCGCGTCCCGATGCTCCTCTCTCATGTCATGTCAACTGTCTGTCTGCCACACGTTTGACACCTATCGGCGCGTGTCACGCGACGGGCTGATTTTCTTCCATTTCTTTCTTTCCTTATCTTCTTCCTTTCGATTATTTCCTCCTATCTTTGGATACGTCTCCTTTTCGTACATGTTCCGATTCTTTTTTCTTTTTATTTTATTTTAAGTCGATCGGTTGATTTACAGTTTCTTGTATTTCGCTTTCCTTTCTCTTTGTGTCTTCTTCTTCTTCTTCTTCTTCTTCTTCTTTTGCTTTGTTCGAATATGTTTGAATATGTTATTTGGTTCAGTGAATCGATGCATAAGTTCAGTTTTTGGAGATAGTTTCCGAAAGAATGTTTGAATTGTGTTTCTCAAACTCGTGGCAATTTTGTGATCTCCGGAGGTTCACGACGGTGCTGAGAGAAGAGGAAGAACGAAGCTACGTTTCTGGTGCAGTACAGGTACGTAGATCTGTTTTTCACTGATTTTTCACTCGTTCGCGCTATCGCTAGTTACGAGTTCGTTACTTTCCTTTATCCGTTCGTTGAATCTTCGTAGAAATTTCTTATCGATGAATGAAATTAGTCCGTGATATCTATCATGTACTATACGATAATTTCTAAAGCGATATTCTATATCAAATCCTCGATACAAAATTATTTCTTTTTTTAACCTTTCATTGACTTTTTGGTATTTGAACAAATGTTAGAACAATATTTGAATTAATTAAGAATAGCTCGTTATCAAGCTCTATTCGTCATGCAAACGTATTCGACAAAAATTTCAATTACTCGCTAAATTAGATTATCCAGAAAATTCGAGTCGTTGCGACTGAAAGATCGTGAAATTTGGATTCGATAGATCGGTCGTTTTATATTCAACGTCGTGTGGTAGATAGATGTATTCCTTTTATGACCCGTTACAACTTGAGCAAATCAAACGAATTAGATGCGCAAACAAACGTCAAATATTGAAACTAATAACACGTAGCTAGTGACATAGAACATGCTTAAATTAATCAAACGCTCACTTGTTCTCGAGTTACTTCGATGCTCGAAGATCCGGTAAACACAACAACATCCTGGTGGAAATTCTGATTAGTTTACAGTATATTTGATAGTCGAATTATCAATGACCGTGGTAAATTACGAATCGATTATTTGATTGACATAAGAAAGGAAAATGATTTACGTAACTACAGCGTCAAACAGATCGTTTTTACAGTGGTAAGATAGTAAAATACGAGAAACTTAGCCGAAAAAGGCCGACCCTATAAAAGCAAATAGAATAAAACGCAGACAATGTATGTACGTTCACGTAACTTGGAATGTAACATGCCGTTGCAAATGTTTAACTTTATCAGAAAGAAAAACACGAACGTTTTCTCTGGACCATCTGGAAATAAAGAATTTTGGGGGGGAAAAATGGAATCTCGTTAAGTAAAGTTTGGCAATAGTAAATGAAAGGAGTAAATATTGACGGATAATAGATTCGTCAAATTGTACGAGTGTACTGTTAGAATCATTTAGCTTGGAAAATAGATCACTTAAATCCAACAACATAAATATTGAAGTATGGCAAATTACAGGGAGTTTGGACTGGCTCAATCAACTTACATAAGAATACCGCTGCTTTCATTACCTATGTCAAAGCTAGATAACTCAAACAGTTACCGATAACATTTAATTACAACAACAAATATACACGCATAATATTTATCTATATCCGTATAACACACTGATAACTCTAAACATCCAACGTAAATTTGTCGATATTTACGATTGAGTTAAACCTCTTCTACTACAAGTAGGCACACTCGAATTTTTTTTTTTTTTTTTTTTTGAGAGAGAGAGAGAGAACAAATTACAAAACAAGCACTTATTAACTTTTTAACAATAAAGAAATCAGATACAACATAGCTACATAAATATTCTTCAGCCGACTATTCTCTGACATTTTTCAAACGCTTCTTCTCCATATCACGATAATTTGATAATCCTGTCGCAGTCAATGAACGTTTACGTGTCAATAATATTCTTGTTTTAACGAATAAGAGAAAAATAAAAAGTCGAATCGAACATAAATTTGCGAGGAACTTTAGGAAATTTGTGGAGAGAAAAGAGAATTATTTTAATAAGTACAATGAAATTACACGTGTACGTGATATTGACTTGTCGATTTTTACTTTTGAAATGATTAAAAAAAACACATACGCGCAAGGATAGCTAAAACGAAAAATAGAAATTTGTTTCTTCAAAAAGAATATTTTATTCGCGATAAATATTCGCAAGTTTCCTTTCTCGGAGAAAGCAACCAACAATCGTTGGAATATAATTTCATAGAGGAAATCGATAAAAATACGACATCACCATGAGACAATCGAGTTTTGCAATCGAATTTTCCGCTTTTCCGACGCGTCGCGTCGCTCGATCAGCGTCGATTAATCGTTTATCGCGTCTCGAATAATTAACCGTCCGTGGCCCATGAATATTAAACGCGCGTAATAAAAAGAGATCGGATTTTCGGCGGATAATTCGGTTAGCTTAACTCGATCCGGTCGCGCGGTTTCCTCTGTCGCTCCCTCCGTCGATTCGACGCCTCGAAGCTCGCAAGTCGACCGATTTCCTCGTCATTATTTCGCGATTATCCATCGATTCTCTCGTAATTACGATTTTATTTCAAGCGTCGATATTAAAACGACCGATTAATGACCGACAATTTCCTCTATTTAAATAATTCCTGATGCTTTACACGACGTAAAGTACCTACCATTGTAACCAACTATTTCTTCCGACGGAAAGTGCAACGATTCCATCAACGCGCAAAGTATCAAATATTTCGAAAAATCCAATAATTCTAAATTATCGAACGAAGGATTTGAAGGATTTGATTTCTTTCAAATTATAAAGTCTCAAATAAATTGAACGTATCACCGACATCTTATGCCGCCTGTATAAAATTTCATACTTCAACGGGTTTCAGGTATTTTCATTCGGCGTGATTTTCTGACATTTTCCACGTTGCTATTCTTCCATATGCAAAACCTTTTTTCTACATTGCTACGCCTACAAACATCTTGCCGGGATCTTATTTTCACGATCTTTATGGCCGCGTCGAGTCTCGTAGAAATTGAACAAAATTAACAAGACGAATCGATAATGAGCGGTTGAGAAATGACTACCTGTAAATTTGCGATCGTTCTCGAACCGAGATGGAATCAGCGATTCGTTCACGTGGCTAGCTATTTTTCGAGCAAGTGCGAAGTACGGTCTAATGTGCCCGACGCGGACGATTCGAAATGTGAAGGGAACGCGACGAAGAAGAAAGCATCGAAGGGTGGTCGATGTGTCGCATTTATTCAACGACTTAACACGTTCCCCATCGTGTAAATCACCGAATGGTGACCCATTTTGCTCGTCACGAAGGAGAAACCTCCTTTGCAGTTTCACAGTCGCGTTAGAAACGCGCAATGAAACGTCAAAAAATTAATGGAAATAACCAGATATTTATATTTATGACCGGGACGAAGAAGATGAAACGCGTGGCTAAAAGATCGCTTTAACGCGTTAATTTTTTTTAAATGATCGACTAACTTTGTAAGTGTGTAGGCAATACAGATTTCCAGGTTGCAGGTGAACGCGACATTATTTTCCACTGGACAATATGACGCGACATTATTTATGATAAATAGCGAGGTTGGCGTTAATAATTTTACAGATTTGTCACAATATGGTGCACAATATGATGGCCCTAGAACGCGTGCACGTGTGTTAACGGTGAATTAAATATCGAGTTAGCCGATTAATTTGCTGCTGGTTTCTCGCGCGAATAATGGAACCTGTGAAACTTCGTGATCGCGACAGATTTACGTAAATTACATCTCCTAGTTACGAAAATAGATCCGAATGAAAATGATATCTTATTACAATTATTATAAAATACGTGATATTCTCAAAACTTTTATTCTACGCTTAGAAATTCCTTATGATTATTACAAAGTAGAAAACCCGCTGAAAATTTCCATTTCACGTTCGAAGAACCTGCTTATTTATTCCAAAAATGAGAAACGATATTTCCGCTGTTTTATTTTTCAAATTGAGCCAATTTTAATTAATCCATCCCTCTGAAATCAATCCTGACGAACAAGTTCTCATTTCACCTACTTTACTACCGTTCTCTTGCTTCGTTTTTCTTTAACTTTCTTTTCTCTTCTCCTTTTGCTCCTTCGAAGGAGCAACATTCGAAACTGCTAAATCTAGCAACGACTTTTATTATCATTCGCGTAATTTCGTTCCTCGCTTCGTAAGAAAAATGACGGCTGAATGTTTCCAAATGATTTGGTCACACTACCTCGTTTCTTTCGTCACGAATATTTCCTATTTTTTTTCTCTCTCTCTTCTTGCTTTACTCCCTGTCAGAAGGCTCACCGCGCAGATCAAATATTCCGCGGAATAGATTTTAACGCAAAAACTTGGATCGAGCGGAAAAATCTTTGCACGATCGGTTAGGGAACGTTGTTTGCCATCGACCAACAGCTTCGAGACGACATTTTCACCTCAGCCGTCTCTGTGCTTAACACGTTCGCGTCACCATTTACTAATTGTTAATAATCTATAGGTGTTTCGCTCTTCCAACAAGCATCGGCCGTTCTTCCTCAATTTTCGAAAGGAAATACAAAAAGAACATAAGCATTTACCTACTATCCTATTATTTCTTGTTTCTTCGACCTTCTCACAGACGTGAGAATTTAAGCAATGTTTCAATAAACGATCAGAGACGTTGCTTTTCGATCGACGCGTACGCCTGTTATCACGAGGTATCGCTTATCGATTACATTGGCGCCGAATTCTAGGGCACAAGGCCCTTATTTACACATCGATGTGAAAAATAGAAAATTTGATCTTTCCGACGGATCTCGTAAGTTCGCAAATTGGAGAAAGGAGTTTCTGAGATCAACTGCTTTTCCGAGACTCGTTGCGAAAAAGTAAACGACAAAATGGTGTCCACCGTTGGACAAAGTCACAAAAGGCAGAGTCGATTACGAACGGGCTCCGTCGTTTTATCGATTGCCTGTCCGTCGGCCCTTGTATCTTGTCCACTGACCACCGATTAACAGTCCCCTCTGTCATGATAAAACCACGTCTAAATATCTATCTACGCTATTACAATACAGTTGATATCGCTACCAAAACGAAAGGAAGACACAATTGAAAAGTATGTAACAGCGCGAAGAAATAAGAGATGTAAAAATTTAAAGTCTGTATTGACAAACAGGTAATTTTTCGTTTCTATATAATTACTGGCGCCATTAAAGTACATTTTTTATTGAGGAAAGAGTAATTGGGATCACCGAACAAACAATTATCAATTTTTTAATTTATAAAAAGAGAAATAAGCCAAGAGAATAATCCGAGCAGAGTTGCTAAAAATCATTATCTACGGCCAACTTATCGGTAGATATTCGCGCTTCGATCATTTCCAAACAGCGACAAACATCATCAAACTATACGTATTTCTTATCCAGCAAAGAAAAATCTTTAAGTATAGCAAGATGGAAGCATTGGCGCCTGAAAGGAGGTGAATTTAAAAGTTCCAACATCGTCAAACATTCTACAACCACGTTATTCCAACTGATGTTCCGCTATTAATCGTAAAGACAAGAACTGTACTGGATTCCAAATTATTGGTTTTCATGAATCCAGCAACACGAATATACTTTCAAACGATGACAAAATAACTTCAAGCGGAAAGATTCTTAAACTTTCTCAAACGCTCGAATTTTGCGCAATCCTAAGCTACATACCTGAAAGTATTCCAACAAATTACCGCAGAATGTTTTACATGTTGAACATTTCAAAGTTGAAAGACCCTACAATGTGTTGTATGACAGTTCAAGGAAACAGTGTGCTATCTCAACCTCGGTCAACATAATCAAACTTCGTTTGCCGATCGTCAAACAAATGATATACAGGAAGGATATACAAAATATACATGATATACAATGATATACAAAAAAGATAAAGAGTACTAAAAATGCAAACTCCATAAAGTCGAGGAACATCGGGCACGAAGATTGACCACACACTTTTCATCTGGCAACCAACAAATCTCCGTTTACAGTCACTTTAGTTCCGCTCATTATCCTCAGCAATCTCCCGCTGGATTTTGGCCCCGATGAGACCGTCATTTGCGTGTAAGAACTTGTGGTTGCTCGATCATAAATACCACAGGATTATCTTTACTGAACACCATTACCATTGTTTCTTTGCTCGTTGCCAGCCCTTAAACGTGCAACGAATTGCTGTGGGTTTTCTTCCGCGTTTTATGGTCCTCCATTTCCATGCAATGTCGCTCCAACACGTTCAAAAGGTTTCAATAATCCTCTTACACGACCGAATACGAAACTATCGTTGACCAACGATCATCTCAGGATCATATGTATCAGACGATACATACGATATTTATTGATGATTGCTTAGTGATAGCACGATCATACGCGTTATCTATCTATCGTTTATCATAGATGAGGAAGGAATCTGACGAACACCGATGTTTACACGATTGATTGCATTACAAGCTCGCATAGTACCTACCGTAGTAGCTGCTATTGCGTAAAACTTGTCGAATGCTCTATAAAACCAAAGTATAAGAGATTACGGTTAGGAAAATTCCACGAAGACCAGCAGCAGCCGGACAACTTTTCGATAGGAGGAAAGAATTCGATCGTAGAAAGAAGATGTACGTGTCTCCGGCTCGTTATCAACCCCTTACAATGCGATTAACGTTCCCGTCAAATTTCTCAAGCAAAGGAAACATCTTCGTAGGTCTGCTCGTTACCAAGCTACACGGTACCTGGTCGAAATTTAAGACACCAAAACCAGAAGCTTGCCGCTATCCAAGCTCTTGCTGCCTCTCGATACTTTCGTCAATGATCCGAAAGGAAACTGAAGAAGATTGGAAAAGCAAACGCTTGCCGCGATTAACCGCTGTTAAAATTCAATCCGACGTAACTAATGCGTATATAATAGAAGAATAATAGAAGAAGCTTCTAGCACAGGAAGCGAAAAGGAGAAGCGAGAGAAATATCGGTAGAGTTGCCGGGCGTGACGGGCCGACGAATCGAAGGCATACAACTCGATGATTCAAGCGTTTAGAGTCGGCTAATACTTTACTCGAGAGATTCGTAAACACACACATATGTAGAGGGATGAGGAGGAGGAGGAGGAGGAGGAGGAGGAGGAGAAAGAGGAGGAGGAGAGGCATTCACGAACGAGCGGCGCGTTCCAACATTAGATCCGAGAGCACCCACCTGTACGCCGGGTCTTTATCGAGCCACCAATTGTTTGCGGAATGAAAATATTGTCCCTGTAAACAAGTGGCTACATTGTGCCAAGCGCGCGCGGCGTTCTTCGTTACAACAAATCACTCCCTCTCCTCGGTGCCTCCTCCGCCTCGTGTATCCGCAGCCGCCGCCGCCCGCCAAGTACGGCACAAGTGCGCAATCGAGTACTGTTTGTTTCGATTAGTACCGATCCTCGATCTACGATTAAATAACGATTTGCTATTTGACCTAGATTACATCGTATCGCGCACCGCGATCGATTCTACTCTCTCGTCGATGCTCGCTACCGACGATCTACCGACGCTACGCGGCTACCGACTTTTCCGCTTAGCGTGTCCCCCGGGGGCGTACAACTGTACAACGTTTCGTTTCTTCGCCTTGTTTGTTTCTTGTAATTATCGACGCAGGTTGCTTGATCACGATGAGATGGGAATAGTTTTATCGGAATGATCGAGTGTAGAAAGATTTCTTTTCTTAGTTTCTGTTTGATCGGGGAGGTTGATGCGCTGATTCGGCTTCCTATTTCTTTCTGCTTGTTTGTTAACTTTTTGTATATTTTACGAAAGGACTGTTAACGACGCTATGAGGAAATATGTTACGTAGGAGTCGTTTATTGCGCTAATTTATTGTATCGATTATCGTCGTGCTAATTTATCGGGTAATTTGATTTAAATCGATAAACGTTTGGCGTTTGAAGGAAGAATTTTTTAGGAAGAAACGTAATCGGAGTTGGGAAAAAAGTTGGGACTCAGTCTGAAAAGACAGAGACCCGGCTTGTTGCAGCGGCATTTTTGCCTCAATTACCCGCTGTTTTATTTTCAGTCCGAACGTCATACTTGGTGACAGTCGGTTTTATTGCATGGAATTTTAACAAACTTATTTGCGCGTGATAAAAAGGCGACACAGAGCCAGAAATTCGTCAGGATCGTGGAAAGAAGACGAGTTCTTTGGATAAACGGAAATTAGCCTGATTAAAGCTGAATATTATGAATTAAAAGTGAATCGTTCGTTCGTTCCCTCGTTTTGTCTCTACAGCCGATCCCTAATTAATCTTTAACTGCATCTTCGCTACAAATATAATTAAGCAGACAAATTATAAATTAACAAAGAAAAATAGGAAAAATGTCCTAGATTAAATTAAAATTAAACTTCTTAAAAATTAATCATAAGAAAAAAGATATCACAGTTTTACAAATTAATTCATTTTACAAACTAAACGTTGTCGATTCTCCCCTAATTGCTGTCACACATTGAAAGCTTCAAAACGCCCTACCAGCCAAACGGTGTTTGACTTCGTTTGAAGCACCGAAACGCGTGAGTCAAGATCCTTCGACTCGATAAAAGTGTTTTGTCATTTTTATACGAAAGTAAGAGGGGTGCCACGAGGGTAGACAGATGGAAGAACGGGCTACGGATCCTGAAGAATGGCTACCTGGTCCACGTGGGTGGTCCACTCCTGTTTTTCTTTCTATTAACGCCGTTGATAGCTTGTTGGCACACAGAACGTGGTGCGCCAAGCCAAAGAAACGCGAAAAACTTATCGACCTCTTTCCCAGAAGAAACCTACTAAAGAAGTTGAAAATAATAATTTGATTATTACTTCTTATTATTATAATTATAATTTCTTAAGATCAAATTCATCAACGTCACGGTATTCATCGTCAATTTTCCAGAATCAGAATCTGTTTATTTTCGTTAACAAAGTATCGAATCACGAAGCAACTGCTACAAACACGATGAAAATAATTTGCATATAATTCCTACGTAATTTCTGAATATAAAATTCAACATTCCGCTATTCGCTCGATTCCAATGATCAGTTCGATGATCTTCACCGTCGACGATCATTTTTATTCTACCTTATCCATCGCTTTCCATCTTTCGATTCGCGACAATATCTCTCTTCTCGATATTTTGACTTCGATCTTGCTCTTCCATCTACGGACAATAGAAAAATAGTCTTCCACGTAAAAGACCAACGAGTTTTGCTGAAAATCCAACAATCGCCGATTTCTCGAGCCTCGGACTCTTTCTTCTTCGGCTCGACCTAGAAAAATATCTGGACGAGCATGCGGCAACCTAAATACCTGTCATCGGGCACAGGACGAGTGGCACGAGATTTGTTGTTTCAAGGCTTTGCGAAACAACAAACCGTCGCACCGCCGAGAAGTCAATGTATCGCGCAGCGAAAGGAAAATCAGGTGCGTTCGCGGTTAGGTCACGTCCGAAAAACACCGGTCATTTTTGTCTGCCAAGTGGACAATCGTAAAAATCACGATACGAGACACGAACTCGCGTCTCGTAAATGTTTCGCGTGTTTCGGCATAAATTAGGACGGAAATTTGGTTGGAGGAAATTTGATTTCGTCGGGTGAAAAGGAGAAAAGCAAGGAAAAACAGAGTTATAATACAATGTTTAGCTTGCTAAAGATCTCTAGGCAAAATATAATCTTACTGATCGATGGAAGATTTCCAAAAATACGGATCTACCGCACAAGCGTAAAACTAGATCATCGAGAAACCTTTGGAAACACGAGAAGTCTGCTGATGTTTGAAACGCGATTTAAAATTATTCGTTTTACCACGTCAAATCATATCGTTTTAACTTGCAAATTAACGAAATTCATATTATTATAATAAAAAGCTGCGGCCAAATTTCCAACAAACATCGTCGCTAATGCGTACTTGAACTAACCAACTGGAACTTTGTCAGCTGAACGAAAAGAGACGAGACTAAGTCACATTCGTACTCTGAATAGTTTTCCTCTCAAATATTCCTCCTTTCTGCCTAGTTTAATATTCCGCGTTCTTACTTACTTATCGCCTAGAAAAACAAGGAACCAACCCGATGGACAGAAGTCAGTCTAAAACTAACTCGGAGAAGATCTTATTCGTATCTGTGGGTAGCAGATCGACAAATCCGTGTCTCTGAATGCGAACGACCGAACAAGGAGCTTGTGGAACGCCGTTAAGTCCGTACAAATCTTAACCTGTGACTTCGTAAATCGTTGTCACAACATTTGCGTGAGAGAAGAGCGTGAACCGCATTAAGCACCGGCATAATCAGGGCAAAACCAATTTTCCTGGCCTAGGGAAATCCCAGTTCTGCGTACATTTCGAGTTTAGGCGATCCTTTGCTTCTCTGAACGCATCCTGAACGCACAGCGTGGAATTTGTTGATAGTCAAAAAATTCTCGAGGCGCATATCGATCGAACGAAGATAAACTTGGTAATTTCTCAGTATCATACAGATGCTTTTTTAGATATCGAAAAGATTTCTTACTTCTTTTTCATCAATTCTATCGTTTCATCGTTCTTTTTACTACGTTGCTGTTCGCACGTTTGTTCGTTCGCGATTGATACAAATTTTATTGTTACAATTTTTACTCGCAATTTTCATTTTATACTCGCGCGAAACATTGATACGAATATAAGCGACGTGTAGAAGATAAATAAAAGTCATCTTTCAAAAGCCATATTCTCACGTTCGACTGCATGCATGCAGTTCGTAAAATATAAATTCGCGTGAACGTTACACTTCCAACGTACGATATTATTCCCGAAAAGATTCGATTAAAAAGTGATCGTAAAAGGGTGATAAAAAGACAGACCTTCTAACAGAAATGGTAATTATCATCATTCCTCGAAGGATTCAATTAAATACCTTTGTATCTTCTTTTATTTTCATCGCTCATTTCGATGAACCATCGTGCAAAAGTTCCATTCGTATCTGTGTACCTTGCACGCTGTTATATAAACTCATTGCCTTCGAACGGTGCCAACATCCCCATAAAAAAGAAGCAATTTTCCAATCACTTGGACGATTCGCTTTAACGAAGATTCATCCTCGTCGCACGATTCTTCGCGGCAGCACGATCCTCGAGAACGTGCGACGAGTCTATTATTTTTGCCAGGGGCCGAATCCGGGGGGTAGCTCGGCTCATCCTGGTCGTAGATAGGCCGACGGCGGATCTCGAGGGCCGCAAATCTGGCAAAAGCTCGACGAGGCACGCACAGCACGTGACTCCTTCGAGGGCTCGGTCTGCGTCGCCTCGACCACGATAAAGCACACGCGGTGTATCGTTTTTTAAGTGACTCAATTTCGTCCTGCATCCACTTACGTCTGCCCTTCCTCCGATCGTTCTTCCACACTGTTTTCATCCCCGTGTAATTTCGTCGGGGCTCGAGGGCCTTTGCAAACGACGCTTATGGTCGAGAATGATACTGTTCCCGTCGCGTTTTGTGGGAATAGACACGCGTGTCGCGTTATTAGATGCATGCGATCGTTGATCGAACTACTCGAAAGAATTAGAATAATCGTTGGAAAGGAATTTCCTCGATGAACTGCTGATAATTTGTGTTGTAATTAATGGAAATATAACGATTATTTATTCATCTGCGCGTTCTTTTTTACTTTGGTCGCTGTAATTTTTTTTCTTTCGCATTATTTGTTTCCTGTAGTAAATAAATGACAGATTTATCGCTAAAATTTGTTCATCTCCGTCGATCTTTCATCGAATGACTATAGAAATTTCTGTGTAAGAGTCAGTTAAAAGACTAATTAAAGTGTATTTTGGTTCATATTAATAATTGTGATAATATTATAATAATATAGTATTAATAATATTGGTTAAAGTTAAGGAAGCATATGTAGAAAAATATGCTAAACACATGCCGACAAGTAATCGATGTATCGTATATTTAATTTTAATACAGTTTATTGATAAAACGAGATTTTAATCTACTTCGGTGAGATGCTTCTGTATTTAACAAAATTTACTTAACATTAAAAATTCATTGAAACTAATTCCGCGTAAAATCATGATAAATATCGCTTTCAGTCGTATCGATCTTTCATCGATTTACACATTTTCGCAACCCTCTGAATTTTTATTCCAATCGTCGTGCTGTCGTTTCATTAAAATACCAAAACTTTGAACGTTTTAGACAGAGCTCGATATAAAATCGATAAACTCAATTCTTCCATACTGTTTTTAAACCGAAGAAATTTTGTAACAATACGAAAACCCGATTAAATAAAAAAAATAACGAAAGCGGCGGAAAGAACGTCACGGGGTTGATATTCTTCGGAGCGAAACACTTTTACTTCATGAACTATCTATCGGACTGATACAATTATGTTACACGTATGTACCTATCCCGAAGAACTTCGAACCTATTGATATTCACGGAACAAAAATATCACGATAATTCGGTTTTATCTACGCCCGCCTTATCTTCCCCATTATTATCTTAGTTTCAATACGACGTGAGCGATATATCTCTCGGTGCAGAAAGTATAAATAGCTGGAAAGCGTGGGCAAAGCTCGTCGAAAATCGCGGCGCTAGTCGGTTGTTTGTCATTGCGGAAAATCGGTAAATATTTGCAAGTAATAACCGAGTCACTGAAAGGATCAATAGAGCACAATTGCTCGACGATGTCTGCCAAGCATTGGGATCTCGTACCCTCGAATCGTTTGCGCAAACTTTTTAACCTGTAAACGGTATATTCCACAGCTCTACACTGAATAGAATTATTCCAACGATTTGTCTTCTTTCTTTCTTTCTTTCCTTCCTTCTTTCTTTGTTACTGAGAAAAGCAAGATCGACGAACAAGATGAAAATCCACATTGTGATTCAGTGACTCTTTTTCGGAGAGCTTGAAAGCGTCTAGAAAATCAGGTTTGTAGTTTCATTTGTCGAGTCATAAACTGATCGTCGTATTTCGTCGTTGTAAAATAAAAGACAAATGTGGTGGAAAAAAGATTTATTACGGACGGACAGTTTTATTGAATTTGATATAGTGCAAGGGACAGGTAATTTTGTTTTTCATGCGTCTTCGATACAAAAACAAATCAGGCAAATTGAAGAAGAAACTCAACGAATGTCATAAAATGATAAAGTTTTACAAACTCATATAAACCCAAACAAAAGTATTCCTCACATAAAAGAAAATTTCTCGCCTACCCTCAAGTAATAAGACAAGTTGCCAACGATATTTATAGCTGTTGAAAAGGCTCACACTCTATGAGTCATCACAGTTGAAAGTTCGACAGGCAGGTAAATAAAATAGACGACAAACAATGGTGAATAATGGCGTAATGGAAAGTACGACTTATGACTGAGCCATGGGCTATATATAACGAGAGGTGAGTCATTTAAAGGGACCAAGGTTTTGACTAGTAGCATAACCTGTCGAAAGTAGCAAACATTTTATTTTATGATCCTATTATTAAACTCGATGACCGAATGACAAATAAGGCCCAAAATCTTAGTATTCTTCGTAAACAATATTATCTTATTTAACGTCAAATCACCACGAGAGACGTTAGTCACATAGTGAACACTTCTGTTTATAATGTTTCTGCTATTTTGTTATCAGTTTCCTGGAAACGAAGAAATATTCGGTTACTGGGTATACATGCACTTTGTACTTTTCAGTCTTTCGAATTTGTTGTTCTCTGAGCCGAATTGTTCATCGTTGGCTGACTATCGATGGACGAGCACCGAAGCTGACTATAACGAAGAATTTTTTAGCCTGAGAATAATTTGTTACATCGTGCAGGAAATGTAGAATATTTTGTTCTCTTTCCTTTTCTTTTTACGCTAAGATAATAACTTTGCAACGGATAATACAGTATAATACAGTAAGTTGTTTCTTAATATTTTCTTTTATTTATTTATTAAAATTTACAATCAATCCTCACATTGAGAATCTTTAGTAATTTCTTCTGGCGTGGAACAGTGACATGGCTAATTATTTATAACAAGTTAGTACTTATTATAGGTGTGTATAATTTATAAGCAAATAGTTTGATTAAGTAGGTATCATTTAATATAAATCTAGAGCTTAGGTCTAGCGGGTAGTTTCTCTTTAGACTGCGGATTTGATCCGACGTATCGAGTAATCCAGTAATTATGATGATTGGTGATTCTATTGTTGTATTTGTAGCTATATTTTACTATTTCATCTTTGACTGTGGGTTCTTAATATTTTGCATGGGAAAGGGGAGTAGTATTAGTTTGTGCGAAAAGTTTCTTTCGTTTTGCGAGGAAACAATAGACGCACGAGGCTTTTTATATTATTTTATTTTATATTATTTTTTATATTATATATTTTTTATATTATATTATTATATATTTTTATATTATTTTTATATTATTTTACACTTGATCAATTTCGTTCTGTTGAGATGAGCACCGCGACGCTTCACAGACTTTCACGTTTGTACGAAAATGCACTGTTGTACAAAACACGTTTACGAAAGAAACACACTTTCCGGACAACCTAATATGTTTAGATGATCGACAGCATTCGGAAAATTTTCTAGCATTCAAGATTATTTTATAATGTTAGCTATTTTTATGCAATCTCTAGTCGTAATTCGTACGTAAAGTTTCGCAATTTCGTAATTATCCACGATGGAAATATAATTTTCTATATTAATTCGACGATTAATATTTGTCAACGTTATCAGTTGCGAGTACGCGTGATTAATGGAAATATCAAGTTAAGAAGTAATTAAAACAAATCGTACAGGTATTAGCAGGAAAAATATATAAAACAAGTGAGTAGGAACACTGCGACGATATTTCCTAACACGTTGAGAAAACAGGTCTACACTAACGCAAACATCGATTCAGAGAATCTGTATATACGTTCCAGTAAACATTTCTTTATAAATATTTAATCGCTAATATTGAACATGTTTAATGTTCCATCTTCATTAGTTGTGCGCTTTTATTTCCACGAGTCTTGCAAGCACCTTTAATCGACCAACCTACAAGATTCATCTAATATTTGCACCGTTGATATTATTTACAATTTTCAACGAGTAATTTATCATCTGCTTACAAACCACAAAAATATTATCACAAATACAAAAATATTGATACAAGTTTTACTTATTTTACGACCCTCTTGTCCCTCGTTAGGTTTTCACTATTTCAACATTTTCCTTTTCTATCCCCTCCATGTAATTTTACTCGATCTACCAAACGATCTTTCCATCGTCTTTTGAAACGCTGAAAGCCGGGATATATGCGTGGCTATAGATACAAGGGAAAACTTATTAAACGACATACCCAAATTATCCTACAATATACCATTTGTATTTCTTCAACGGTAATAAAAATCTTAATCTCCGGTAGAAGCTTTATGAACCCATATTTCCAAGAACCAAGTAATTTACCGACAAGAATTTTTCCACAGGGTTAACCCTTTTCCGTCTATTAAACTTACCGTCTATAAAAGTTCCGTCTACTAAATAACCAATACATCGCAAAACACGTTTTCTTTTCTTTTGCTAATAAAAAGATCGTACAGTACACCGTTATCGTTCTTAAATTGCAAGTAATTTGGATAAAAATTATGGTTAGCTATCCTCGCGGCTATCACCCCGTCCATTAGTTCAAACAACGGAGAAAAGCAAATGAGATAACTACCGGCGATAAGTCTAATTAAATTCGTGGTACAACAAAGTTTTTGTTCGAGGAAACGAACGGCCGAAGATTTTTCGATATTTTCCAACGAGAAAGGGCGATCCTGTGTCGCGGGGCGCGTGTATAAAAGCAGCACGCTTCGGAATCGATTGTACAAACAAGAACGTCGGTAGTGTATGTGTGTGTGTGTGTGTGTGTGTATGTATGTGTATGCGCGCACCCTCAGCCCCTGGGTGCCGATCTTTCGTTAAATTTCCGTTTCATCGTTTCCGTGCAAACGTACCGCGAAAGGTAAAAGTTTTAAGCAGGCCATCAGGCCAAACCTGAAAAACGTTTGATTTTCGTCGTTCCTCTGCCTCGTTACTCATTCCCATGCCCCTCTTCTCGAACACACCGATACTTCCTACGAACGACCGGTGGAAAACACATTTCTGTTTAATTGACGAGGAATGGGTGGAAACGAAACGTGAAAGCTTCCTTCCTCTCGTTTATTTTCCACCTTTTTATCTTTCTTCTTCCTTCGAAGTTTCACTCCGCGTTTCACTCGTTACAGCTATTCAATGTCCCGTGGTATCGCTGTCGTCATCGAATGTAGTCCAAGTGTTAGGTTGTCCGAAAAGTGTCTCTCTTTCGCAAACGTGTTTTTTACAACAGTACATTTTTATACAAACGAGGAAGCAAGTTTGTGAAATGTCGCGGTGTTTATCTCGACAGAACAAAACGGACTCGACAAAATAATATAAAACAAACAACGTTGGGCGTCTATTATTTTCTCATAGAGAGAAAGAAAGTTTTCAGACAACCCAATAGAAAATTCCACCTATTTGCTCTTCTCATTCGAACTTTTCTTGCCAGATGATAAATGGATCGTCGTCGTCGGATTGACGGCATTTCTGGTTGTTCCGGTTGGGTTTCACTGCGAATACCATTTCGTCCTTAAAAGATATTTCATTCTGCATTCTTTGAGAATATTTTCTTACATGCAATAAGATCAGACGAGACTAGGTTTATCTCTATTTGTCTGATTTTCTTCAACTTCGTTGCAAGATGTTTTAAGATTAGGACAGCTAGAGAGAAACATTTTTAATCGAAAGGGAAAGCGTTGGAAGAAATTTTCATCAACACCATTTTTAAGAATATCCGTTAATCCCTGCGTTTACGTGTTTTTGCCAAACGAGAAACGCTCCGTGATATTCTTTGGCGACTGAAATCGGTCGTTCTCACCATCCCGGTAAAATTTTTCATGACGCTGATGACGTAGAATCACATTTAATTCAGTTTTTTGCTGGCAAAAACCAGAAGTTTTACGAACATGGAATTATGACACTGTCTGAAAAATGGCAAAAGGTCGTCGACGAAAACGAACAAATACCTAATTGAATAAAGTTACGTTTTTAAACAAAAATTTGGAATTTTCCTTATTTAAAATACGAAATCACTTAGTTACCAACCCTCGACGTCGCGTCGATCGGTAGCCGCAATTTAATTAACGCAATTAATTCACCGATCATCGCAACGATCATTTACCATCAATAAAAGATCGAATTTTCATCTTTTACCGCCTTAAAGAGTAACTCTGTTTCTCCAATCAACTATTTATCTACCGAGATCTGGCGAAAAATCTCGATACCTGAACGTGTCTCTTGAAAAACCGGACGAATCAGACTTTCGTTACGTAACGTAAAAATTGTTAAGGGTGTAACACGAAGTAAAGAACGATCGATGAGCACGTCGAAAGAGACAGCAGGTGTTGGATGAGCGTGGCCGATCAAACGGCTCGAATTGGCAGCGATTTCTCGACTGACAACTCACCCCCTTCTTGTTTCAGTCAATTTTAATAATATCAGCCCGTTCTGTACGCCTTCGTGCACGATGACTCGCACGATTTTACGACGGCTTTCAATTATCCGGGGAACCATACTCCCACGGGCCGCTGCCCTCGCGAAATATCGATCCTCGTGCTCTCGACTGCGTGGCTGCCGGAAGTGGGTGGAACGAGGAATTACGTTACGGAGGCGAGACTCGACGATAATCGTCGCTGCACTTTTCCAGATCGTACTTGTACGTCATAGAGGTAGAACAAATTTATTTGGAACAACGTGGAAGAAGTTTATCGGGATGAATAAACCGCCATCGTCTATGCGAATTCTTATTTTTACAGACTCAATCGGACAGACGGAGTCGAAATAAAGATTGATTTCGTCCAATGTGAATTACAATAAACACTATGCTTTCGATGTTTCCTATATTTCTGTATGTTACGTTCGTTTGCCTTTAAATCGGTTACAAATTCATAAATATCCGCAGTCGTCCAACATCTTTGAGACGAAGGAAGAACATCTGCGATGGATCTACGAAAGCAACCGTTTTAAAGGAAAATTAGGAAGGAAAAGGACACGTTGACTGCCATTGGGATCACCGGTGACCGGCGACGCAGCAAGTATTATAAAAGTACATAGCACGATTGTTTGAAAAAAGGACAATCGTAATAATTGTCTACAACGCCGTAGGGGGTGACCGGTGGCCCTCGCCACGAAAAATGCTTCAAGCATGATTTTATAACTGATTTTATCTGCTGCGAATAATATTTCAACATAATATGCATCGTATAATGAAAAGTTCACGTCGGCCCAAGGGGGCAAACCATGGAAAATTCGTCTGACAGTGAACGTGTTAAAAAAGCCAGGGAAATATATTCGTTGTAATCGTCGTTGTCCAACCGAGGTGTCCAACACGTGAAAAGGTGATCAGCGGTCAAAGACAAAGTGCAGGATTATTTGCCGGGAAGAAGAACGCTCCGAAAGGAGAAGTATCGTAAATGAAATACGTAGAAAGGAAAATAATACATATCGACCCTGACCACACGTATTCGGTCGAGGTTAGCACGTTGGTTCGCAGGTAATCGCCACGAGAACTCGCGTGGGAGATAAGTTTCACTGAATTCCGTCGCCGTATAATAAAACGTTGGGAAAACCCGTGTGTCAGGTAGGAAGAAGAAACGGTTTCTTTTAGAGGGAAACGTGCGAGAGGAAACCTAAAATCCTACCATAAAACGATAATCGACTTACAGCAGCGGTACTTTGGCTCAAACGTATTCCAAAAAGACAGTAGAAAAAGCGGGGGAAAAAGGGATGATGGTCCCAGATGTAGATTTTTTTTTCCTCTCTTTTGTCTTTCCTTTTCTTTCTTTCTTTTTTTTTTTTTTTTTTTTATTACTATTGAAAAGACAGTAAACCGAACCAACCATCGAACGACTACCATACAAAGAGCTTAGTAGCAATTTTTTAGGTCGCATGGACGAGAATTGGAATTGTTACAATTAACAGGAAATTTCCCTGATAAATTTTTCCATGAGACGTAGAGAATACGAAGAAACCATTGATATAGAATTATAGTAAATCGTTGGAATTATAAATGGTTAAAATCTATGACTCCTAAATTTGTTGTGAAATTTTCCAAATTTACAATGCAGCAATTTGTGCACAATGTTTTTGTTATATACCTTTTTAATTCTTTCGTACGAATTTCACGAATCGTTTTCGTAAGAAAAAAACGCATCGCGCAAAGGGGGAAGCATTGAGACTACAGCGAGAAAAGATTCGATCCGTAGCAACGGATCGTTTTATCGTAACACGTTTCTCGGTTTCTGCCTAAGCTTCGATCGAAACAATGTTTTGCTATCATCACCTACACCGATGGTATCCATATATCGAGCCTTTTACTGTTTCAGACGATCTTCGTGGGAGGCTGTGCACCGAAGACAAACAGCCATACACAAGAATAACATCTTTCGCGTTTCGCTAATCACAACACTTGGTGCTGCCTGTACACAGACGTAGAGACGACGATGGAAAAACATAGCGCGGTCGTCGTTCGAGCCGATGGAAAAAGTACCGCTTCCATCGGCGGGTTAATGAAGTGCCTGCGCGCAAGAATTGTTTTTGTTCAAAACATACGAACGTAATTACAAATAAAAATCCATACTATTTTAATTCTCATCTATTCTTCCCCCTTCTTTTTTTTTTTTTTTTTTGATAATTGGAATTGAATAGTTTACGATTAATTCCATATACAGATATAATGTTCGTAAGACCATTACTATTTTAATACAGCGATTTGCAAAATGACAGGACGATACGAATAATAAATTTACCAAACACGAATACCACAGTCCTACAGGGATTATTGTAATATCTTAACAAATAGACAGACAAATCATCGATCCGACAGTTCTCTTCGTGTACATTTTCTTTTATTAAAGTCTCAAGAATATACGTATACATATGATTATGTATTAAAACAATCGATCCGAAAATGTGTGACACTGAACTATCTGATAATCATCCTCTTTGTGTATGTATAACGCTTTGTGTGCTTTTGTAACTCGACGTATAAAACCGGTGACAGTAATTCAGCCACAGATAAACGTGTATATACGTATAGAGGTGAAAAAATCGTGAGGGTTCTATTTAGTACCTTTAACGGAAAATTTTACGCGCTATTACTATCAGGCTATACGGTTATTCTTAACGATTACGGACATCGGTTATTCTTAACTTAAGTGTTAGGGGCATCCAGTAGAAAGGTCACTTTTAGTGCGAAATTACCCTCCGATTGGTTGTCCGATTAAAAAATACAATGGGAACCTGAGCGTTCGGCACGATCTTAATGGCACTTGGAGAATTACTTGATCGAGTAATTACGGATGCGCAGTGCGTTTCGAACATGCACACGGTGTATAATACAGGCCACGATATAGCCAGGCTGTAAATTAATTCTTCGTCTGCGGTGTCCTTGAAACTGAAAGCGTTTTTTTATACAGAGAAATTAGGGGCGAGAAGAAAGCGGATGAAAAATCCGTTTTCGACAATTAACATCGCGTGTAAACTTTTCCACGAAAAGAGTTACATGTTAGGAATTACATGGAAATTTATCGAGACTTAGATATCAAAGAAATCTTAGATATCTTATTTTCGAATTCCACGCAGTGAAACAGAAAATGATCGACGTTATTTCATTTAGAGATCGGGAAGCTACAAATATATTGATCATTGTTTAAAGCAAATTGAAAAATAAAAGACAGATCGTAATATAAATATAAATTTGTATTTTGATGCGTTACATGAAGGATGACGATATTAAAAATGTTCTTGTACACACTTAACCGAGCTTTTAGATTATTCTTATACGCATAGTTGTATTTTTCTGTCAAATTCATCGTCCTGACACTCGAAACACGATCATTATAACTTTGCTATATCATGGCTCGTACTATCTGATTATACATTTGATGTAAACATCGTGATTACGTTGATTCGTGCGATCGTTAAGTACTCTATTTAGGTGTACGTGAATTACAGTTACTATATATATATATATATATATAATTTTTTTTTGTCTTTTTACTATGTATAAAGTAATTAGCAAATGAGATAGACCTCGTCCTTAGAAACTTGTCCATTATATAAATTAGATTCGAAATTATCGTTATAAGTTAGAATGATAGCCGCGTGTCGCTGAAACTTATTCCGTGGGAATGAACATCTAAACATAAGACAATAATAATAGTAAAAATACTGATATAATAACAGTCAGGTTGAAACATCTTGAATAGAATTACTTGTGTCTATGTAATTCTTGCTATCACAGGAAAAAGATGATTCTTCAATGAAAATGCTAAATTTCGTCAAAATCTGATAAAAGTATAATGTAAAATTCACAGATACGATTTATTACAATTTCACAGACATATACCAGGTCTATCTCTGCTTGAATTACCCTACCACCCTCTGTAATCTATTTCCTCCCTTCTTTTTCTCGATTCGTTCGTTGGAATTTTTTGTATACTCATCAACCCTTTCGTTTCGGGTGCCGCTTATAGGCGGCGACCACGCGACGATCGGCACACCCCATGTATCACGATATGAGCGTAAAGATTGCAATGTTGGCTTATGTATAGATCCTTGTTGCAAAATATATCATTCAGAATTATGTTACTAACCTTTACATATTGATATATTTACTAATTTACTTTTCATAATTAATTATATTAAACATTTTATCGTAATTACCGTATTACATTTATCGTATTATCTGTAATTTTGTAAGCCTTTTCATATCAAAGATGTAAATTATACTTATCATATTGGAGCAAAGATTGTTTTATTATTGTTTTATTCAGCACAGTTGTTATTTAAGCAATCGCGCCACTACGCGCGTTTGTGGCGCGCACCTCCGTACAGGCAGAGCACTTAGGCGGATTGCACTGCCGAAGCGAAAGGGTTAACAATGGAACAAGTATTGTGCTACGTAAATTCCAAATGAAAGTTGCTTAAAAATTAAATAACAAAACTTTTAGATACTTTGTATATAGCTATACATAAATATACAGGCTGACCCACGAATTGGTCGCCAGGATTTTTCAAACACTACCGATGAGCTGACAAGAAAGTTAATCGGCTTTCAATCGGCTTCAAAGTTCCTTATATCGCGGTTTGTAGCCGATTGAAAGTCGATCAACTTTCGTTCGAAACATTTTTGCGTCATATTATTGAAAATGGTGGAAATATCGTGCACCACCCTGTATATGTTTTGTATGAGAAATATTTGTATTATTTTAATGATACTTTGAATTACAGAGAGCCTCAATTGTGTCGAATCGTGGAACATATTTTTCTATAAATATATACGTTTAAAATATCCTCGAAACGAGCGCGGCGATAGACGCAATGCTTGGCGAACAAATTCCTAAAAATGGAATGAAAATCACTGCGTAAAAGAAATAACAGAGAAGAAAATAATAATAAACGATAGTCCGAAATTACCGAGTGAATACGATGAAAGAGAATAAAATAGCGTTTGCTAAAAAAAAAAAATTTGTTCATCGAGAAGGTGCAATTGAAATGGGAATTTCGTCGGGAAAAACAGCCATCGATTACCGTGAATCGAATTCGTGCGAATTTGAATAAAAGATCGACTCCCGCCATTTTAATCTGATCAAATTTCGCGTATCGATAAGTTTGCGCAAACTAAATCGGTAACAATTCATGCAATACACACACGCAGAGAAAGAAAATAAAAGATATTGATCACTCGTGTTGCTATTGGTTAATGCTAGATACATTCATAATGATCAATTGTTTCCCATTCAAACATCACACGCCATCGTTAAATACGAATCGGCTTACGACATTGCAGATTGTTCGACGATTCGTCAAATCGCACGGATTTCTGTCATACGAATCTAATTGTAAGAACTATAGTCTTTACATGTTCCGATCGAATTGGTAAATCTATTTACGAAAATAGAACACGCTATTGCAAGTTCGAGTGATCCGAGTTCAATGTCTTAGACCATACGCTGTCCACTCGAAAAGATACTAAAAGTAATAATCGACGATACAATTTATTTACAATATGGTGTTGCACAAATGTAAATTAAAATGCTTAAAACAATTAGAAAATCGCTTATACTTGTAATCTAACAGAGAGAACCAGATAGCTGATATGAAACAATTAGATATTTATCATGGAATTCCTAATTCGTTACGCGAAATTGCGAAACAAATTGCGATAGGTACATTCTTGATAAAAAAAAAAAAAAAGAAGAAGCGAATCGAATAATTCTATATCGCATTTTAGTCTGAGCCTTCGTTTTTCAGATACGAATGATCAAAATTACGGAGTGTAGCGCGAGTAAATGCGCGTTCTCTCATTCAACTTCGATCATACTTGCCTCGAAAACAAAAATTCAAACTGAAAAATGATAAAGGACACTTCGATTGTTCCTTTTTGTATCAAAAATGAATTGGCCGTAAGAATGATTAAAGGATGGATTAATTTTCTAATTATTTTGAGCACCGAAATTGTTCAATTGTCACGGTTCGCTCATCGCAAACAACAGATTCTTTCATTTTTATATATATGTATATATATACGATATCGAAAAATAGAAAGTAAGTTTCACGAAATATCGATGAATGCTCGGTGATGAAAGTAATATCACTTCGTTTATGAAAATACTGCTTTTACGACGAGCTTCGGCCCTTAAACTATTTTACGTGCATAGTATGTGTGTATATATGTGTGTT
This sequence comes from Bombus cullumanus, assembly GCA_014737535.1. Lineage (NCBI taxonomy): Eukaryota > Metazoa > Arthropoda > Insecta > Hymenoptera > Apidae > Bombus > Bombus cullumanus. The sequence goes on from JACXIX010000017.1 coordinate 4,342,392, forward strand.
ATAATATATTTGTTTAATGGGAAATAGATAACACGAGAGACAGAATCTCCGTGGATCGTAATATAAGTCGTTAATTGATTAATTCGTAGCTATTAACTGTCGTTTACAGGGAGAACGCTAATTTCTAAGTAGACAGAGATTCAATCGCAGAAATCGTTCGTTTAATCCCTTTGCCGAGACAATAGGAAATCAGGCGAGAGAAATTAAAGGGGGAAAAAAATAGAAATTTTGTTTTGCCCGTTAAAATCAATTTATATGTACTACGACATTGAGAAAAAAATATACAGGACAATTAAAATCACAGCAAAGAGATTAATCGTTACGCGTTACTATGTACAATGCTGTGTATCTACATTGTTCATAAAAAAATATATATCTCCGCTATTACAAACTACCAATTCTCGAACGAGGCTTTCCCGAAAATTGCAGAATACCTGTACAAAAATTGGTAACACGATCTTTAATAACGTCCATACACGATGTGGAAATTCAACGAGAGAATATCGCGCTCTCTCTTGGGTTTCTGCAATCGAGATAATTTTGGCGAAACATCGACAAAAGCGAGAAAAAAAGACCAGCTTCGACAAATAACAATGCGCGAGGAATAATTAACATAATAATACTAGACATTCAACTTTCCCGGAAAATTGATAAAAGTTCATCGAATGGAGGGATCGATGTTCGAAGAATCTAATAAAAATTCATTTTCAAACCTACGTTTCTCACAGAACGACCAATTGTTCTAGTTCCAGCTACCATTCTGGATCATCGAGAAACTCATTAGGAGTTGATTCGATTCGAAACGGGAAAGAAATCAACGTATTAACCCGATTACGTCAACTTTGTTCTTAGGACAAACACCAGCGTCGCTAATCTTCGATCCATGAACGGAACACGCAAGCTTATCGATCAGCATCCTCCATTGCGAAGGCTAATCAGCGAAAAATATAACTCGGCGAACGATCGCGCGGTAGTTTCATCCCTTGCGATTCTAAAATCGATGCGTTTCGGCGCAATCGACGATTTCAGAAAGAAATTGAGAATTTTTCTCTAAGTGGCTGAATCTATGAAACACTTGGAAATTTGTAAATTGGAATATTTGCGTGCAAAACAGAAATTTTTTAAGATACTCAATACTTTAATATTATGTGATATCACTTTTACCGATTTTAATTAAAATAGAATTCCACTCTTAATTAGAATTTATTAATTTAACAATATGATTTTCATTCGATTTTATCTTATTTTTCGTTCCCGATCTGGGAATAAATCGCGAGGGATAATAGTACGCGCTTTTTCAGCGAAAACTCATTTAAATCGTTTAACAAATCTAGCAAACTTTCAGGCACGTTCGACGGTATAATAAAGATCTCGAGCAACCGTCTTCTAAAAAAATTGGGACGAATGAACGATCACAGGTAAGGTCGCGAATCAGTTTTATCAAACCTCGTTACCAACTCCCGAACAATCGAGAGATTATCCTCGCGTAACCTTAAAGCGTTAATCTCCGATGAAATTTATGACACAGAAAAAGTAGAAAAAGAGTTTAAGATTATAAATAAATCGAGATTCTCCGAGGGTTGAAACAATGAGGTTCCCTCGATTTCTTTTCCCAACGCTAACTGTATGTACAATATCACTTAAATCATAAGAAAAAGAAAGTTATTAAGCTTTGTAGAATTGCAGAAATCTTCGTCTTCTCCGTTTCATTGCAATCCACGTTCTTCACAGTAACGAACACAAAAGTTAGTCATTTTATGACGTTCAAACAAACAAACAATTGTAGAAATCGTTTGATTGAACGCTTGTCACACGTTATGTTTCTTGTTATTGAAACAAAATTTCGTCAAGATCTTTCAAACTCGAGTAATTTTAATAGAGCAAACAAATTGATTTAAAAGAGTTAATAAGCATTTGTTTTCGCTTATCAAACAACACCAAACTTATTCTAAAATATTTGTTACTTGTTTCAAAATCTTTTTTTTTTTTAACTATGGCCTAAGGTGACACAGATAGAGAGCTTGATACTCTTCTCGATCATCGTTCATCATTTTTCGCTCTTTACGTAAAAATTTGACAATTTTTGGAAGAGTTCATCTAATGTCGTGGACTTAACAATTTCAATTCTGTCATTCATTATGCTCAAATCGAAGCGTTCACACTCGTCAAATTTGTGAACACTTTCACACAATCGTTCAATTACATCTGCGAGACTAAAAAAATTCAATTCCAGAGATTATTAAGGAATCTAAATACTCTGTTGCCAGTTTCTTCGATCTCCGATCGCTATAAACGTTCGCAAACTCTTCCAAACCGTTCTAACGCTTCAAATATCCTCGTTTTCTACAGCTTAATGTAAAATCTGCAGTACTCGAAGGATCATCGAAAAATCCAAATAGTCTAATACTACTTTTTTAAATCTCAAATTTCTACAAACCTTTCCAAATCTTGCAAAACTATCGTTTCCCCTGGCATCCTCCTATTTCTCAAATTTTAATTTAATATTTCCAGTTTAAATTTCAAAGATTATCGACATTTCAAACACGCTACTACTAATTATCATAAACTTTTACAAACATTTCCACTCTGACGCGCCAAATCTTTTTACTCTTCAGAGTTTCGTCTAGAATTTCCAATACTCCATTCAAGATCATCATATTCGAGTTCATATTCGAAATACTCTGACACGCTTCCTTCCAATCTCCACTCATCGCAAACCTTTTCAAACCACTTCAGATTATCTCATACCGTGCAAACGCATCAAATCACCCTGTTTCTTCGCTTAAACTCTAATCGAAAATTTCGAATATTCCGAAAAATTGTGACCTAAAGATCGGTAACAGGTCCGGACAGTTTAATACCATTCTCGATCATCGACAACCATTCAGGAACCTTCTCTCTGTACGCTGTTCCTCCTTGCTCGTCCACTTTACCATCGTCCTCTTCGTCCTTTCGCTGCCTTCCCTCCTGATTATTCTTCTCATCCTCTTCCTCTTCGTCTTCCTCTTGATCCTCGGACGAGGAGGAAGCGTTCCTCGAGCGTTTCACGTTCACCAAGCTCGGAATGGTTCCTCCTTGGTCGGCGGGATCGATCATCTTATTACGCAGAATGTCCAGCAGCTTCTCCCGTCTGACAAATCACGAGTCAATGAACGTTACATGCGTTCGTTCGCCTATCATCCACTACTCGGCCCAAAGAAATCTCTGTAATGCTCTCTTTAGAAGCGGCAAAAGCAACAGTGAGGTCAGCTGAAAGCCATGCTACCAGCTAGAAGAACAGAAAAAGAATACACACGACCAAAACCGGTCACTCGCGGTTTACCCTCGTCCATTGGCGTCTTGCGGGGTTGTCTTTGAGGTATGGAGGATTGTATAAAGTGTGGAATACGCTTGATGTGGAAGGAATATATACACAAGGTGTTTGCAACGTGAAATCTTTCTATCAGGATTTTTCAGGTGGATGGCGCTCGTTGATGTAATCGATTAAAGATGTTCCCTTGTAAATTTGTCTTTGCTCGTTTCGAACGTTCAAATTTCCTAATTTAGAAAATTCCGCTTCGCATCGTGTTCGTCAGATAATTTCTACCAGATGATTCGACGAACGTGGTTGGAAAAATCAACTCTGTTGCAATTAAAAACAATGTTCGACGTCGGAATTTCTATCTACTGACTTTTGCGAAATATAATAGGAAAAACAATTATTTTATAGCACCGTAGAAGAATTACAAACTGGAGAACGTAAAATATTTGTAAAACGTTTAAATTCTGAGATCTCGAAATTCGTCAAACGTTAAGATCTAAAAATTGTTGACAGATTTTCCGCCATTCCTCTCATGACAAAAAGTGAATTGACGATGAAAAGACAAGATTATCTTCTCTCCGTGTAAGATAAATATGAGCCAAAGCAAATCGCTCGTATTACCAACATCGAACGAACAGTTGATTTTTCAATCTTCTGTTCGCCAAACAGTCTCAACAGCGAACAAAGTGCCATCCACCCTACAAGTCCTAAATGACTTTTCGCAAAAGATACTTCTCGCGTGGTAAACAGAGACTACATTATACATAAAAATAATAAGGGAAATTCGGAATATATGTATTAAGAAGTTCCTTTGGAATTTAGCAGGATCGTTCCTTGTCGGTGGCGTTAAACGCGTTTGCCAGCGACAAACAGCCGGCCTCTGGAACTGTTTAAACAACGAATTAATTTGTTGTTTGCCGTTGTTGACGGGGATTCTACGGCGGCTGTTTGCCGTGGAAATTGTAGAAGAAAGAAAATATCAATTTTGTGCGCGCTCGCGCAAACACACACAGACACACGCACACGCAACGCGAGCGCCGGCTTGAAAACATTAAATTAATATAATATTTGATCATTTATTAAATTGCCGCGTACAAACTCGATGCAACGAAACAGAGAATTGCAGAGGAATATCGAGAGAGGGGAAGAAAAAAGAGAAAGAACGGGTAAGAGGAAGAGAAAAATGGAGAAACGTGTATCGGTGGCGGTCGTTATTTCCACCGAACGAACAGATCGAAAGATAAAAATTGACTTTGCTTGTTTAAACTGTACACACCGGGACTTTTATGATGTTTGAGCGAAACGACGTGGATGCAACGAGTATAATCGATAATGATACGTTGATTCTTTCGATCTCGTCCTCGACCATCGATGAAAACCATTATCTTTCCTCCCTTTTTCTTATTTCTTTTTTTATTTTTAATTTTATTTTTCTATTTTCGTTCCTGGAAGGGAAGTTGCGTAACGTCGAAAATATTGACGCTCAAAAACGTGTAACAAGATTAACATGTTTGGGGGTATCGTCGGAACTTTTTAACTGGCACTGTTCAATAGGTTGAAATACGTATTATACTCTTGCTATTTAGTCAGTCTTAACCCTGCTACGATCCTCCAATTTTTATGTATATTTATGTTCCAGTCTCGCTCTCGTTTTGGCAAGCAGAAAAGCTTGCCGTAGTTTACGAAAAAATTTCAGCGTAGAATCGAAACAAAAAATCGCGCGTCCCGACAAACATTTTCGGATATTTTTCGCAGACTGAAAATTATTGAAAAAAATCACGAACGATATCAATGCCTATTTCATGTTCGTCTCTCTCTCTCTCTCTCTCTCTCTCTCTCTCTCTCTCTCTCTCTTCAAGATAGCAAGAAAACATTTTAGCATCTTTAATTTCTGTCCGATGCATTCCAATTTGTTTTTAAATAAAATACTAATTACATTACGCGACAATCCTTAGAAAGTTGTTAGATTAAAAATGAAATATATAACGTAATTACATAATTATTTATATATTAAAATTATTACGTAGCAGGGTCAATTGTCTCGAACTTAGGTCTAAAAAGAAGCGTATTCACTTGAGGATATTACTTAAAATAATATTTATGACGTCGATATAGAAACGTAAGAGATTCTTAAAATCACTTTTATAAAAATTGTATAAGAATACTAAAAACCTATACCTAATGCTGACGATGTTTAAGTTGATTTAAAAATAATTGATCTAAATTGATAAAAATCGAACCAGTTGAAAAGTTCAAGGGGGAATTAAACTAAAAAATATGATACAGGCTTGGAAAACAATGTACACTCGATATCGAAAATGCTAAACAAAGAACTGAGAAATCAAACGCATGCTAGACAAGCTGCAAAAGCCATGCCAACGTAGTAATTCACGCTATTTAAATGTACACACGCTTAATCGTATAATTAATTACAACTACGAAGCGAAAGTGAAAGAATCTGCAAACTCTTAAAACTATTTTCCCCGCATTTCGTTTTTCGCGAATTTTTCAACTGTAAATTTTAATGCCGATAAAAACATTGGAAACATATTTCGTTTCTTTCATTTTCACTTCGAACACATCGTAACTGTACAATAAGTAAGTAGAAGAAGAGTACAGAAATGTGAAAATCAACAGATCCTGAAAATACAAAAATGGATAAATAACTTTACGTGAATTATTAGACAGAGACAGATTTCTTTCAAAATACAAAATACTCTAACTCTTCTCGTACTTCGAACAAAAGCCATCGAGGAAAACGTACGGTTATTAATATTTTCGAACGATCTTAAGCTTGGTTGCAGGTTTCATTCCTGGTATATCGCTTCGTTTAATATTAGAAATGATGCTACATACTTTAGGAGTGTCTCTTATACAACTAGGAAAACACGATAAAAATACAAGAAAAGGCAACAAAGTACTAGAAATAATGCTCTAGAATATTTTGTCCAGCTATAAAACAATCATTTTATACAATTGGTCCGTAAACATCGTAACAAATATTTTCCTAAAAGCTAAAGCAGAGAACCCTTAAGGAGTCCAAGTAACTAAATAAACAATTGACGAAATCACCGAAATACCACGATAAAAACCTACGGACATATATCTTGATAAAATACTTCTTTAAAATCGATATTCTTCTTCTTAATCTTTGTTCTTAATCGACACTTGTTCTTAAACTGGAGCATACGCTCAAAATACCTAAAATATTGACTCAAAGGTATCTGCTGAGAATACCTTTGTTTAAATATTCCGTAAACACAGCGAACCAAGCGAAAGGTCGTTCGTCGAGCCCGAAGGAATAGCGCGAAGCGTGTCCACGAAGAAAAAGGAAGAAAGACAGAAAAAGTCTATACGGAAACAGACAGACAGAGAGAAAAGGAGTGGTACAACGATAGACCTACGTGCTATTCGACATGTACATAGTAGTAGCCTCTAGCAAGCCCTTGAAGCCCCCCTCGCTCAACGGCGACCGTTGGTTCGCGTTTGGTTCGCAGGGGCCCCGCGCGTACGTAGCCTAAATGTAGGCGGTGGTGTAGGTAGCGCGTGAAGGTGCTGTCAGGACTCTGGAGGTCAGGATTCCCGTCGAGCAGAGATCTTTCGGCACGAAGGAGCCACCACCGACTACGGTCACTTCCGGGATCTCGGTGATGGCTCGGCTCGTTTCGTCGTCGCCGACGACGTCGTCGTCGCTGCCATTCAGACGACTCCGATCTTCGTCCTCGCTCACCGTTCTCCGCACGTCTTTCGTCTCGCTGTCGTTCCTCTCTGCGACCATTCCACCCTTGTTCGTTTCGACGAACGATCTCTTCGACACCGAACTACCCTTCTTCTTCTTCGACTTCTTCGATCCTGCTCTCTGATGATGACCACGCGACAATTCCACCTCCTTCTTCGACTCTCTTATCCTTTTCTCTTGCGCGCTCGAGGATATCGAGCCAAGACTCTTGGTCGTAGTAGCCGAATCTGTTTTAGGCTCGTCGTCTCGCGCCATATCCTCGTCTTTCGTCTTCTCCGAGCTCGAGTTCTCTTCCAAACGATGTTCGAAGAGGATAAGATCGTCATCCTCGCGTTGATCGGAACTTTTCGTCTCCAACGCGAGCTCGGAAGCAGAGAAATTGGAGCTCTCCTCCAAACTGACATCCGTGCGATGTTGCTCGAAACTGTTGCTAGCGGTAACTATCAGCGACGACTGGTTACCACTGCTAGACACCTGACACTGATCATCCAACGACCACGAAGCATTGATGGACGTTGTCGGACTGCTACAATCAGCGGTTCGATAAACGTTCGTCTTGTCAGCGACGAAATGGTGAGCCAGGTCCGCGGTTCGGGAACGTAGTAACGAGGTGATGTGTTGTGGGACTATCGAGGACAACGACGATGTCGATGACGGTGGTGCGGGGATCAGGCTACAGGTGTCGGATAGAGCGGTACGCACGGGGGTGCTGGTTACGTAGGATTGCGTAGTATCGAAAGTAGCGACAGGCGTGACTGATCTTGCGTTTACGCACTTTGCCGCGTGATTCTCGGCCAGGCACTTGGACGCCCGGGCCTCCTGCAGCTCCCGTCTCAGCGCCAGAGTCTCTTCCTCGAACGCGGCGATCTCGCGGCCTTCGTTGCTACGTGCCAATCAACACACAATTTCCACCATGTTTATATATACATATGTGTTCAGCACGCGGAGATCGCGCGCGCGTATTATCCATTAGACGGCGTATGTGTTTTGTTGGTTCTGCGTTTTGTGGGTGGGTGTTTGGTGCATGCGGTCCCATTTTCACGTGCGGGGTGTAAATAATTGAGAAAGTGCGGGTGCAAAGAGAAGATGGAGGGATAAGAAAGCTGGGAGATGGTCACGTGCATTTCTTTTTTTTTTTTTTTCTTTTTTCGTTTTTAAGTGGGTGAAGTTCCTCTCGAATTTCGAGACTGAATTGTAGCATTTCTCAAATTCAGGTTCAGTGGATGAAGGTTTGCGACAGGCGAGTTACTAAATATCCAAGTGATCTGCAATAATTTCCGGCTAATTCGCTTACAAACAGCGAGTGTTTTCGCAGAAGCTTTCTGTTAAAATGACGATTCGTAAGCGTTCGCTAGATGGTTTTTACAGTTAGAGAAGAGTGTCGCGCAAGATGCTATTTAGTTTTTGGAAATCATTTAGCGAGAAAAATCTTTAAGAGGACTTTGAAATAGCTTTTAAGCAACAAGTGGCGATTCGTTTAAGCGTTTACTCGGTGATTTTAATTGAAAGAACGTTACTGCGATAAAATTAAATAATTATTTGATAACTAACGTCTGTAAAGAGGAATTCTATACCGACGTGTACGTTAGATTTTCTGAAATTTAGAAAGGAAAGAAGAGTATGGCTGTATGATAATACGCTAGATACATAGCTGTTTAGTGATGAACGCTTCAAGATGGTTTGGTTTTTTAAAATGATTTTTGAAAGAGGGATGAATACCATTTTGCAAAGGGAACGACTTTCCGAGTTGAAACTTAAATCTAAGAGAAAAAAAGTTCAAGCAATTTCAGCTAGGTAATTAATTCAGTGGTTTTGAAAAATAAGAGATAAATTGCAACTCGCAAGCATTCTGTGAGATCAGAAATTAGCGGTTAGTTTCTCAGAAGATCTTAAAGAAAAATGTCTAAAGGTACTTTTCTTTTAACGAATAAGCTGAAAAGCGGAAAAATGTGATAAAAGCTCGAGTGATTATTTGAGAATTTCTAGCTAACGTGTTAGTTGGTGCGCTTAATAATTTTGTAGTTCGGATGATTTCGGTTATTAAATGTTCGTGTAATATTTTATTTAGAGAAATGAATGCTTCTAGAGCTACAAAAGCAAGTTATTGCATGCTGGTTGTTAGTAATAGATGAAAGTAATTAATTCGGTGATCAGAGATTTCCTATAAGAAAATTGAAAATATTGTATATATATATATCTTCTATGTTATAGATCACAGAGGAAGAAATAAAGTTCTAGCAACACGGTTGGTGACCAATCTTCTACGTTAAATCAACAAAAATTGCAACGAAATATCTCACTCAAATTAGAAATAAATTCTTGCTACTACCGTGAAAAAATATCAAGTCGTAACATAAAAACACGTGTAAAATTGCAAAGTACATTTTTAATTAACGAAACACTGCTTTTAGGTGGCAAAGAAATCTATAATAGACAGATATAAATAATAGAAATATCATAATTCCGTTGGGCCTGCTAAAACGCAGGAAAACGGAAAAACGACGTGGAAGAAACAGAGGGCGAGAATGGAAAAAAATGGAAAAAAATAAAAAAGAAAAGACTACGATCTTATACGATCTTTCTCCTGGTTCAGAAAAACATCCAATAAAAGTGTGTAACAAAGAAAAGGAAAGTATATCACAATATGCGACGGCGAATAAAAATTTCAAATTTGCTTCTACCAATCAAACGTAGAAATAAATTATTTCGACAAAGCTACTTTTCCGTGAAACTCCACGCTTATCGCTCGTGTATCGCAATTTGAATAACGTTCGATCGATATAAATTCCACGTGGTCAACATTTAAATTCAGTGCGAAATGTATACTAGATGAAAGACCGCGTGTAAAACAATCCACAAAACCTGTATTTGATAAAAGAAGAAAGACGATGAAGAAGTAGCAAAGTTTATTACAGGAATTTGCAAAAATCATGCCAAACTATAACTGGGTACTCACTTTACGTTCAGCTTCAGCATGGCAACTTCCTCCTCCAGTTTTGCTACTCGCCTGTCGCTTTCTTCTTTCTCCTCCATCAGCTTCATTATTTGATTCTGAAACGATTCGACGGGAAACTAGTGCGTTCATAGATGTTCTTTCGTTAACGTAAAAGTTTTTATTATATTTGGAAATAATTTGAAAATTATTGGCAAAGTGTGAATTTGTTAGAGACATAGAGATATAAAAATAAAGATGTACACGGGTTTAATGAATTGTAAGACGGTCGGTTGGAAGAAATTTTTCCCGAAGTTTCTTCCCGTCGGAAGAAAACGAGGATAAAGATAAAAGATAAGGGGGGGCAATAATACTCGGCACAGATAAGATGGCTCGGCACGTTTCGAAAGAAATCAAACAATTTACATAGCAACCTGCAATTTTTCACGAGATAACGTTTTACTGGCTTAGATCTCTTTGCTCGTACGATTCTCTAGAACGTGCTCACAATTACCAAGTACCGTGGAAGAGAAATAATATTTTTGAGAAGAAGCATTTATGATATTCGTTTGCACGTGGTACGATAATTGGTTTTCAAGTACGTACGTACATACGTATAGTACGTTATACGATATTCTTTAAAATCCGCTTAAATTTCCTCATCTAACGCCAGTTGCGATGAAAATTAAAGAATTAAACACACAAAACGTTCGTTTTAAGACATTAGATTCTGAAGTTACAAAATATTCGTTTTCTTCAAAGTAATTCCCCAGCGCCTTTATCCTGCAATCGTAAACGCACTCTTCGATGGCAATAAAAATTCGTTGCCGATGTAAAGGAGAATCCTTTTGTCAAAAACAGCAGAAAATCAAAATAGCGAGACGGTGCGAAGGACAGGATTCCGTGAATCGTCGCGACGGCCACTTGGCCCGCGTTTTCACGCGTCGAAATGCCAGAAAGCGAACATGGCAGAAATTTACATGGTCGAAAGTGGAAGGTCCCGGAGGTTCAATTACGGAGATTGGCAACGAGACGAAGAGAGGCTAGCATGGCGCGGACGGCCATCGCTTCGGCTGATGAGGCTAATGGATGGTTGAAACCCGAGAAGACAGAAGAGGAAAAGAGGGGGAGGAAGGAGGCCAAGGGAGAGGCCGTGACAGCCGCTAAGTGCCTCATCCTTCACCCTTCCTCGTCCCTCGACGCACCGTAACACACGGGGCGAAGCGTTCTCTTCCTCTATCTTCCTTTCTACCCCCGTAGCTGACACCCTCATGTGAAACCTAATCATTTTTACCAAACGTCACGGATATTTCGTATTACGTCTACATTAGGTTCTCCGGTATCAGGCTGGGTTTTTATCGAGAACACGAAGCTGCCTTTCGTTTCCTCGGTGAGACCAATTAGGGGATGAAGACGATTTTTACTGCGGTGGCAGCAGGAGAATGCAATTGGAGTAGGAGCAAAGCAAGTTTCGAGTCTTTAAATTGAAGGGGCTGCTATAATATGGAGATTCGTTTTTTTTTTTTTTTTTTTTTTTTTTTTGTGAGACTACAAGAAGAAGAAGAAGAAGAAGAAGGTTGTTTTTTTGTGTCAACTAATAATATTGTACTTTTTCATTTGACTTTGAAGCTGAAGATACAGATATTATTTCATCCTTCTAATAATTTCAGAAGCATCGTTTGTCGCGATACTAAGTATTGTCTAAGTATGAAATACCTGGGCTCTTTATACGAGATGTCCTCGTTTGAACGCATCAGATTTCTCAGATAGTTCGTATCAAGAAATATATCATTTACGTAAAGTATGATTCACACGTTACGTCAAGTAGATTTATGTAATTAATGTGACTTTGCTGAGAGTTGAATTGGAAACGATAAAGCTCACAAAAGGAAACTCAATAACTTAATGGACTCGATGGAGAAAAGTAATTGTAAAAAATGATGCAAAATACTGATCGATTATTTGTCAGTGAATAATTGTTTATTCTCGCCTAATATACGCGGTGAAGAACATTGCATTAATCAGGGGATGACCTAATACAGTTGGATACCGATTTTTTGTCTCGTACACCTCTTTGGTTGAAAAAAATACCTACCACCTAATTGTGGAAGTATGAAAGATAAAATAGCAGCAGATATTTTGTATTGATAAAATAACGAAGAGGCAAAGATTTAAATAGAACGTTATTTCTCATGAAAAGAATAAATAAGGATATATTTGAAGATTACTTTGGTATACAGATCCCCTTCTTAGATAATAAGAAATTAATTGATACTTTGACTAACTTCAGTGAAACGCTTCGTATTAAGCAGATCGCTGTGAAAAATTGCTCGAGAACAACAAACTATGTATATATTTAAAGGCGGCTTATTCTTTTCAATCGCTAACTCTCTGCTAGACATGAATATGAATACGCTCTAGATACTTCTTTCTATTAATATCAAGCTGCGCAGTCGATATAAATATTACGAAAAACAGGGGAGTCTTTATTTGAAGAACGGTGTATAAAACGAAAACGTACATAAATAATCAAACAAAAAAAGATGGGGACTCAGGAAACGCGTACGGACGAACTTGATCGATGAAAATTCGCGCGCAGATGATAATCGAGGAAGGAAAATTGTAAGGAAGGAAAAAAGGGGGAAAGGTGAGAGAGGGGAGAAGCGAAGATCACCTGGCCGTCCTAATCAAACAAAACGTACGAATGCTACGCAAACAATACGTCCATGACCATGTCATGGAAATGCCGAAAGCGTCGGTCGGAGCGGCACATTACCGTAGCCTAACTGCAAAGTAGATTCTTTCTCTTCCTTTCTCTTTATCCGCTTTGTTTTCACTTCCCACGTTTTCTATCCGCTGAATTTTTATCCTGTTTCGAAGTTTCCTGCCTTCTCTCCACCGAACGAACTTTTTCACAAACCTACCGACACTTGAGTCTACGATCGAGAGGGCTAGCATAACGATAACACATCGTGTTTGTTTATGGAAAACTTTTACGTTACCGAATCACGATTGTGAGTCGATATTTTGACTAATGTGATACGAGCAAGTGTAGTTTAGGATTTAGTGTAGGATTAGTAGATAGAGAATTTGATTTGGAAACTAATTAGTAACTAATAGAAATTAATTTTGTATAAGTTGGTTTAATACGTACGTTTAAATTTGCCACTTCCAACGACCTTTGGTTCAGCTTTTCCTCAATCATGAATTTTACTTTTGAAACTAGTACCTCCTCGTATGTTTTGTTGGCTTGCCTGATTTCACGAATAAAATCTGAAACAATTAAAATATTTATGGGATTAATTTCTTTTTAATTATACGGACTTAATGTAAAAACGTAGAAGTAGAGTAACAAAAATGTATCGCAAAATAGAGGTACTAATAATAAGATACTATAACGATTTCCGTTAACATTTACCTGATAACATTCCTGGTTGATAATCCGAAGAACTACACACTGCTAATTTTGTCTTCATACTACCTATTTCAGACTTCGTTTCGTTTAACTCTTTAAACAGTTGATTATTGCTCTTTTTCAGTTCTGTCATCTGGAAACAAAATTATGTGATTATTGATTACATTTCTGTAATGCCTTAAATATATACCTGTGTTTATGTGGCTATAATCTGTGTTTATTTATCAAGAACAACTACTCACCTGTTCAATAAGAGATAGAACTAACTTATTGCTACGTCCAACTGTAGTAACGGAGCTACCACTGTCAGCGCTATCAGAGTCTTCGCTCTGACCCTGTACCGGTGCTTCTGCAGATCCAAGGCCAGGATCTGAATACCTCCGATGCTCCGAATTTATCTCATCTCCATTTATTCCGTTGTTCTTATTAGCAGTAGGTGGCAAACTCGCGTAATCTCCATTCTGATAGTTAGCAGGGACAGGAGATCCTCCCCCATTTTCTTGTAAACTCGTGTAACCATTTGCCATAGAATTCATATTCAAGTTCAATGGTTGATTTTGATTACAGTGTCGTCGGGGTCTATTGTGAACGGCTCTTATACCAGAGACTGGCACCGGCTGATACAGTCTATACATGGTTGGCAGTGAAACAGGCTCCATGGTATACGTCATAGGCATCTGCGTATAACCACACATGCTAGGGTCAGATGTTGTTGTAAAGAGGCGTTGTCCATTGTTCTGAAAGTTTTGCGGCATGTTAGACTGCCACAATAAATGTGGATACTCCATTCCAGGTACTATATCGTTATTTTGATTGTTTTGTATGTTGTTCGTCCACGAGCTAAGCATACTGCTTTTCTTACTGGATCGTTTCTTGCTCTTCTTGGAATGACTAGTAACATCCTCACGATTCTCTAATCTCGACGCGTCTAACCTGCTGAAGATTCATCAAAATTATGCAAATTGACAACCATGTATCTTATGAACCACGAGAAACATCGCGTCTTACCTTTTATCCATTTTTACGGGATATTATACACTGTGTCAGAGGTTAGCCGTGGATCAACACTCGCGATGTACGTGACATGGAGACTCAAACAGATATCCTATCGTAACGCGTACGCTGGAATACTGACTTCCCGACTCGTATAAAGCTTACAATTGCTAATTCACTTTACAGCATTAGTCGTAGTGCATAATAGATAATAGTAAATAAGGACTAAGGACGGTAAACACTCGGCCAGCTCTACTCTATTCAGGATCGGTCGTTATCACTTTGTGGCTGATTGGTTGAGTGAATCCCTACCATTTCTTTGTCACAAAACATGATTAGTTCTAGAATGACACCGCGAACTTTACTTTTTAGTTCTTAAAAACATATTATCCTATCATATTATACTAATTATGCTACACTTTTTATCATTACTTTTATGCACGCTTTCAAACTTGCCACGTGCATGTACTTTTCGATGTAAATCTTCACATTTATTTGGAAATAAATGCTAGAACATAAATATCATTTGGTTGTTAAAAAAGTGATACAACTAAGAAAAATAAATTTCTTAGGAAATCAATTTAAAATAGAACATTATTAACTGATGAAGCATTTAACAAAGAAAAGATTTGTTTCTTTTCACAACTTAGCTAATAACCTAATAGCCTTTGGGGTTTTCAGAGACTTTAATAAAATATTATTTACGTGCATTATTTATTATTAAAAAGAGGATTACCTATCTTATCGATGTACTTGACAAATTATATCACGATTATAATTCTCCTTAGTTTCTATGCACATTTCTGTTAAGTTTGGAACTTCGCAATTCCACAAAATAAAAATAATTGCATTGTGAGGTTGTCAATGTACTTAGACACATTTATTGTTCTCTTTACATTTAGCTTACATCTTTCGTTCTAACGACAAAATAAAGGAATGATATAAAGTATTATAAAGGGCTATCTTTTTAAATATTCCAAATTTTTGTTTACTTACAAATTCACGTTCGAATACCGCCTGTGATATTAAAGCGCTGCACGCATGCGTCAGAGTAATTCTTCCAAGCTTCCAAGTGACGTGGCTTCAATGACGGCACGAGTTGTGCTGTTACGGTGAAATTGTGTCATTTTAATACAATTGTAAAATAATACTGTAACTATGAGAATTTGATAGTTGAGATTATATAAGATTCTTTCAAACTCATTGTCGGGAAACGATAATTAAACGTTGATTTAATTAGGTATGTTTAACCTAAAATCACTGATTACACCATTACACTTGTCACATATTTAGAAACTGTATGTATAATAGGAATTAAATATCAGTTGAATTTTTTATTATATGGTATTCTTTAATCATAGAAAAATGACTACTTATGAAGATTTCATTCAACAAAATGAAGACCGCGATGGAGTACGTATCACTTGGAATGTTTGGCCTTCCTCACGTTTAGATGCCACCAGACTTGTTGTGCCATTGGGAACACTTTACCAACCGATCAAAGAAAGGCCAGATCTTCCACCAATACAGTATGATCCTGTTCTTTGTACAAGATCTACTTGTAGAGCAATTTTGAATCCACTGTGCCAGGTGGATTACCGTGCTAAGCTATGGGTGTGCAACCTTTGCTTTCAGAGGAATCCTGTAAGAACCAAGTCATTTTGTTTTAAGAACTGAACAAAATTATTTTCTCTTAAGAAATAAAATAATATTTTGATATTTAATATCTTTTCAGTTTCCTCCACAATATGCTGCTATTTCAGAACAACATCAGCCAGCTGAATTAATACCGAAGTTTTCGACAATTGAATATACCATAATGGTAAATAATATCTATAAATCAAGATGAAGCAGTATTTTTATTGATCCACAGGATATTGATTGTTATTTTTATATAGAGAGCACAATGTTTGCCTCCTATTTTCTTGTTGGTCGTGGATACATGTATGGATGATGAAGAACTAGGTTCCCTCAAAGATTCATTGCAAATGTCACTTTCTCTGCTCCCACCTAATGCCCTAATTGGTCTTATTACATTTGGAAGAATGGTCCAAGTTCATGAACTAGGTTGTGAAGGATGTAGTAAAAGTTATGTTTTTCGGGGTACTAAGGATTTACAAACAAAACAAGTCCAAGATATGTTGGGTACATATTTTTATTTTTCTATAATAGAATAAAACAATATAGAATAAATATTTATTATAGAGTGTTATAGGTATAGGCAGACCAATGCCGGGTCAAAATCCAAATCAACAAAGAGGACCAAGTGGACAACCACTTCCGCCAGCTAATCGCTTTTTACAGCCTGTACATAAGTGTGATATGAGTTTAACAGACCTTCTGGGAGAATTACAACGCGATCCATGGCCGATCGGCCCGGGAAAACGTCCATTGCGATCAACGGGTGTCGCACTAGCTGTTGCTACTGGTCTTTTGGAAGCCAGTTATGCTAATACAGGAGCTAGGTACACATTTCATTTGTAAACATTGTATTTAAGTGTTTTGAGTATATTTTACTATTGTTTTCAGAATAATGTTATTTGTCGGTGGGCCTTGTTCTCAAGGACCAGGTCAAGTCGTAACGGACGACTTAAGACAGCCTATTAGATCTCACCATGATATTCAAAAAGATAACGCCAAACATATGAAAAAGGCAACTAAACACTATGATTCTCTCGCGTCACGAGCCGCAACTAATGGCCACATAATAGATATATACTCATGCGCTCTCGATCAAACCGGTCTGTTAGAAATGAGACAATGTTGTAACTCAACAGGTGGTCACATGGTCATGGGAGATTCTTTCAATTCTTCTCTATTTAAACAAACGTTCCAACGTGTGTTCGCTAAGGATCATAAAGGCGACTTGAAAATGGCATTTAATGCGACATTAGAAGTAAAGACATCGCGAGAGATCAAAGTTTCGGGGGCGATTGGACCCTGTGTGTCTCTAGGCGTAAAAGGATCGAGTGTCGGAGAACAGGAAGTAGGATTAGGTGGAACGTGTCAGTGGAAATTTTGTTCCCTTACGCCATCCACTACTACAGCATTGTTTTTCGAGGTTGTTAATCAACATACTGCGCCGATTCCTCAAGGTGGAAGGGGCTGCATTCAGTTCATCACACAGTATCAACATAGTAGTGGTCAACGAAGAATCAGAGTTACTACGATCGCTAGAAAGTACGTTAATATAATCATCCAATTATTAAATATTATTAAATATTTTAAATTACAATATTCCTTATTACAGTTGGGCGGATGCATCAACATCTTTGCATCATATAAGTGCTGGTTTTGATCAAGAAGCAGCAGCTGTTCTTATGTCACGTTTAGCGGTATTTAAAGCAGAGAGTGATGACGGACCAGATGTTTTAAGATGGGTCGATCGAATGCTTATCAGACTGGTTCGTATTTTTTGCTAAATTAGCATTTAATACTTTACATGGCATACGTAATTTTTTTAACATTAAGGATTTCTGTAATAGTGCCAGAAATTCGGAGAATACGCAAAAGATGATCCAAACAGTTTTAGACTTGCAGAGAACTTCTCTTTATATCCTCAATTTATGTATCATTTGCGTAGATCGCAATTCTTACAAGTATTTAATAATTCCCCCGATGAAACTAGTTTTTATAGGTCAGTAGGTGTTGTACTTCTGTGTTCCGATCAATCGAAACGCTTCGTTACTAATCGAATTTTACATATTACAGACATATGCTCATGCGAGAAGATTTAACAAATTCTTTAATAATGGTGCAGCCAATTTTGTACAGTTATGGATTTAGTGGTCCCCCAGAACCAGTTTTATTAGATACTTCGTCTATTCAACCAGACAGGATTTTATTGATGGATACTTTCTTCCAAATCCTTATATTCCATGGAGAGGTAGTTATTTGTTACTATTACTTATGATTACTTATAATAAATGATATGATCGTAATGAGTTTAATTTATTACAGACCATTGCACAATGGCGTCAATTAAAATATCAAGATTTGCCGGAATACGAGAATTTCAGACAATTATTAGCAGCACCTGTTGATGATGCCGCTGAAATATTAGCTGAACGGTTTCCTGCACCAAGATATATTGATACTGAACAAGGTGGTTCACAAGCGAGATTTTTATTGAGTAAAGTAAATCCAAGTCAAACTCACAATAATATGTACGCCTATGGAGCGGTAAGTATATTTTGTTTTTCATTTTTATTCTTAATGATAGTGTTTCATTTACAACATAAATTTTTTCTATATCAAACTATTTTATTTGTTGTTCACTTTCAACAACATTAAATATGAATCAATCATACGTAACTAATAATTTTTTTATCATCATTTTTATCACCGTGATCCTGCAACCAGGGGATGCCGATACCCAGTGGGGTGTGTTCTTCATTCATTTGATAATTATATTTCTTTCATTATATTTGCTTTCATTGCTTTGGTAATGGAATTTGATCGAAAAAATTTACAGACCTATACAGTTGATATCTATCTATGCAGTAAAATATTTATTTTCTCTTTATCATACACGTTTCTTAACAGTAGTAAAATAACTAACATATTAATGGTTACTTCGAAAATTTACAGGAACATTAATATTGAGTCGTTTTAATTTATCTGACATTATTTAACACAATTTCATGTTGCTATAAAGCAAGCATAAAATTCTACACACTTTAACAGATTTTTATAGCAGTATTGTCACAATTCACTGGTGGTTGGCATCAAGACATCTTTTTTCTTAAAATATATTTTTATCAATTGTAACTAACTCTAATATTTTTTCTTTTCTTTTTTTCTATGGGTTTGGGAATAAAACTCTTTGATTCCTCTCTACTTCTACAATTATCAAATATAATTTCTAATTAATTGTTATGATTTAGGAAAGTGGAGCACCTGTCTTAACTGATGATGTCAGTCTACAAGTATTCATGGAGCATTTAAAAAAATTGGCTGTATCATCCACGGCTTAAAATGCAGCAATACGAAAGATATTCTCATTGTTTTGCATATGCAAAATTTAATGCCTCAGGCTCTATGATGATAATTGACACCTATAGTTGCAGTCTATTAAGGAAGGTAAAATGGATACAGTAAGAATTTCCATTATAATGAAAATATACGATTAATGAAATATATAATAATTCCTCAATACTTTTTCCGAAGTCAAGATATAATTCATGTACAAATAAAATACATAGTATTAATGTAATACATATTTTACATCCATGTTTCCATTTTTTTAATGTGTCATTAATATCATAACTTATTTTCCACGAATGCTCTTTATTATAAATGTGGTCACCTTCTTTTTTTCTTTTGGAAGATTGTAAACAGTGTAGTAGAACGAATAATGGATTAGATATTGTAAACGACAGGTTACCAAAATCTGTAATGGCAATTGAGTTTGTATACTATGAATCATAAAAATATATAATATTGTACTATTTTTTATTAATTAAAACTGCAGCTGTTTTAATAACAATTTGAAAGAAATGCAATTTACGATATCTTTCCTTTTATTGTACCATTAAATACCAAACGTTATTCAACCTTGTCACAAACCGACAGATGTAACAAAAGGTAATTGTATTCATTAATATTAATTATAAATCTTCTTATATATGCTCAACACATCAGCAAATTGTGCATCATCTAAACAAAAATAAATAAATTAACTAAGGAATCGTATAGACATTTTTTGCTCCACATCTGTCCTCTCTAGTGCTTTAGAAAACTCCTCAAATGAAATCATTCCATCACCGTTTTCATCAGCCTCTACTATAGTTCTCTCTGCAATGCTAGTTAACTGTTCTTCGCTAAAATGAATAAATAAAAATTGTTTAAATATGTAATTGTTCCTTTTATTGAAACTGATAAATCAGAACTACTTTCTTACCTAATATTTGCACCAACCATCATGTGCAAAATAGCTAGAAGTTCATCTTTTGAAATTAAATCATCGTTATCTAAATCATACATTTTGAAAGCAACTGAAAATAATAAGAAACTTATAATATATTAAGACCTTTTTAACTAGATTCAATCAACAACATATTATTGACTTACATTTCAGTTTCTCTTGTCTAGAATTTAATCTATTAGGGCTATTCTTTTTAATAGGTCTGAAATGAGCCAACACTTGCATAAATTGTAAGAAATTCACTCTATCGTTACCACTTTCCTCAAAGAAAGCATTTACAATTCTATCACCAAGAGGATTTATTGCTAATTCTGGGATTCTCAAGAAATCTTCTCTGCTAAGTGTTCCACAATCACCACGATCAAGACTTGTGAAACGACTATATAAGCGTTCAATTTGGTTTGGTGTAACTATAATCACATCAAAATAATGACATAATGCTTGTACACAAACTTACATAATATTTGGATACATATGCATACATTTAAAAAAGAATTTCTTAAACAAAATAATGAATATGGATATCATTTTAAAATATCATAAGTATCTTATAAATAAAACTTACATCCAGTAGCTTCTTGGATTTGTGCTATTTCTTCTTCACGCAAAAGAAGACTAGATCTATTACCCATATTTTTTTCGTGTGATAATTAAAATATTTTCTAATAAAATGATTTGACAATTTGAACTAGGTTCGACTAATCAGCATATTTAATTTCCTCGGTCAAAGTACAGTCTCTAAATATAATTCCCTGACAGATTAACAGGTTAACCACAATAGTAAGTGTCAAAGGTAACTGATAATGTGGAAATTTCACTCAAAGTCGAATCTAATATATGTGTGCCTGTACTTCTATACGGTATACAATACTACAATCGACTCGTGACAGTATATATGTTGCAGAAGTATTCTGATAGACAAATTGAATGTATTTAACATTAATATAACATAATCAAATAATTTTTTTAAACCATCTTCTTTTATACAATAAGTTTTTTTACAGCTACCTGCGATTTGTATTGTTAATGTTATTCTTTGCTAATATTATTAAATGTTACGACGAACCAGATTTTCTCTCTGGATGAACATAACTATATTCAACAAAACATGCTTTGTACCAAAACTAGAAAAAAAACTAAATTTCGTATTCTAGGAAACCCTATGACTACTATCAGCTACTATCATTTCGACATTCCATACTGGAGCTTAGGGAAAATCATCCGAAAATAGAATCGTGAAAAAACAACATGGAAGACAAAAAGGTTCTCGTTTTGCGTAAGTATGACGTGTTATGAATGTCTCAGACATTCTGACAGACTGTCTGTCTCGTAAAAACGAGAACCTATTTTCTTCCATGTTGTTTCTTCACGACTCAATTTTCGGATGGTTTTCCCTAGTGAGTGTCGGGACCTGTTTATATGATCGTGACCACTACTGTAGGAATCCCTAACAGACATTTCACAATTCGTAAGGTGTTCTCAAGTCATATTATTCAATAAAAAGTTCCTAATAAAATGAATTTCTTTATTTATGTATATTAAATTATGGATAATCAATATCATGCATTAACATTCCTTTATCTATCCTCCATTTAATGGAAACTGATTTATTTAGAAAAACTTTTCCTTCCGTATCATTTTTACTTTTTCTCTTGAGATAGAAAGTTATGCGAATCCATGTGAATTATATTCATAAATTACTTATTCGTTACTTTTTACTATTATCCAAATTACAATCTGCAGAAAGTCATTCAGAAAATTTTTATAAATTTGAACAATTATAAATTCCCGCTGCAGTTCTTCAATTCCAACGTCAGTGACTAGGAAGTGACGTTTCGACAGCATAGTGTCCACGTAGCGCCTCAACTTCTGACGAGCACAGTTTTTTATACGTAAACCGTACACGCGGTATACGTCAAATAACACTTTGTGAATCGTTCTCCAATACTACACAACGTGAGTACAGTGTTTTGGTGACCAACTTTCCGATTTTTTTTAAAGAAAACTAAGAAAAATATTAATAATACGCTAGAGAACATTTGCTATAACCTATAAATCAAATTCTATTATTAAGGAATTCAAAATTGAATATATATAATCTATCTAGTTCAAGTGAGATACAACAAATTATTAGGCGTACTATATATTCAAAAGCATATGTAATTTGCACATCTATTGGTTTGTTCTAATTATAAAAATCGGGCGTAACTGTGACTTGCTCAAAGTGTTGCTTCGTTACACGTACATCTTACTTTCAGTTGCACGAACATAATGGATCAAGTGAAGAAACTCACTGAACCTGGGCGTCAATTCGCAAAAGACAGTATTCGTCTTATTAAACGATGCACGAAGCCTGATAGAAAGGGTAGGTTTTTAATAAAGTTGATTGACAAATGGGTTTCAACTGTAACTTATTGTATGATGATTTTTAGAATTTCAGAAAATTGCCATTGCCACTGCCATTGGTTTTTGTATAATGGGATTTATAGGATTTTTTGTTAAATTAATCCATATTCCAATTAATAACATCATTGTGTAAGTAGATTTGGTTGTGTACTCTTTACACCTATTCAAATAATTATATTTATATATCTTTTTTCTTTTTAGGGGTTCGTAAGCTCACACTAAATAGGTACAATTAAGATCTAATAAGATTACTTTCACTGTTTTCTTCCATTATGTATCTTTATTTATAAGGTAAAATTATATATTTTGTTTCGAATTGATTGTGATTGAGACATGAGAATGTGTGTGTATAATATTAATATTGAATTTTATAATAAAATGTGTGTGTAATATTCTTACTGTTTGTATTTTTTTTTAACTTATGGAGTAATTTGAAGCAAAAATAAACATTAGATGATTAGTATCGAAGGCACTTTTATTTGAAGAATAAAATTTTCCCTTAGGGGTTACAACGATAAGATTTTGTCAGCCATTTTTCTAGTTTCAATTCAATGCATTTCTCCTAAGAAAAAATAGCTGTCGCATGGAAAACCACGGCCAGGTACTCAGTAATAAAAAGACAATAGTACGATTTTGTTACAATGAATAAAATCCTATATACTGTTTGCTATTGGTTATTAAAGTTATTCTGCACTTATCCTCTAGAAAGACTTCGTTTTTAATATACTTTACTAAGAAGACAACCAACCTATAGGCCAGATACTATAAGCGACTGTATCTGGGATTTTAATAATGGCAGTATATATTGGATAGCAAACGTAATTATATGAAAATACACTCTATATTTTATTTTAAAGAATCGTCAATTTTGTCCGTGATTTTTTGACAAATGTATGTGTATATGTTGTATATTCCGTAAACATCGAAATATTTTTCGTTTAAAATAAAATGCAATACTTTCGAACAGTCTGCATATTAAAATCAATTGTGCATTTTTTAGCATATTAATAATAATTATTTTGACTATTTTCGGATTCTTTTCTAAATGTGTCAACGATAGAAAAATCTCGTATATAAATATAAACTCTGTTTCAATATATCTGATATACTATTACTTTCAGAACTCTGCATTAGTAAATAGACATCGATAATATACGCTTAACATGTGTATTAAACTATTAAATACTCTTTTCGGGCAACTTAATAAAATTTATATAAAAAGCAAATATATATATAATATCTATATATATATCTATATATATATATATGTAGCACCACACGTGTGACTGTTACGTGTTCGTTCTACGCGTAAAAAAAAAAAAAGAAATCATTCTTAATGCTCGTGGACGCTTTTTTCTTAATCTCGTGAAAGAAGAACAAGAGGAAGACTTTGTCTCACTTCCGTTTTATGAAGTGCAAGGAAAATCTTCTCTTTCGTTAGATCAATCGGCGGTAACATTCCGAATGAATGAAAAGCATCTTTTAGTCCGTGGACACGAAAAAGCGTTTCACTATTTGAAGTAGCTTTCGGCTAAGAATTAAACTAGCTTCCGTACATTGCAAGAACGCGTAAGCGTAGCCCAGAGTGCGTTTACTAATTTCTTTCCACCGATAATCTTGTTATAGAGAAACGAAAATATTCTCTGATCGATATTTCTGATGGTTCTTTGGCATTCCCCTCCTTGTCACTATTACATATACATTCGTGTATTAGAAATTTTAACGATTACGAACGATCAGAGTTGTAATATAAGAAAAAATTAGGTTTTTCGAATTAACAAATTTTTCCACGCAAACGCACTGAGGGAGGGTAACTACCCACGAAACTGAGGTATGTCGTTCGGTCATTGTCATTAATCGTCATGTATATCGTGTTTTCGTTAACTGTTAATGACGCATACGTGTTTGACATGTGCGTGTCTGCGAGTGTAAATACAATAACATACGTAAACTGTATAAAATATGCACGTTTCACAGTATTAAATATATCGTTTTCGATTATTCGTATAATTATAAGTATCCTTTAAGAACGCGCCTCGTAATCGCGTCCCAATGCACGTGAGATAGTCGTAATCAATATCAGAGGACTTATTTTATGCTGAGTTACAAATTATACTTTTCTGTTCTCACTGGTGAATCGAGATGTCGCGTAAAAAAATAACGGCGCTTGACGCGAACCGCCACTTGTAAAAGAAATTCTCGACTCTTACCTAAAGCAACGAAACACCATTGCGATGCTCAATCGTTTTCACTATATCATGTTCATAATCCACAAGTATGTTCGTTTAGAAAACAATCATACAATATGGTAAAGAATAAAATAAGAATTTATAATCTCTCTTTGTATAACGTTCGATACAACGATATACCGATATCAATGAATCGTGTATCGCAAAAGTGATTCGTTTCTACCTTAAATTTATCGATTACATTAATTATACCTTAGAATGTCACAGTACTTATGTTCAAGGAATCGGTTACTTATTTTCAAGAAAGGGTTACTTTCAAGGAATGTCTTCAAGCGTTCTCCATCCGAACGCTTCGAGTATAGAGGGACATATTAAAAAAAGAAAGAAGAAGAAGAAAACAGGGTGAAAGGAGAAGACAGGAGAGCGCACCGTTATTACAGTAATCAACTTACGAACTACAGACTTGCGATTAACAGAGAAGGGAGACCCAGAAGATTCGGTATACCGGAAGTACTAAGAAAGAGATCAGGGTCGTTTCTTGTAATAATCTACTAACTAACAATATCGATGACTAATGAAATGACAAACGATAAGTTATAGTTACAGATTTCTTCTTTATAATTTTACAATTTTTTCCGCAAATAAAATAATCGAATAATCTCTAATTTATAAAATTTTCTTTATAAATTATAGATGAAAAGCAATTTTGGTATTGATAATTTGTAACTTGTGACTCTTAATATCCTTCTAATGATAGTAGTTCAGTAGGATGCAAAAGGACCCAGAATAATCTCAAAATCTCGTTCAAAACTCCCTAAATCGTCTTCAAGACGACGTTTCCACTAACCGACATAGGTATTTCCGCTTTCTTGCGTCTTCTTGGAATGCATACGACTGTTCTTTCATCGTTGGACGATCCTAGATTCTCTTAACCGAACAACGTACCATATTCGTCAACCGGTAAACCGAATCTTCACGAGGACTACTCCTGAAAATGGCGCGGTAGACGTTTTTAGAACGTCGATAAAGCTACTAAACCGTACAACCAGCGTTTGAAGTCGGCACGAAGGGACTTTCTTGTCGATAAAAGTCACCCTCGTACTCTTCCACCTTTACCGGATACTCTGTCACACAGTTTTGAGGCTGATTCAATGCTGGTGGAGGCTGCACAAAGTTCTCCTGGTAACTGGGCAGCTGCAAAGGCTCTGCAAACTGTTGGTACGAGGTATCTGTGCCACCTTGCTTCAAGCAAGTTGGTCCATGGAGACTCAACATGTCTACTAGCCTGCGCCTCTGCGTTTCCAGCTCCTGAATCTGCGACTTCAGGTCGTGGTTCTGCGTTTCGAGGATCTCTGATTCCTGCACCAAGGTCACTGTCTTCTCGCGTTTCTTCAATCGACATTTGGTAGCGGCTATCTTGTTCCTCTCGCGTCTCCTTCGGCGCCTTTCCTCGTCCTCTGGCGTTAGCTACAAAAATTTTACACCTCTAAGAACCATTCTAGTCTTGTCTTATCGTTAGAAATCTTTTTAGTACAGCAATGTGCAAAAGTTTCACGATAACGACCTCGCAATAGCAATTGATATTTCCAGGCAAGCTTTTAAGATTAACTCTTTAAATATTTCCTTTATTTTTCTGTACAGATTAATCAATATTTCCGGTTGAATTATTAACACGTAATACTTAGATCAAATATTTCTTAAGAAGCAATGACATCGAACATCTTTACATCAATTTCTAAAAGCAAAGCATCATCGTTTATCAAGTAGCCTAAGAGTTTTGCACAGTACTTTATGCGTTTATAAAGAACAGCTGTATGAAAGTAATTTATTTTATGGTGTGGCGTTTGAGTTCTTGATGAGAGCAGTAACTGATAGAGAGAACTGGATGGAATGAATATATCCGGTCTGACTTGAAAACCCGTGAAATCGATGAAACGGCGACTTACAGCGCGGATCGCCCAACATCACGACTGCTTTATCGTATTAACGAGAACAGTATGTGAAGGTTTCTTACTCCACCGCGGTTGTTGTTGTTGCTCGCTTCCTCCTCTTCCTCGTCGTCTGCGCTCCCGTCTTCCTTCTTTGTCTTCTTCTTCGTGTCGTCCCCGGTCCCGTTGGCTCTCCTTTTTGTTTGCAGCGTCAACTTCAATCCTGTGATGTTCAAATACCAGTTAATCGCCTAAATCATTACTAAAAACGATAGTATAAGGCTTTTGGAATATAGAGTATCGCTCACCAAAGTATTCTCAACGAGCGTTCGACCGATCAATATATCACTGTCAATATTTGAAGTTCTCAACATTGTCGCACGTAAAAGTCACTGCAATGTTGAGAACTTTAGGTATTGACGATAATATCGATCGTCTGAACGTTCCTTCAATCTTTCTGCTTTTTCCCAGTCATTCCTAAAAATCCATCAAACGAAAATGTTTTGTTTTTACGAACATGACTCTCCACTTTATCGACAATTTTTTTTCTCTGCAACTTTCTGCGATCTGTATTTTTGCATTATCTGCCGTTCCGTTTTAAGCATTGCGAACAACTCATTTTCGTTTTCTGACTCGCACCTTTCTGACGGCCTATTTTTTAAATCGTTCCATCGTATGTTTTATAACGCACGGTAATTTATCTCAAGCCTATTTGTTCGAGTATCCGCACAAAATTTGCAAACCAAAGGAAGACAGGATGCAACCAAGTAGCATCACGGAGGAAATATCTAAAGATCCTTAAAAATACGATTAATTACCGTTATTAAGATTACAATCGTAGAAAGTTTAAGACTTTCTGCGCGGCACTGTCCCTCTACCATTTTGTCCCTAGAAAACCAGAATCGCTACTGAATCCCGGATAACCTTGGATATATAGCGAGTTTCGACGGTAAAAGAAAAGAAGAAGAGCAAGAAATTCGGCAACAAGAGAGGATATATTATCAAGGCCACCACCGGATGGCTACCTTCTTTAATGAGCTGACTACAGGTGTGCTGAACGCTCGGTGGGCTCGGCTCACCGCTACTAGTCGAATCCGTACGGTCCCTGCTCCTCTCGTTCGTGTAACCCTCGAAGGGATTGGTCATGGCGATTAGGGAGTTTACGATTTCCGGTGTCCTTGGTGTGACCTCGGCCGCCGCGACACCGAGAAGACCCGCGGCAGCCGTCGGACTAGGGTTCACGTTCAGATTCAGGTTGTACATGGTCGATTTAGATTACCATTTAACCTGGAACAAGAACAGAGATTAAGAGTGCGGATGTGCGGTTTGATGGTTCGAGCTGGTTGGAAGCGAACGAAGTCTCTTTATGGCATTCGAGTTTCTGATAGCGTTATGTTTCGACGAAGTCGACGAGTATACTAATTTGTCGAATGCTTAGAGAATACTATGAAACGGATACACATATCGGTTTTATCGTAATCCGCAAAATGATTTCGAAAATCTGTTTATTCCTCGGGAGATTTATTCTTCGCATCGATTCTAGATCCTATCGAACGATTAACAACGAACAAGGACAGAATGCAGATTTCAGAATCTCCTTCCTCTCTTTGGAAATCGTAAACAATCGTGAAATAATTCGTAGCAGTGCTTTTTAATAAACGTTACTTGTGTACGTAGAGCTTATCGCAGGATCTTATGGCGTTAACGACTCCGCTCGTTCTTTAAATAATTATTTCCGTCGGAAACAAAAGAAAAGCAATCTTTTCTCACGCTCGATCGACAAACAAGTCCGCCGGTCTTGTTGTAATTTCGTGGAATTATTCAATGGGATAATTGAAAAATAAAGAGAACGAGGAGAATACCTAGGAAACACAAAAATACAAAGGTCAGATCCGATTGTTTCTCATTTCTATCTGCTTTATCTTTGATCGAATGTATTTCCAGAGAGAGAGAGAGAGAGAGAGTTTTGGCAAAAATGAAACGAAATCTCAACAGTTCACGGCTATGCCCTTTCTACGGCTCTCTGGGGAATTTCGAACGCCTGATAACTGCAACATCCTTGATTGCGGTTTTTCCCGGACATCCAATTAATTAGAAAAGAACAGACGTAACGGAAACTTGCCATTATCTTGAAAGGTTTTTACAATCGAATTTATTATTAATTTAATGCAGTCAGATGTACACAGGATTTCCATTATCTGTATCGCGGAATTTTATATACAATGCGCTTTATATGAGTTATTATACTTTTTCTTTTTTACATAATTCTTTTTCATACACTTTATGTATATTATTACGAAATTTTCTTTCACGAATTGTTTTCAAACGTCCCATACGAATTATACTGGAAATATTTTTAACGAGTTTTAATTTTTAATTTCGAAATTAATGTCACGAAAATTATTAAAGACTGGCGATCTCATTTTCCTCGTTTTACGATTATTACGAGCTTTATGGAAAAATGATACGAAGTATCCGAACTCACGATGCAATGCTCGAGAAACACGTATATTCGCGATGTACGCGTGTAAACGTTAAGAGTTTAACAAACAACGTGACTCGCCGATACATGGAAAAGTAAAATAATAGTTGGTTAATTTGTAGAAACGAATTAGCATATTTCCACGCGCGTTCAGCGACGATTCAACGATGATTTACTGGAGCTAACTGGATCTCTATTCCCCTTATTGTGCAGTCTTCTTTCCGGGGAACGAGAAGTTTATTGATACGTCCTTGAAAGCGTGGCTATTGAGCTCGAATCAATGCGGGAACAAAGAGGAATTCAAACCGAATCGCGAAACGTTGATAACGAAACCGGAAGCTGAAGATCCTTATCGATTAGCTGAAGCGCGACCAGTTTTCGATCAGCTGTCAGAGGATACAGTAATTTAACTCGACATTTATCGTGAATCGCGCTGAAAATTATTAATTAAGAAATTTCTAAAACTTCCCAAACCTATGTAAGACAAATATAGCATACGCTTTAAACACGAGAAATGTGCAAATACGAAAAGATTATCTCCGAATTTCCACCACGTCAATTTGCACAAACTTCGTCGCAGCGAGTGATTTTAGTTTCAGTTTCTAAACTAAATTTCATATTCCTAGAAAAATCACATAAATGCAACGAAAATGCGAACCAAAAGCCTCTACAAACCTCGTCGCAGGAAGTTCCAAAGCGAAATGTACTCGCGTGTCGTTTCAGCTCGCATATCCTCAAAAAGTTTCAGTTCTCCTGCTCGTTATCTCGGCCACAGAACCTGTCACTTTCCGGTAACCTTTCCAGAGGCAGAGCACGCTTACGTAACACGATTCGCAAAAATAACGAGGCACAGAAGCGGCTCGCAGGACGCGCGAAAATCCATCGTTGCGTGGAGGCGGAAAGGAGGCGGACGAAGAAGAAGAAGAAGAAGAAGAGGAGGAGGACAGGAAGGGGAACGTTAAAAGCTTGTCAAACGGCCGTCAAAAATACATTTTGACGCGCGGACGGCCCCGCGTCGTGTGTCTGGCGTGTCCTCTAAAACGAAACGCGTCCTCCAGCGGAGGTTTGTTTTTGAGCGTCGAATTCTTCGGCCACCGGCTCGTTTCCAGTTGCTCAACCTCCTCTCCACAACGCACGAGGATCCTCCCTCTACCTCCAACCGTTTCGTGCCTCTCGTTTCGTGAGAGTGCCAGTTCGATGCACGAGAGTATGAAAGACGATAAGATGGAACAGAGAGGGAAATAACGCCGCGTTTCGTAAGAATTTTATCGTTCCGTATTCGGAGCCTAATGCCCTTGCAACTCCTCCTTCGCAACCTTCTACGGTTCCTTCGCCACTCCACCATTTTCGAAGTGGTCCTCGCGGGCCTCCTCGGCCTGGCATCCGCCGACCAAAAAGTCCACTTCCTCGGACCGGATCTGGTGTCCTACGGATTCGTCGGTCCGTGGCCAAACCAGCCGAGCAACGTATATACCCACTGACCTATATGCTGCCACGGGAAAACGAGTCAGGGATACACGAGCCACTCAGAAGTCGCGTCGAACAGCTTGAAAGATTGAAAGGTAGAAGAAAGTGACAGCTACATGGTGAATTTTTATGGAAATTCGTAATTTTTTAGAGTACAATAGAAACGGTAGAACCTCGGTGGAAGATTGTTTCGCCTATCGACTGTTAGAGAAACCATTGTATGGATATTTTATGCATCTGTTCGCTTGTTCTCTTCTGATTTTCTGTAAACGCGTAAAAACTTTGAACTTGCTGCAATCTATCTCGTCTTCTTGCTACGGACGAGCTTACGAACGAAGGTGAGCGATTTAATTTTTAAGAATCCAACTATTCGCCGTGTTTCTTTCAACGAGAAGATAAAAGCCAGAAATGGTGGAAACAAAGGACGACGATTTCAAACGTATGACAAACGAGTGTGTGGGTCTAATTTCCTCTTGTCATTTTCCCTCGCGTATTTATTCACACCGATTAAACGGGAAGATGATAGAGAGGATGTGGAGGAATCCAGCGAATCGAGGCCACGAAGCGGAAGGAGGAAGAACGCTTAGATTTTGAAATTGAGCTCTACGAAAATAGTCGGCCGAGTGGAATCGCGAAACAAAGCGATACATTCTGCGCGTTACGCCCGAATTTCCATTAATTAACTACTTCTACCTACGTATGTGTCTCTTTTTCCATTTTTACACTCCGATCACAGTTAAATAAATGTAAAAACAATATTCGCCGAGTGGTGCTTCCAGAGACATAGTTATTTTTCTTTAGCGTTTTAATATACAACGTTGAAAATTGTTAAGAAAAATTATAAAGAGGAGTGTATTTCTCTAATGTGTTTATTTTTCTTGTCGTTTAGTTATTTATTAAGAGACACTAAAATATTCTACGATTCTCTCTTCCTTTTTTTATTTTTTTTTTTTCTATTATACTGATATATTTTTGCAAGAGAATCTTAAGCGTTCCAAGAATCTATATCGTGTTGTAAAAATATCTGCACAATACGATATTATAACACGAAAGACACAGAAATCTTCCTTTAAATTACGTCAAGTACTCGATTCGTTTAACCGAAATGCTACGTCAAATAATCGATACTAATTAATCTTCGTTCCTGTTAAGTTCGTTCTACGATTTTCCAGCTGTCGGCAAGCTTTCTTTTCTCGCTTCGTTATTCCATTCCATTTTCAAAAATCTATCGTATATAGATATATAGCGTGAAATTTCGCTGTAATTTAAAAATAACCACGCCCGAC